>SJYX01019332.1:375885-398410 GCA_006410675.1 Oreotragus oreotragus | reverse complement strand
AAGCAGTGTAATGATCTAACAAGCAGGATTACAGTTACCACTTTCCAAACTTCGAAGAAGACATCAATATATATTTCAAATACAAAATATTTACAATCTACCTAGGTAGGTACTGAACTCATAGTATTCACATGTTGACTTAACAACACTCCAAGGAAGGTATTACCCACAACTTTTATAGTTGAGGAAACTAAAGCAAGGAGAATGTTAGTAACTTGTCCTAAACTATAAAGGCACACAATGCTATGGCTAAAATCACATGCAATTCTATAACTGGGTTTAAGATCTTTTATTAAACACTTTTCAGATACTGCTCTATTTGCAATGCCATGAAATAAATAACAGAGGAGAAAAGTAACCTGATAAAATTCCAAATAAAGATCTCAGGCTCAACAGGCTCTTATTCATAGAACTGACATGATTATTTGCTTTTTAATCTAATACTTATTATTACCCTCTACAAGTTTATATAAATAGTGGCACATGGATTTTTTTTCCAACCATTTGAACCAATGATTCCTTGAATGAGAGGCCTGCCAGTGGTGGTTCAGAGGCAGAGGGATTCTAGGCGCTGCCTGGTACTCTGTTCTGGGAGGAGTGGCTACTGAGGGCTTTCATCACTCATTCACCCAGATTCCCAACCAGTAGTGTGTCTGCAACTCCAGTGTACAGCTACACTGTGTATGTGAGGCACATATTTATTATTTACTTCAAATCCATTCCCCATTCTCCCTCTTACCACATGTAAAAGACCCAGTTTGTTTGTTTTTACTTTTTAGGTATTTGCATCAGAGGGCAGCTTTGAGCTGGTCTAATTCAGTACTGATGGTCACATTTCTACTCCAAAGTACTAGTTTGATCATGGACTCACCATGAGATACGAGAAAAAGTCTGCTGGATATCTTCTAGGATAAACTGATAAGAGGAAACATACAAAAAGAAAGTCCTTTCTTCTTTCACTGGATAGTATCATGTCTTTCACTGCTGTGTGAGTGTGTATATATATATATGTACATATGCATATCATCTGTGTGCATGAGAAACCCATGTAGAAGCAAACAGACACAAAAGAAGCAGAGAGAGAAAAACAGACACTAGAAAATGAGGCCTAACGAAAGGAATAAATTTGTTAGACAATCAGGGGAGAGAAGTGAAATAACAAACATCCAAGAAAAGGTAGAGCCAACCTCTGCCCTGACTACAAAAAAAAAGCTATGTCAATGTTATTTCTTTAAAGTTTAAAAAGCATTTAGTACAGTATCAAGAACATTTCAAGATTAATAACTACAGTTTGAGGATGGGAGTAAAAAACTGGTTCAAAAATAGCAACTCACACGAAGCAAGGACCAGATTAAATAAATTTGGTGTCTGTTTGTATCTTCTGAATGTGGCTATATGCAAATCCAAACTGTAACGATCTTATGAAAATGCATTTTTTATTTTTGCTCACATAAATATACTGCTAAACGGCTATGGCATTATATCTAGATCCAACTCTCAGATTCCATGCACATATTGCTAAATGTCAAATGTATTCATATTCATTTATATTTGAATGCTGCTTTGAGTGGCAAACTATAAATCATCCATTCAAAAATAAAAATAAAAATAAAATGGATATGCAGCATTATTTAGCAGCACAGATGAACCTTATTTATCTTACAGTTAAACAGTGAAATGAATAAGCATTTTCAAACAGAAGCTCTGACTCTGAAAACTTATAACTAAACTGCAAAAACCACAAGTTCCTCCAAATATTTGAGTTTTCCTCAAAATCTCAGTTACTGTTATACCTTCATCTTCACAGGCAGAGATTTCCTTACTTTGACTGAATATCTGTTTTTTAATATCTCCTTTATCAGAGCATATAACTCTCAATGTCTATTAAAATATCTTATTATCTATACTTACTTTATTCTGTATCAAATTATTTTACAAATACCTCATAAACAGAGAAGTGACTAATAAAGTTGAATGACCCTAAGTAATCTGTTTGAAAGTGAAAATGCAAGTCGCTCAGTCATGTCTGACCCTTTGCAATCCTATGGACTATACAGTCCATGGAATTCTCCAGGCCAGAATACTGGAGTGGGTAGATTTTCCCTTCTCCCAGGGGATCGTCCCAACCCAGGGATCGAACCAAGGTCTCCCACATTGCAGGTGGATTCTTTACCAGCTGAGTTACAAGGGAAGCCCAAGTAAATCTGTTTAGTTCATCTTATAGGTCAAATTATCTACCTCCAGCCAAAGCTATATAAATTCCCTTTCTTTCTCATAACTAGCCATCTCATCTCTGATTTTGTTGTTGTTGTTGTTGGAATATATCACGGCTCAGTCCTATGAAATCCTGGGGCCTCTTTTTCTCATCCTTAAGTGATCTGAACAAATGTCATGGCTTTAACTACAACTTATCTGCTACTAATTTCCAGCTGGGTCCCTCCCTAACCTCTGGATTTTTATATAGATTTCCCTATGTCCCTGCTCAACACCTCACTTGGATTATCTCCAGGCACACCAACTTCATACACTTTATCTGATTTACTCATCCTCTCCAAGTTCTTCCCAAAGTCTCTGCCATTTCACTGGCAACGCTTAACTCCCACTTGCTTGGTTTGAAAACCATGGTATAATCCTTGTTCACTCACAATTTATAGTGCACCAAATAGCAACAGCTGTATCTGCAAAATATCCTCAGAATCTGACCACTCCACACTACTTCTGCCCGGAACCAAGCTAGGGTGTGCCCTGGGATTGGAAGAGCTAGTCTCCAGCTCTGGCCTCCTGTTCCATGCACACCCCACATGTGCATTACCTTTCGTCTTTCCCAAGCACGATAGTCATTTTAGAACAAGTCTTACCATGTCACTCCTCCGTTCCACTGTCATCTTCCTAACTTGCTGAAACCAAACCTTATAATCTTACACTACCTGACCCCTGCTTACCTCTCCAACCTCATTTCCCACAGCTTTTCTGCATCCTCATTCCACTCCAGCAACACTGGTCTCCTTGCTTTGCAAGAAACATGCAGGCATAACTCCACTTGGCATGTACTGTCCCCACTGCCTGACATGCTCTGTAGGTATTCATGGAGCTCAAGACCTCAACTTTCTGGGGTTTTACATCTTGGTAAGACCTTTCCTGACCCCTAATTTTAAATCACACTGCTCCCCAACTCTGCCTCTTGTTCATATTTATCATATGTGACAATACACTATAAATTTTATTTGTTGCTTTTGTCTCTGTCTCTAGAATTTAGGACTCACTAGGGTCTTTCTTCAGAGAAGGCAATGGCAACCCACTCCAGTAGTCTTACCTGGAAAATCCCATGGATGGAGGAGCCTGTTAGGCTGGAGTCCATGGGGTTGCTAGGAGTCGGAAATGACTGAGCAACTTCACTTTCATGTGTTGGAGAAGGAAATGGCAACCCACTCCATTGTTCTTGCCTGGAGAATCCCAGGGATGGGGGAGCCTGGTGGGCTGCCTTCTCTGGGGTTGCACAGAGTCAGACACGACTGAAGCGACTTGGCAGCAGTAGCAGCAGCAGCAGCAGCAGGGTCTTTCTTGACCATTTTCTCCCTAGTGCTTGGATTAGTGTCTCTTATATCTTAGGTACCCAGCAACATTTGATAAAATGTTTCACTGAATATTCTGCC
This sequence comes from Oreotragus oreotragus, assembly GCA_006410675.1. Classification (NCBI taxonomy): domain Eukaryota; kingdom Metazoa; phylum Chordata; class Mammalia; order Artiodactyla; family Bovidae; genus Oreotragus; species Oreotragus oreotragus. The sequence goes on along the minus strand of SJYX01019332.1, from coordinate 394,757 downwards.
TTAAATGTTGTCTCATCATGACATAAAGTTGCATATCTCCAATTTTCTTCTTCCCTTATATGCTACAGTTCAGTTTATTGAGCCACAATCTGCTTTCCTTACGAGCTAGAAATGTCAAGGGTCACTAAGAACTTGAAACAAGGGCCACCCTCATTCTTTACAAGCTTCAGATTCTATCTCCGACCTACGTCTCTCTCAAATTTCTCTTCTCAGCAACTCTGCAACCACCGCTTCAGTTCAGGCACTTGCTGGAACCACACAGTCCAAAGGATAAAGCCCATACGCTTCATCCTGAAAAATAAGGCTCCTTTCTGATCTGACTGCAACCCACCTTTAGAGCCGCATCCTGCAACAGGATTCTTCTTCACCACATTCTCCAGCACCCTGCTCACCACACATCAACCAGGATTCCTCACACTTGTTTTAGCTTTTATTACTTTTCATAATAGCCACTCACTAGTCTTCAAGGAACAATTCCTTACTCATTTTACAGGACCCAACTCAAGTGTTAAACTTTTGTAAAGCCATCAAAATAACTACAGCTAACAACCATTGAGTGCTTTCTATTCATATGATCCAAATAACTGACTTACATTTTATCATTGACTCCTTAACAAGGCTATCAGAAAAGCACTAATAATCTCCCCCTTTATACAAGATAAAATGAGGCTTTAAAATGTTAGGAAACGTGTCTTAAGATCTAATAAGCAAATAAGACAGGATTTGATCCTAGGCCTATCTAACCCCAAAGTCTAAATGACAAAACACTAAACGAACAGCTGAACTGACCTTCACGTGAGTATTCTAGTCTTTATTAAGTTGAGGTCATTTTGAAACCATTAATTTTATTGTTTGAGACAAGAAGCACAAACCACAACTCTAAGAAGCAGCCACTTTGCAACTACCCAGGTAATAAATCAAGGAATTCACTCTAAAACGTTATTTTGGTTTGCAGGAAAGCATATAATTTTTGTGGGCATATTTACGTGATGAGAAAAACTAATAATAATGCCATAATTGCCAGTTTACAGCACATACAAAGTTATAGGCAAGATAAGAGCCTTGCATTCACATGGCACGTAGCCCACATAAAGATCATCTGTCTAACATGACCTCTGGAATGTTAGTTACATCAGGGCTCTATTTCCACCCAATAATTATAATTCCCCTAGTCTTTGCCCTCCTTGGCAGAGCTTCATTTCACCACCCTTCGCATTATGAGCTGCTTTGTCGGGTTTGCATATAGCATCCCACCCAAAGGTGACTTTGATGGAGCCTCTGAAGGCATCCCCAGCAGGTCTCCATAGAAATGGCCCCAGGGTTGTCTCCAAAGTGGCCCTGCTTGAGTTACCATGGTAAACAACCAGGATAGATTGCTCTATTCAGTTCTCTGCCAGGGTCGCCATGGTGACTGCAAAGGAGGGCTCCTTAGAAGGACCTCACAAGGGCACGTTTCCATGGTGACCCTATCCTGCATATTTCTAAGCAACTTTCCTTTGGTTGTTCTGTGACCAATCACAGCAGGTTCATTTTGAGAGTAACCCTGGAAGGTTGCTTCCAAAGATATCATCATAACATAGGTATTTCAAAGTGAGGTCTATAAACAAATAACCAATATGAAAATGTAAGTGGAACCATTCACAAATCATCAAATTAGTGCCTGTGCATTTTAGATCTGTTTTTTATAAGTAACAAAAAAATTCNCCAAAGATATCATCATAACATAGGTATTTCAAAGTGAGGTCTATAAACAAATAACCAATATGAAAATGTAAGTGGAACCATTCATAAATCATCAAATTAGTGCCTGTGCATTTTAGGATCTGTTTTTGATAAGTAACAAAAAAATTCTTGTAATGTCTTTGTTAAACATCTCTGTTTCAAATCTTAATAAAAGTTATCTTACAGAATAATGCAGATAATTAAAGTTCCAAATTTCTCCAATCTCACAGCATAGACTTTAACTAGGTAAAAAATATTTTATAGTGGACACGTCTCTCTCACACACACACACAAAATGAAAGCAAAAATACAGATGGCTCATCAGGTTATAACTGGGTATCAAGGAAATTTTTATAGAGCAAAAAGACAAAATATTTGCAAGTCAAATGAAAAGAAAAAATGTGTTTTTTAGTTGAGTTGGGAAAGCCTAGCCATATTTGGGCCTAAGCTATTTTTTCCTGTATTTCTGTGGTTGGAACAGTCTCAACTACTCTTCCTTTCAATTTAAAATACGAATATAAGCCATTCTGAACAGATGCTTGGTTTTTAAGCCATTTTACTATTCTCCTGAAACTTTAAAATACTGTACTTTTTTCTAGTATCTAGTCAAGGGCAAATTTTTCTCTAATCACAAACTTCAACATCTCATGAATTTTTGTATTCTTAAAAACTATTTAACAAGTTAAAAAAGTCTACAGTTCCAATGATACAATAATTTTGTATTACATGTGCTCACCCATTTTTGTTCCTTCCAGTTGATCCTTTAAGTTAAAAAATATATATGCACATATATACACACATATATATTGCTTATTGTAGAGTTTCCCAAGTGGTGCAGTGGTAAAAAAATCACCTTACCAATGCAGGACAAGTAAGAGATGAGAGTTTGATCCCTGGGTTGGGAAGATCCCCTGGAACAGGAAATGGCAACCCACTTCAGTATTCTTGCCTGGAGAACTTCAAGGACAGAGGAGCCTTGTGGGCTGCAGTCCATGGGGTTGCAAAGGGTCGGACATGACTGAGCAACTGAGCACATCATTTATTGTCTTGAAAAGGCTAATCTTGGTTTTTCTCTTTTTTCTCCTCTGTTGATGTTAAAGGAAATGATTTTCCCCTCAAGCACTGGTTTCATTTCTTCTACATTTTTTCTCTCTTTCACAGATTCCATTCTCCCACTCTGTCCATAACAGCGCACCACTCCCCACTCATGTTCCATTCAGGAGAATACACTTAAGTTTGAAAAAGCAATCACTGCGATTCTTATTCATTCACAATTATTTATTCATTGTCCACCATGTACCAGGCATTGTTCTTTGGGCTGAGAATGCTTCAGGAAACAATTTAAAAATTCCTACCCTTAGAGTATTTAGATTATGGACAGGGGAAAAAAGAAAGAAAGAGAAGAGAAAAGGAAAATCAGTAAGACTATCATCTTTTCTGTCAGAATATTAAAGCTAGAGAGAAAATTAGAGCAGGGAGGAGAGAGGTTAAGCCCCAAGCCAAGTTAGAATGGGCAGTAATAGTACTATGGATTAACAGGGGGGGTTTCAAGGATTCACCCATTCAGATGACGTAAGTGTACTCTAACTTCTTAAACTAAAAATAAAATTAGGGAAATCTCTTCCATAGAGAATTCAATGAAAGCTAACAGGATAATAAGCAATTTTTCCTACACTTATACTTGCTCTCTGAGAGGCAGCAGCAGTAATAGTACTATGGATTAACAGGGGGGGTTTCAAGGATTCACCCATTCAGATGACATAAGTGTACTCTACCTTCTTAAATTAAAAATAAAATTAGGGAAATCTCTTCCATAGAGAATTCAATGAAAGCTAACAGGATAATAAGCAATTTTTCCTACACTTCTACTTGCTCTCTGAGAGGCAGCATGGTCTGAGGCAGGCAAGTGATCCCACCACCTCCAGTGGTAGCACTGTTTCAAGAACTGTACAAATTTGGGCAAGTTACTCTACCTTTCAAGCCTCTTCCTCAAATTTAAAATGAGAATAACAATTCTGATCAGATAGTATTACTTTGAAAATACACAAAGACAATAAAATATAAATACTAAACCTATTCTGGGTGAAAATATAATGTATGAAAATTGCTTTCAAATATTTCAGAAAAAAAAATGAAGAAAGAGGTAAAAAAAAAAAAAACTAGGTAAAATATTGGGAATTAATGAAACCCAGTGATAGATATATGAGTTTATTATATTATTAGATCTTTTTCTATGTTTAAAAATTTCCATAAAAAAAGTATTTTATGGAAAGAATTAAACTTGAAAACAAATATACTTCCTTTGTAAAGATGTTTATAATAATTATAAATAAGAATACCAATTTAGCTTATAAAATTTTCTTATAAAACTAGTAAAAAATAGATTTATGTACTGAATACTTACTAACCATCTAGAACAATGTTAAGTTCTTTTATCCATACCTTATTCAAACATTCTAACTTTACAAAATTAACTTCATACTTTACTCACTGTAAGAAAAAAAATGTAAGACAAAAAGGCTGAAAAGCATCTTAAGTTTATAGACTCACATGGTACGCAATGAGTAACCAGTTTTTGGAAGGAATTTTAGCATCAGTTACTGAATGCTTAAAACAAGCATGTAATGGAGCTAATAAAAATCTTAGACAAGGAATTCTACATGATTATAACAAGAAAATTAAAAACTTACCAGATCAGTATCTGCCTTTTTGGACGTCAAAGCTTCAACTTTGGAATCCAGTTCTGCCTGTATTTGGTCTCTTCTTTTCATGACAGCCTTTGTATTAAAACACAGGAAGGAAATCGGCTGTACTTTGTTTTAAGAATCTTTGTATAGCAAAACTATACATTTGAGAATACAAGTAGCATCTCTTCCCCAGGCCATCAGTCCCTCTGGGGGTATAATGCCTTAAAATGTTTTTAATCTCTAAAAGCTAAACAGATAGCAAGTACTTAAAAGAAATTTGTTCATAAATCTTCTATTAGTTTTCCCAATGTACCTCTTACTGATTTAAGTATTTTATGTACAAAATACAAATGTTTTGGTGGTGTACTCTAAGCACGTACAGTTCTTCAAAAAGACCAAAGACCAAACAAATTAACAACAACAACAACATAAAATCAGTAGAAGCATTGAAAATACATGCTATGGTGTAAACTAGGTGCAGTTGTGAATGCATATGCACCACGCATCTGAAAGTATCTACAATCAGCCTTCTTACTGGACTCCAAAAGCTAATAGCTAAACAAAGTCAGTTACAGTGGGGAATCAAAATGGAAGTATGCATTCACATCTTAAGATTTTATTTTAGCTTAAAATATATGTTAACCAATTAGCCAAGCTTTTAAGGAAGAAATGTGGCCTCTACTCTGACTGATAGGAGTTCCACCTTACTTACTTGAATAATCATGATTTTATGTTTCAGTTAAAACACCCCTGAGAAGGCATTTAAGTACAGAATTCATCTACATCTTTTACGATGTTTTCCAGCATTTTACAATGTCTTTCCCTTGGTGACTCACTTTTCTTCTAGACAGTCTACCTGGGCTTTGCAGATGCAAAGACTATTTGCACCCATCTTTCACTGGTTTTCATAGTATTAACTAAATAGTGAAATTGTAATAATAAACACAAGTGGCCTAAACAGTTCAAGGCAAAAATAAAACTAACTCTGGGTAAGCAAACAGTTCAACCAAAAAGAGTGGAGTTGTAGGACGTATGAGAGAAGAATCTTAATGTGGTACAGGTCTTTGGGGTGTTTTCAGAGGAAGGTGAAGTCGCTCAGTCGTATCCGACTATTTGCGATCCCGTGGACTGTAACCTACTAGGCTTCTCTGTCCACAGGATTCTCCAGGCAAGAATACTGGAGTGGATTGCCATTTCCTTCTCCAGGGGATCTTCCCGACCCAGGGATCGAACCCAGGTCTCGAACCCGGGTCTCCCGCATTGGAGGCAGATGCTTTAACCTCTGAGCCACCAGGGAAGCCCCCTAAACCGAAATCACTTAAATGGAACCAAACAAGCTGGCTCTATAGCATTTGTGTGAAAACTGAGTCATTAAGGATAGAAAGCTAACTTTCCACGTGGCACTGGTGGTAAAGAATTTGCCTGCCAATGCAGGAGATGTAGAGATGAGGGTTTGATCCCTAGGTCAGAAAGATCCCCTGGAGGAGGACATGGCAACCCACTCCAGTATTCTTGCCTGGGGAATCCCTTGGACAGAGGAGCTTGGTGGGCTACAGCCCAAGGGGTTGCAGAGCAGTAGACATGACTGGAGTGACTGAGTACAGCACAGCACACAAGGATAAAAAGGATCCTGAAAATAACTCACCCTAGTTTTGTGCCTGGTAGAATCACCCTCAAAATGTTCAAAAGAGATTAACATCTCTCTTGTGTTCAAAGAAATGAATAGAAAATTCAACTAATTGTCACAAATTCTTTTATATTTACTTCAATGTTTACTTGCCATTAATGTCAGGAACTCCTTCCCTTTTCTAACCCAAATGGCACATGCAATAATTTAGTCCCGTTAAGATCTGTTTCCATTAATATGAAATATTGTGCTTCATATACATAGAAATATTTTAAGTAAGAGGTGGCTTCAGAAGACAGCTAGTAAAAACAGCAAAAATTTAATCCTTCTGTCAAAGCATATACTTTTCATTATTTTAGCTCACACTGAAGAAAATATTCCAATATAAATCAGAAACAGATCTGCAATGGAAGTGCCACTGATTATACCCTGGGAACCTACAAAATAATACAATCAAATGAAGACTTATAAAATAATTCAATTCTGGTTGCTATTATCATTTTTCCACACCTTTAATGATACATGATTTAAACTGCGTAATTTCCATCTTGACATAATAAAGAGCAAAACACATATAATTAAGGGAAAATAATATTATATTTTTAATGATAAAAATCAGATATCTTTGAATAGCCACACAAGAGGGAGATCAATAATGAAGTAAACCAATGGAATGTAGGCAAGGGAAATTGATGGAGGCAAAGAGGAGGTGTCTCAACAGTAAAACACTAGAGGACTTTGGGAAGCAGGGAGGATGTGCTTATAGGAGGACCCTGACAAAGTCAAATAACAGCAGAATAACAAAATATTTAATGATTCTGTGGAGGAAAATCTAAACATAAGAAACATGAAAGAGACAGATATTATGCTAAAAGGTTGAGAGAGTTTTTCGTACCGAGACAGAAGCAAAACAAATTTTTTAATCCTCCTGAATCAAGAGCACATGAAAACAGAAACCACAGATTCAAGCATAAATGGCAGGAAAAAATGGACTACCAGGCAATGCAGACTGACTTCCTCCACCAGTGTCACCTACAACACCAGAAAGCTGAGGGTGTCAGCTCAACTGTGTGCAGTGCTATGCACAGAGTATACAGGATGAAAACACTAGCTTTGCAGACAGCACCCCAGATCCCAGTATCTGGAGACCTGAACTGGAGCTTCAGGGCTTACATGTAAAACTCTGATATAAAAGGAATAAAAGCCTTTTCAAGTCATGAAAGAAAAACATGGTGATTCAGAGGATTCCTTTTTAGAAGCACCGAGAAGACAGAACAAACATCAAGATCCTACTCAAGTACTTTCTACATAACAATACAAACAAAACATACAAAATCCGTATATTATAGGGATTTTCATACAAATATGAAATCAAAATGTAACAAAAATGTATATTCATATAAATCCCTATATTATAGACAATAAGACCTTATTTTTCCTCATTGTGCACATGCTCCTGTACATGAACATTAAGAATGTGGATATCATCTTTCAAATGTCCTTGAAGCAAGAAAGCAACTTGTCCATGAAAAGAAATTTCTAAAGTGCTGGAATTTCTTAAAGTAAAATTTTAAAACACTGGAAAAACTAATCATACTGTCTATGTAAATCTTGACTGAGGATGATCCAAACCTATGTTATAAACTGCTGTTACTACTGTTGAATATGCCTGTCTTTTATTAACATATTCTTCCACTCATCAATTCATTCATGCAGTAAACAAATATTTATGAGCATCTACGTGCAAAGCATCTTTCTATGAGAGGAAGATAGTGGTGAACAAACAGAAACAGAAACTGCCTTTATAAAGCTTATAAAGCAAGGGACTCAGGTAGAAGTATAGTTAGGACTCCTTACCATTAACATTTCACTATAAAGCACATACTCATGTACAACAGGAAGCAGGGCCTCTGAGAATCCAGCCATCCGTTTTTCAGTGGCCTTACAGCATTTGTCAATGCAGCTGGCAACACTTTTTAGAGTATCAGCCAGATCTTCTTCCGATGCCGACCACAGAATATGAATTGGGCCATATTCTTTCATTTCATCTAAATATTCTAAAAAATAGTAAGTTCTTCAATTTATAATATGCTCTTTCAATATATACTTCAACATAACTTCAATTATATACTTAAAATACATTAAAATGTATATATTTATGTTTCAAAATCCCTATATTATAGACAATAAGAAAAGACCTTATTTTTCTCATTGTGCACATGTTCTTGTAGATGAACATTAAGAATGCAGATATCGTCTTTCATTAAATTGACCTGTCCTCCCATTCTGCTCAGACCAGTCCTTGAATAAAAGCTTTCCAGGTGTAATCAGTAATAACATGCTTTTTCATTGTCAAAAGTATCCTGGCTTGGGCAATAGATTATATGAGCACTGTATCTATTGTATCATGGACTTCTGCCTACCAAACAAAACTATACCTGAGTATCTCATTGGCAACATGACGTAAACAAAACATGTCTTCTTTTCCTCTTCTCCTGTTTACATATCCTACTTACTGGTTGCTTCCAGAGATCTAAGCAAAAACTGTGGGGTCATCCTAGACCCTAAACTGACACCTACAAAGAGACAGTCATTCACTAATTCCAGTCTTTCTAAATCTGTATCTATTTATCTACCTACCCATCCATCCATCTCCCCACCCATCTACCTATCCTCACTTGTACTGTCATCAGCCTCTCTAACCTGAGCTCCTGCAAGAGACTTCTAACAATTCTCCGTCTCAATTTTTGTCACAGTATATGAACATTAAAGCCTCTTAGCTGAATTAGAAAGTCCTTTAAGTCCTTCAGTCCCTACCTTGCCTCTCCAGGTCAAACTCCTGAAAAATCTCCCTCACAAATATTTTAATTCAAGCCAAAATAACAGCTCATTCATGAGTATCATGATTTTTCCTAACTTAAACACTGCACATGTCTTTTAGTTGCCCTCTACCATTTCTATCATCTGACAAACTACTTCTCACACTTGAAGTCTTAACACAAGTAAATCTCTTCTGTTTCTGTTCCAGAGGATTCGTAGATGCTTTGTCCTCAATGAGTGTCATAATTTTATAGTTCTATTAAAGCCTATCATAATTTAATACTATTATCTCACTCTATTATAACTGCTTGCATAACTCACATACTCTGAGGCCATACGCTCATTACAATAGGGCAAAGTCTTTATTTTTTTAATCTCAAAGCCTAATACATAATGTATTCAATAAATATTTTCATATCAATGAAAGTATGAACAAAAGACTATTCAATGCTTGATAAGCCATTTATCCAAAAATTTGGATTTCATTTTAAAATCTGAATATTTTTATACGTTTGCTTTCACACTATCAATGTTTAATGACAGATGGCTTTTTATGGTAGAGGATGCATGAATAGTGAGAATTTTTGGTCTAATATCCACATAAGTATAATTAAATTCTCTATATTTAATCATCTTATTAGTCATTGGGGTTAGTTGAAATATGTCATATTGCTCTAAATTAAACTTTTTTAGTATGTTCAAAATGTTATCAACATCTTTTAATTTTAAAAGCGCTTTTTTTGTTATTAGTATACTACAAAAGAAAAATAAAGTTGGATATTTCTCATTAAAAAAAATTTTTTTTCAGAAGTTTATATGATCAGGTAAACTAAAAAAGACTAAAGGTTTAAAAACAATACAAATAGTAGTTATCACCTAAAGACGATACTATCCAAATTGCATCCTCCCGATCTAGGCCTATCTTTTATTTTAGATAATGGCCATGTGACACTATCCCTGCTCCAGGGGATCTTCTTCCTGGACCAAACCCACGTCTCCTGCATTGCAGGTAGATTCTTTACTGTCTGAGCCACCAGGGAGGCCCCAATACTTCTAGAAAAGAAAAGATTCTCCTTTATTTCTTTTCTTAATTTCTGCATATATCAAAGTGTGTTATTTACCCTGTAAAGTACTTATTTTAATATAAAGAGCTTCCTTGAAATTCTAAACTGTGCTTATATAGCACTCAGATTGCATCTGTATGGAAACACTTAATGAGCTGCATTGTAATTTGTCTGTTAATATATCGGTTTCCCCAACTAGACTGTGAACTCAGGGACATACACTATTTTAACCCTCCTTCAGTCTTTAGCACAAAGCGTTAGCACACGATGTGGTCAATACAAATTTGCCTAATTAATTAGGGAACACAAAACAAAGTCACAGAAAAAAAAAAGGAATAAAAGCAAGTCAAAAAAGAAATGACTCATTATGATAAAGAAATTCTTCATGATTTAAATATGAAAGAAATGCCTTCTATAGCTTAGACTTCCAGAACTCAAAAAAAAAAAAAAAAAATCATTTTAAATGAATTCTTGATAAATGAGCTTTACATCTGAAAGTCCAAGAAATCCCTTAAGTTTGTGCCAGTGTGCCTCCACTCCTTGAAATTGAGAGCTCAAATTTATAAAGTCCACCACAAAAACCCAGTTTTCCTTTTGAGGATTTCACAAATATTAGAGCAGATCAGAGATTTGAAAACTAGTCCCTTGCACCAGTAAATATAACATATAATGATGATATTTGATATTCTATAGAAATCTTAAATGTCAAGAGTTTCCAGGGGTCTCTTTGAATTGCCATACCACTTAACTATCCATCAAGAATTCACTTAATAGAATTGGAATCACTGAACCTAGTTAAAACAATTATCTTCCTGATTTTTTAAAAAATTACAAATGTTAAAGACAAAGACAAAGAAGGCATAAATCAAATTATTGTCAGACTTAGCCATCTAAGTTGGCAAAAACTCATCATATAATTTATAGAATCATGAAATAAAATCTAACTTGAAAATAGGAATAGAGGTCTATTTTAAATCTCTGCCATTGCTTGGACAGGTCTAATATAGAGTTCTTGCACCTCCTCCCCCAGCCCCGCCCAAGCAAATGTGGAAACCCTATTTCCTGAAACATCACTTCTTTGATTAAAATTATGGTCCATGTTGAACATTTGAGACTGACTATACCCAAAATATTAAGATCTTTATCCCTATTATTTATAAATGGAAATAAGAATGTATGTGTGTCCTCTGTCATGTCCGACTCAATGCAACCCTATGGGTTGTAGCCTGCCAGGCTCCTCTGTCCATGGGATTCTCCAGGTAAGAAGGCAAGAATAGTGGGGCAGGTGCCATTTCCTCCTCCAGGGGATCATCCCAACCCAGGGGTCAGACCTGGGTCGGGTCTCTTACATCTCCTGATAGGCGGGCAGGCTCTTCACCACTAGTGCCACCTGGGAAGCCCCTGTGTGCTATGTCATGTCAGTCATGTCCGACTCTACAGCCCCAGGGACCGTAGCTTTCCAGGCTCCTCTGTCCATCAGATTCTCCAGGCAAGAATACTGGAATGGGTTGCCATTTTCTCCTCCACGGGATCTTCCCAACCCAGGGATTGAACCTGCATCTCTTACATTTCCTGCATTGGCAGGCAGGTTCTTTATCACTGGCATACCTGGGTATACTCCAATAAAAATTTTTATAAACAAAAAAGAGAGAAGAATGCCCAGCCAAGTGCCCAGGTTGGAAAACTGAAACTGTCAATGATGAATTGCTGGAGTCTCAGTGTGGACAATTCAAGGAGTTAAAAACTCCAGAGAAACTAGCCATGGGTGAAATCCCATAATATTGTGAGATTTACCTCCAAAAGCCTGCACAGTAAATATCAGGCAAAAATTACTTTTCCTGCAGGAGATGAGAAAATAAGCCATTTTGTAATAGCCAAGGTACTCTACCTAATAGCCAGGGTTCTTTTTAACAAGGCCTTCCCTTGTGGGAAACTGGTTACCCAGAGCATAACCTGCTGGGGTATTATCAGAGGCTAACTGACCTGGTAGCTTCCCTGGTGGCTCAGTGGGCAAAGAACCTGCCTGCAATGTGGGAGACCTGGGGTCGATCCCTGGGTTGGGAAGATCCCCTGGAGGAGGGCATGGCAACCTACTCCAGTATTCTTGCCTGGAGAATCCCCATGGACTGAGGATCCTGGTGGGCTACAGTCCATGGGGTCACAAAGAGTCAGACACAACTGAGCGACTAAGCACAACTGAGCTGGAGGAGGGGAAATACCCAACTTGAGCCCACTCTGGTTCATCCTGTCGCAACTAAGAGGTGGAAGGAAAAACCCTGAGCTTCTGTGAGGCTCACAGTGGTCCAAGGCACAGACTCATGAAAGCACTGAGACCTACCCACAGGTCTCCAGAACGCTTCCCCTCCCCACACCTCGCCACCACATTACTAAAGGCCTCTTTTCTTTTATGAGTACATCATGTCTGGCTACCAGGGGCAAAAGAAAATTAAAAGACATACTAAAGGGCAAAAAACACAATTTAAAGAGAGAGCAAGCATCAGAACCAGATGTGGTGGAGATGTTGGAATTAGAGCATGGTTTTAAAACAACTATGCTGAATATGCTAAGGGCCCTAATTAGATACAGTAAACAGCATGCAATAACAGATGGGCACGGTAAGCAGAGACAGAAATCCTAATGACCAAAAAGAAGTGCTAAGTTGATGCTGTCTTACCACACCATCAAATGGAAAAAGATTCATCAGCAATGCAACAACTTTGAGATCACAGTTCAGCAGTTCTACATACCCCGTTCTTCCTTGTAGATTCTCTGAGATATCTTATCTATCAAATTTATTTTCTGGCTAAATATTTCAATGAAGTTATTCATTTCCATGAACTCCTCGGGGCGACTTTTAACTCCTCTCATTGACAATGCAACCGCTCTGACTGACTGTCCCATCCTGCTGAATAATCCAGGCCCTTGCTTCTTGTGAGAAGAGAATTCCTAGGAACAAAAAAAATAAAACATCGGTGATGAAGCAAGCAATGATATTCTAAGATCCAACAACGAAAAAAGAAATCTAATCAGAAGAATAAAGATGACAAAAAAGGTTCCATATACATTTTTTTAATTTCATGTAAATTTGAAGCAGATGAGTTAGGGCACATAGTCCTTTCTCTAAGTCTCAGTCTCCTTGATAACATTCTTTTCCAAAGTGCTCCTATAAAACATGTAATCATGTTTTCTCAGAGCATGGATGCTTCAAAGAACAAGGTGTAACAGAGGGAACTGCACTTATAGAGATACTGGAGAAGATTCGAAAACGATATGAGATGAAACCTGCATTTTATTAACAGGAATTAAGAAAAATGATTGAGAAAAAGATCTCTCAGAGTCTAACCTACACACTAGGAAGAAAAATTGGGAAATTTTGTTAATCCTTTAGCTATAATAATGGCTAGCATTTATTAAGAGCTTAATGTTATTGGCACTATACTTGCATTTTTATACACATCACTCACAATAACACTATGAAACAGCTTCTATTATTACCCTCATTGTACAGAAGACAACAGAAGCAAAGGAAGGTTAAAGAAGCTTACTCAAGGTCCAAGAGCAAGGAACTGGTGGGTAGGGATCAAAGTCCTGGCAGTCTGACCCCACGAGCTTCACTGCTAAGCACTAACTGGTCTGCTTTCTTAAAGTCACTGGAATAGTTGGTAGATAAACTCCCTGACCACAGCTCTGCAACCAACTTAATAGGATAAACTGTTATATTGTCTCCACTGACTGGCTGTCTTTGGAGAAAGATTTTTAATAAAATATGTAACAGATGTTACAGTTAATTTAGGAGAGTCAGCTACAGATTTGCAAAGTAGAAATGTTATAAAAGGATACACTGCACAGAACTATCTCTTCAGAAGTACGGCCTACTCAAAAAGAACACCAAGAAGGACAAGGTATTCTGACAATGGGTATAGCACTTACTGAAACACAGGTTTGAGATCAAAGACGATCTGGAGAAAGATAATATGTTATTTAATATTTGGATAAATAATACATAATAATATTTTTATCTGTGGATCTGGCAGTCAGCATTGTTACTGAAGACTAACAATGTCAAAGAGTAACATAACCATTCACACAGTACAAAAATCTATAAATAACAATGCTGACTAACAGATCTATAGATAAAAACATTATTATGTATTATTTATCCATATATTAAATAATATATTATCTTTCTAAGATCTTCTTTCTTGAAGGTCTTACCCAAAACAACATATAAACTTGTTAATTTCCAAGTCAGTATGATTTTGTGCGCAAAGAATATAACACCAGCCATAATATGATAAATGCCACCCTTGACCAGGCAGTACGTCTATTCAAGAGGGCTACTGCATTATTTGATAGAGTAAATGTTATCAGAAAGAGCACAAGTCACAGCTAGCAAGCTGTTACTACAACTGCTGACTGTAGAGAATGTTTCTAACAGCTTCTAAGGGTCTGGAGTCAGGCCACAAATTCTTCTCACATAAGTCACACAGGGCTTCCAGACACCAAGTACTGTCAAAGTGGAGATGAATGACTTCTTTAGCTTCAGTCACTTTGGCAACAACTGAGAGAGAGAAAACTCAACATTGGTCAGTAAGTATTTGGTACTGACTGTTTGTCCCATCTATCATCTTTCTTGGTGAATTATATCTTAATAGAAGAAAAGAGGAAATGGCAACCCACTCCAGTGTTCTTGCCTGGAGAATCCCAGGGACGGGGGAGCCTGGGATCCATTCATCCATCCATCTATCAATAAAAAAACTTCTATCTTAACTTCCTGACTCATTACTACTCAAAACAGTGTCAATTTAAAAATGTTTTTATATTTTCAGTATTAGCTATATGCAAGGAGTACCCAGGCATTTTAAAAAAATATATCAGCTACCAAGAGAAATATGAGGATGTATATGTGAGAAAGGTACATGATTTTCATGTTCGTGTGTAGACCTGATACAGAGTTGTATCCAAAGGATATTTCTTAACTGTTTAAAACTCCATTTTATTTCAAGGTTACTACTGATTTTAAAAGGTAAATAGAGGAAGCATACAACCTACTACATGTATAAATACTGAAGGATTATATGAGTATAAATTAAAATTTTTTACCCAAGCTTGTGCAGTAAGAAAAATTTTAAAGTCTCCATTAAATGTTAGAGTTGGATGGTCAGCGATTCGGTTCAAAAATTTGTGCAATGCCTTCCTTCGTGTCTCAATGAAGTCATCATTAAAGCGTTCCACCATTCCTTTCACTATAAACTTTTCTGGCAATGGCTAGGGCAAAAAAATAAAAAGGTATCTGAGCATTATGTGGCATGGGATTATAAGGAATTCTACACTTTTGCTTTCTGGAAGACTATTTGAACATGTGATCATTTCTTATAAAAATAATTTTTCAAAATTCACAATGTTAGAGCCAAATACCAGAAAATCTTAACACATTACAATAGTTATAAAAAACAAATCTGTACATAGATTGAAAAGTTTAAAAACAAATGTTTCCCAGATAAATGAATTGCATTGAATCAAAGGTCTGAAATTGGGTGTTAAGACATTCTAATGATTCACAGGACAAAATGGCAGCTATTCTGTGAGAAAAAAAAAAATGTAAACGTACTGGAATAATCAGAGTTGGGTGCGCTTCTTCAAGTTTTTCTTTCAACCAAAGGAAATCTTGATAACGTCTCCTAACTTCAAATTCACTGGAGTCAAATTCCCCACGAGATGTCTGAAGAAAGTAGGAAAAAATAACAGCACATGCAATATAAGACAGAAGACATTTGCCTAATGTTATTTTAGACATTCTGAAATAAATGGGTCTCTAAGAAAAACTAACAAATTCTAATTATTCAGTGTTTGTCAGCCTGTACATTTTTTTTTCCTTTGCAGTCATCAATTCATGCAGCAGAAGAAACAAAGCAAACTTTCCAGTATTCCCAGAAAGAAAGCAAACATCATGCTCAAATTTAAAATCCAAACTGAAAAATCTGTCTCAGAGCAACCATCTGTCTTCCACAAGATTTTAACTACTATTATCTTTGGCAAGACTTTCTTGCTAACAAGAAAGTGTGTTCTGACTTTAGGTTTCAAATATATTTCATTTCTCAAGATGATCAAAATTCAGAATTTGAGGAAAGTCCTATTTTTGCAACTTGGAAAAATAACCTGAACATAACTGAGAAAAAAAAAATATTTCCTTGGAATCTGCTCAAATGAATTGCTTTGCTAAAATTTGCTTTTAGTATTTGAAAATTCTAACATTAACCAGAGAGATTTTACCACTGTTTAAAAATGTTATTAATGGAAATTTAATGTGAAAAGCAAATCTTTCTGTCATTTCTCAAGGAATTTTGAACTATATGCCTAAACTCCTAAAAGTTAAGCAAACACATTAAAATATCTGTTCTCAACAAACCAGAATCTATTCCAACACATATGACAAGAACATGGGCACAATATCAACCTCACCTCTATTACCTGAATTTCAAGCCAAACACAAAAATAGCTTAGACAATGCACACACTCACTCACCTCTTATGAGAAAAAAAGTCACTTAAACAGTTTTTAAGAAAATTATACAGAAATATTGTTCGAGATTTTCCTGGAGGAGTAAATATGGAATAAATAACACATTACATTATTTCACACTCACCAGAAATATCAATCACCCACACAGATGAACACAATTGTAAAATTAAGCAGTTCAAGTCAAAATAAGATGCAATCTTAATTGTCATAAAATAAGGTTCCCAAAACCTACACTTGCCAAGGTTTATTCTCATAAAATGAATGTTTAGAATATCATAAAATATATCTTAGCAAAACACTCCCTTTTTAGTGGGAAAAAGTAGAGGTAAATGAGATGCAGAAGTCTAAGGAACTACATGTTCAAAAAAAACTACAAAATCTATTATGCAAAATGGTACAAATTGTGGAAGTGGTAAAAATAGGCCAACTAAATCTAGTGGAAACACAGTTTAACAATATATATACAAGTTGGTATGTGTACATATATATGCAAATACACACACATGCATACATACATATACACACAAAACATAAAGTAACTCGTTAAACAATACTCACTGATACCTCTTCATACCAGGTACATGTGTACAGGTTTACTACCAATTTCCAAGAAAAAATAAGTTGCCATAATTAACAATAAAAACACTCAAACACTGTGAAGTTAAAATAAGACTGAACATTACATGTCCCTAAGAATTCCCAAAACTTCAAGTTGACACAAAAGAAACTTGCATAAATTCCAGCAACAGGAAGATAAAAATCAAGTCAAGTAACTGGTTGCTTCTGTCCTCATCACCCTGCCAGTGACAGAAGAGTTCTCTAACATACCACAATACAGAGAAGAAAGCAGAGAATAAATACAAACCTTAAGGACATTGCATTCGTTCTTCCTACTCTAAGACTTCACTGGACTTCTAAAGGGTTATAAGTTACATATTATTTGTCCTCCAAAATAACTCTTTAGAACAAAGTCCTTTCTAAGTTGGAAATCTGTCATCAAATTTTCCTATTGTTTGGAAGCTTTATCTCTTTTCTAGTCTGGAATACATTTTCCCATAGAAGGTAACCCGTAAATGGTGTTTAATTTTTCATGTCTGACCGCAAGAGCCTGGGTACTTGAAGTTTAGGACTAAAAGGCTATACCTCAAAATGCATTTATTTAGCAAATACTGACCTTCAGTCATGGGCAAACAGTTACTCTAAAATTGGAAGGTTTAGAAAACTATTTTTCTGAGGGAAATGAATTTAGAAAAATGAATATACTTTTATCACCAACTACTGCCACATACTGGCAGGTATTTATGAGTCTGTCTTCATGATGAGGATGTGAGAGGACAAACCTTTATTAAACCTCTTGAGTTCTGACTCCTACATGTCCTAAGTCAAGGCACAGCTCTAGATCTCTGAAACTGAAAGTATTTCTTCGGAGCAGTTACTTCGGATATTTTCAACCTGGAGAATCAGGGTAATCTCTCATAAGGGGAACAGGTGCCAGGAACGTGGGCTTCCTGACACAATTATTTACAGTCATGGCACTCTTAAGTATTCCTAAGTAGGGACTGCCAGTGTACATGTAGGCAAGAGTATGTGCATTTATCCTAATAATCTTAGTGTCCATGAATATAAATGTTTTATAAAACTAAAACTTTCCCAGGGTAGCCATCCCTGAATCTCCTAATTAGATGGAGTACCTGCTGTGAAAAACAACAACAACCATGCTCATAAAATTCTGTATTTTTCTGTCACAATATTTATAACTATAACTCACTAATAAGACATATAATTGTTTAATACCCATCATCAACGCCCTGCCCCCCCATACTGAAAACTCCACGAAGGCAGAGGGTCTATCTCGATCGCTGGCATAGTCTCAACATACAACATGGTGCCTGAAACATAACTGGCACTCAACAGAACTTTATTAAATATATCAGTAAATAAGTGATACTAAGTAAATAACAAAGATAAAGACTGTGTTTCCTACGCAATATACATCTACTAAAAGTTTATATTTTTGTATCTGTAATACATATTTTAGTATATTTGGTACAATTTATATACTCAGTTTAGTTCAGTTCAGTCGTTCAGTCGTGTCCAACTCTCTGTGACCCCATGAACTGCAGCATGCCAGGTCCCTCTGTCCATCACCAACTCTCGGAGTTTACCCAAACTCATGTCCATTGAGTCAGTAATGCCATCCAATCATCTCATCCTCTGTCATCCCCTTCTCCTCCCACCTTCAATCTTTTCCAGCATCAGGGTCTCTTCAAATGAGTCAGCTCTTCTCATGAGGTGGCCAAATATTGGAGTTTCAGCTTGAACATCAGTCCTTCCAATGAACACTAAGGACTGATCTTTAGGATGGACTGGTTGGATCTCCTTGCAGTCCAAGGGACTCTCAAGAGTCTTCTCCAACACCACAGTTCAAAA
>SJYX01019332.1:331016-351896 GCA_006410675.1 Oreotragus oreotragus | reverse complement strand
TTCCAGCACTTTGGCCACCTCATGTGAAGAGCTGACTCATTGGAAAAGACTCTGATGCTGGGAGGGATTGGGGGCAGGAGGAGAAGGAGACAGAGGATGAGATGGCTGGATGGCATCACGGACTCGATGAACGTGAGTCTGAGTGAACTCCGGGAGATGGTGATGAACAGGGAGGCCTTGCGTGCTGCGATTCATGGGGTAGCAAAGGGTCAGACACGACTGAGCGACTGAACTGAATTGAACTGAACTGAACCTCCTGAACATGACAGCTTTTACTAGCCTATCTTAAATATGATCGAAACACTTAGATTAGTCTACAGTTGGCAAAATCATCTAATACAAAGCCGATCTTGATGAAAGTGAAAGAGGAGAGTGAAAAAGTTTGCATAAAACTCAACATTCAGAAAACTAAGATCATGGCATCTGGTCCCATCACTTCACAGCAAATATATGGGGAAATAATGGAAACAGTGAGAGGCTTTATTTTGGGGGGCTCCAAAGTCACTGCAGATGGTGACTGCAGCCATGAAATTAAAAGATACTTGCTCCTTGGAAGAAAAGCTATGACCAACCTAGACAGCATATTAAAAAGCAGAGAAATTACTTTGCCAACAAAGGTCTGTCTAGTCAAAGCTATGGTTTTTCCAGCAGTCATGTATGGATGTCAGAGTTGGACTATAAAGAAAGCTGAGTGCTAAAGAATTGATACTTCTGAACTGTGGTGTTAGAGAAGACTCCTGAGAGCCCCTTGGATTGCAAGGAGAGAAAACCAGTCCATCCTAAAAGAAATCAGTCCTGAATAGTCATTGGAAGGACTGATTCTGAAGCTGAAACTCCAATACTTTGGCCACCTGATGCAAAGAACTGAATCACTGGAAAAGACCCATATGCTGGGAAAGATTGAAGCCAGGAAGAGAAGGGGACGACAGAGGATGAGATGGTTGGATGGCATCACCGACTCAATAGACATGAGTTTGAGAAAGCTCTGGGAGTTGGTGATGGACAGGGAAGCCTGTTGTGCTGTACTTCAAGGGGTCTCAAAGAGTCGGATGAGACTGAGTGACTGAACTGAACTGAATCTTACAGTATTGAGTATCTCATGTACTTTACTGAATGTTGCCTGAAAGAGAAAAATAGAATGGCTGTACAGGCACAGAATGTTTGTAAGTGTATGGTTGTTTCCCCTCATGATGGTGTGGCTGGCTGGGAGCTATGGCTCGCTGCTGCTACCCAGCTCCAGGAAAGCTTATCTCCTACTACCCAAGAATAGATCAAAATTCACAGTATGGTTTTTACTGAATGTGTAACACTTTTGCACTGTGAAGTCTAAATATCATACGTCAAACCATTTTGCACTTAGGACCATCACTTTTATGAAAAACAAATGAATGAAAAAAAAACAAAACCCAAATTATTATTTTCTTTTAAGCAAGAGAGAGAATCTTAGGAGGACCACACAGAGAATGCAGGTATGCCTCATTTTATCTTGCTTCACTTTACTGTACTTCACAGATATCATGTTTTTCACAGACTGAAGGGTTTTGGCAAGTCTGCACTGAACAAGTCTACAGGTACCATTTTTCCCAACAGCATTTGCTCATTTCATGTCTCCGTGTCACATTTGGGTAATTCTTGCAATGCTACTTCAAATTTTTTCATTATTACTATATGTTGTGGTTATCTGTGATCAGTGATCTCTTATTCTAATTGTATGCCACAAACCACGTCCATGTAAGATATGAATTTGATAAAAGTTTCTGTTCTAACTGCTCCCCCGACTGGTTGTCCCCCCATTTCTCTCCCTCACCTTGAGCCTCCCTATTCCCTGAGATACAATACTGAAACAGGTCAAGTAATAATCCTACCATGGGCTTCCCTGATGGCTCAGCAGTAAAGAATCTGCCTACAAAGCAGGAAATGTGGGTTCAATCCCACATTCAATCCCAGGGTCAGGAAAATCCCCTGGAGAAGGAAACAGCAGCCCAGTGCAGTATTCTTGCCTGGGAAATCCCATGGATGGAGAAGTCTGGAGGGCTACAGTCCATGGGGTCACAAAGAGTCGGACACAACTCAGTACTTTTCAAGCGAAAGGAAGAGTCTCAAGACTCAAGTTAAATAAAAAACCAGGAATAATCAATCTTAGTGAGGAAAGCATGCTGAAAATCAAGATGGGCTGAAAGCTAGGTCTCCTGTGCCAGTCAGCCAAACTGTCAATGCAAAGAAAAAGTTCTTGAAGGAAATTTAAAGTGCTACTCTAGTGAACACAGATGATAAGAATGCCAAACAGCCTTATTACCAATATGGAGAAAGCATTAGCGATCTGGATAGGAGATCCAGCCACAACATTCTCTTCATCCAAAAACTAATCCAGAGCAAGGCCTTAACTCTCTTTAATTCCATGAAGGCTGAAAGAGGTGAGGAAGCTGAAGAAAAGTATGAAGTTAGCAGAGGCTGGTTTATGAGCTTTAAGAAAAGAAGCCATCTCTATAACATAAAAATACAGGGTAACTTGCTAATGTAGAAGCTGCAGCAAACTATTCAGAAGACCTAGCTAAGTTCATTAATGACGGTGGCAACACCAAACAACGGATTTTCAGTGAAGATGAAACAGCCTTATATTGGAAGAAGATGCCATCTAAGACTTTCATAGCTAGAGCAGAGAAGTCATTGTCTGGCTTTAAAGCGCTTCTTAGCGGCTAATGCTGGCGTTAACCTTAAGCTGGGGGTCAATGCTCGTTTACTATTCTGAATAGCTTAGGGCCCTTAAGAATGATGCTAAATTGATTCTGTCTATGCTCTATAAAACAGGTTTTTTCCCAGTAGCTCAGTGGTAAAGAATCTGCCTGCAATGCAAGAGACACAGGAGACAAGGGTTAAATTCCTGAGTCAGGAAGAGCCCCTGGAGGAGGGCATGGCAACCTACTCCAATATTCTTGCCTGGAGAATCCCACAGGCAGAGGAGCCTGGTGGGCTACATATAGTCCATGGGGTCGCAAAGAGTCACGACTGAAGCAACTCAGTATGCACATGCTCTATAAATGGAACCACAAAGCCTAAATGAAAGCCAATCTGTTTACAACATGGTTTACTGAATATTGTAAGCCCACTGTTGAGACCTACTGCTCAGAAAAAAAAGTTCTTTTCAAAATATTACTGCTCATTGACAATGCACCTGGACACCCAAGAGCTCTGAGGGAGATGTTTAATGAGATTAATGTTTTCATTCTTACCAATACAACATCCACTCTTCAGGTCATAGATTAAAGACTTCCAAGACTTTTCAGACTTACTACTGAAGTACATTACTGAAGCACATGTACTGAAGTACATTCAGTACTGAAGCCTACATTTCACAAGGCTATAGCTGCCATAGACAGTGATTCCTCTGATGGATCTGGGAAAAGGAAAGTGAAAGCCTTCTGGAACAATTTCACCATTCTAGAAGCCACTAGGAACATCTGTGATTCATGAGAAGAGGTGAAAACATAAACATTTACAGATTTTGGAAAACATTAATTCCAGCCCTCATGGATGACTTCGAGAGGTTCAAGACTTCAGTGGAGGAAATAATTGAAGATGTGGTATATACAGATAGAAAACTGGAATTAGAAATGGAGCCTGAAGATGTAACTGAATTGCTACAATGCCATGATAAAACGTGAGTGGATGAGAAGTTGTTTCTTACGGATAAGCAAAGAAGTAGTTTCCTGAGATGGAATCTACTCCTGGTGAAAATGCTGTGAAGACTGTTGAAATGACAACAAAGGATTTAGACTATTACATAAATCGATACACTCAGTGATAAACCAGAGGCAGGGTTTGAAAGGACTGACTCCAGGATTGAAAGAAGTTCTTCTATGGGTAAAATGCTACCAAACAGGATTGCATGCTACAGAGAAATCATTTGTGAAAGGAAGAGTCAACTGATGTGGCAAATCTCATTCTGTCTTATTTTAAGAAATTGCCATAGTCACCCCAACTTTCAGCAACCACTACTCTGATCAGTAAGCAGCCACCAAAACTGAGGTAGGCCCCTTAAGCAGTGAAAGGATTAAGGTTCATTGAAAACTTAGACTATGGTTAACATAATTTTTAGCAATAAATTACTTTTAAATTAAGGTATGTATACTTTTTTGCACACTTAACTGACTGCAGCATAAACATCACTGTCATATGCACTGAAAAAACACAAAACTGAGGTAGGCCCCTTAAGCAGTGAAAGGATTAAGGTTCATTGAAAACTTAGACTATGGTTAACATAATTTTTAGCAATAAATTACTTTTAAATTAAGGTATGTATACTTTTTTGCACACTTAACTGACTGCAGCATAAACATCACTGTCATATGCACTGAAAAAACAAAAACTGGGTGACTCATTTCATTGCAATACTGGCTTATTGTGACGGTCTGAAACTGAACCTGCAATATCTCTGAGGCATATTTGTACCAAAATTTGAGGCTATGCTTTATTTCCTAAGGTAGTGGTGGATGCAATATTATTATTTTATTACTAAGAATCTGCAAATATTTTCCATAAAGGGCCAAATAGTAAATTTGGGTCTTACAGGCCATCTGGTCTCTGTTATAATTACTTACCTTGGGCACTACAGTGTGAAAGTAGTCACAATCAATGGGTGTGGTTATATGCCAATAACCTATTTGGCCACACAGGCTGTTTGCCCCTGTAGATATTACATAGTTATAGTTATTAAATAGTTATATTACCTATAGTGATGGATGTAATATGGATACATATGGATATATATTCTTTTGTATATATGAAAATATTCTATATTAAAAATAATTTTTAAAGTTTTATAAAAGGCAGTTCAAGTAGGATAGGATATATTCTTGATTACTGAAAACAGTCCACTAATTTTCTTTTCATAATTTTGTCATCAAACGTAAAGCTAAAAATTAAATCCTCTTCATTTTTAGTACATATATGCTAAGTTGCTTCAGTCATGTTTGACTCTTTGAGACCCTATGGACTGTAGACTGCCAGGCTTCTCTATCCATGGAATTCTCTTCGCAAGAATACTGGAATGGGTTGCCACTGTCTACTCCAAGGGGTCTTCCCGACCCAGGGATCATACCCGAGTCTTTTGCGTCTCCTGCATTGGCAGGCAGATTTTTTTTACCACTGCGTCACCTGTGAAGCCTATTGTATAGCGGACACACCAAAAAATTTAGTAAGATTTTTTTCTTGAAAACAGCCATACAACCCAGCCATACAACCACATCTCTTAGGTCTCCTGCATTTGAAAACAAGTTCTTCACCACTAGCACCACCTGGGAAGCCCTTTGGTAGGTAGGTAGAAGTCAAAATAAGTTTCAGATTTTTAGCATCCACATAACTTTTAGGGATTTTTTTCTTAACACTTGGATATGTATACAAATACACTCACAAAATAATATTTTTGATCACCTCAGTAATGATTTGGGGAAGGCAATGGCAACCCACCCCAGTACTCTTGCCTGGAAAATTCCATGGACGGAGGAGCCTGGTGGGCTGCAGTCCATGGGGTCGCAAAGAGTCGGACACGATTGAGCGACTTCGCTTAGAGATATATCACATCATTCCATGTAAAAGACATTTAAAGCCATGAATGTTAAATCCATAACTGATAACAGTCTACTAAATTTTTTAAAAATAAGTCTGTGGTAATGGATACATATATGAAACATAGTATCAGCCAACTATTGCTACTACTAATCTACTATTGTTCTACTATTTTAGATTCCTGTGATGACTAACTGGAAGCAGAGCAAGCCAAGAAACAATTATACTAATCAGAACTCCCAAAGAGGTTGAAAATATGTCCCATGGGGAGATAACACTGCACACCCAACTCAGGGATATAGTAAAAAATGGTTCCCAAGAAGTGCAATAGTTGGCTAAAACGGATTTTGTGTGCTCAGTTGCTTCAGTCGTAAATGACTCTGTGCAACCCCATGGACCATAGCTTTCCAGGCTTCTCTGTCCATGGGATTCTCCAGGCAAGAATACTGAAGTGGTTTGCCATGCCCTCCTCCAGGAGATCTTCCCTACCCAGGGATCGAACCTGAGTCTCCGAGGCCTCCTGTATTGGCTGGCAGGTTCTTTACCACTAGTGCCACCTGGCAAGCCAGTTTGTAGTATAGGGATAATAAAAATTATCTCCAAATCACTTACTTCTTCACTGGAAGAGCCAAGATTCGGCTGCCACCACCCATATGCACACACAAAAAGCACCTAGCATAGCAGTTTTGTTTCATTTAACAAAGGTTCATTGAATGTCAACAATGTGTTAAGCACTGGGCTGGGGATTCTATAGTGGCCAAGACTGGCTGCCATGATGCCTTCTCCCTTGCTTCTTACACTGTAATTAGCAAGGAGGGTAACAGATAATAAACAAACAAAACTACAGAAACATAAGATAAATCCAGATACAAAGAAAGAGAGTAAATTCCAGAGAAAGTAGAGTGATTTGCTGGAGTGTTTAAGGCAAGGAGTGAGCGGAATCTTTCTGAGAGAGCTATCAGGGAAGGTGTCTTTAAGGAAGTGAAGTGAGAAGGAGCCAGCCATGAAAGACACTGAGCAAAGCGGATTCCAGTCCAGGAAACCAATAATGTCTACGGCAGGAAAGCACTTAGGATGCTGAGGGACCAGAAAGGAGGCAAACAGGTAGAACAGAGGCTTTGATGAAGGTATAACCAACAAAACTTATATTGACATTTACTGTGGCAGAATCTGAAGCATTCACATTTTCATCTGATAGGTCTTGAAAAAAAGGGAATGGAGAACTGCAAGATAAATGAATGCTGCACCTGAAATCCAAAGTAAGGCGCCAGTTGCACAGCTAGAGGTTGTTAAGGATCTGTATGATCTTCCTCAGATTATTCATGAGCATTAACCAATTGCCGGTTATTAATCATGACTAATGTCTTTCCATTTATCTCAATTATGGTTGAATAATTTCTTATCTAGTGGAAAATTGTCTTGCTTGTATTGAATACGCTATAGAAAAAAATTAGTTTTCCTTATTCAGAAAGATTCAACACGTCATTTACATAGGGATTTGCCACAAAACATTTGTGGCAGATGGCATGATTGTTCCCAATGATCTCTTGTCTTTCTGTGAAAGGGATATATCCCCTGGTCAATTGCCAGGTAACTTTCAGTGCCTCCTTATGAAAGCAAAATTGTTCCCCATCCCAGTGAATCTGACTAGTGCCTTGCTGTGGAGGTGCCATGTGTCTGGACAGAAGATCTGGAAGCCACTGCCTGCTTCCACCAGTGCTCGAATTCTTTTCCCTCTGCCACAGGAATGACTAGACCTAATTAGCATCACTTCTTCAGTCTTTATCCCCAGATGAAGTAGACCCAAAGCCTGGACCAGACTCACAGTCAGTCACAGTTGACATATACACGAGAAAGAAAGAAGTCTTTACTGCAGATAAGCCACTAAGAACTTGAGGCTGTTTGTACTACAGCATTATCTAGTGGAACCTGACCAAAAATACCATTCAACCTTCATTCAGGTTAAACAAAGATGTATTCATGTACATATGTATTGTGTATGTATGCACACAGATGCACATACTTAACCTTCTCAGAATTCATACAAAAGAATGAATGAGGGACTTTTTTCCCCCAATTTTGAAAACCCATACACCAAGAGTTTACCTTTTGTTTTTGGTCACAAATAATAAGGTTTTCATTTTAACTCTAAACAGGATTTCTATTCCTAATGTTTCATTTTAAATGAAAAAGCTCTGATTCTCATTTTAGAATAAAATTTTTATTTCTTATAACAAAAATATTTAAATGATTAAAAAATAAATTATTATGCTAAATAAAAGAAACCAGACACACAAAAAAAGTATGATTCCTTTTATGTGAAACGTCCTTAAAAGGCAAATTTATAGAGACAGAAAATAGGAGATTAGTAGTTGTCTATGACTGGGAGTATAAATGGGTACTAACTGAAAATGGAATGACAGATTTTGGGTAAAAGATAAAAATGTTCTAAAACTAGTTGACAGTGATGGTTGTACAACTAAGTAAATTTACTTTATAAAAAATTCATCTACCCAAAATGGATGAATTTTGTGGTATATATCTCAATAAAGTTAGCTAAAAATAATTTTCAAAGGGTATGTCATACCAAAGAATTTCTCAAGGTCAAAAAAAATCATATCAGTATCAGTTTTAAAAACTGTCAATTTAACCTTCTATTCTATTTTATCGTAGGTGTGTTTTACTGATTTTTATATCAGTATTTGCTAATAATTTTGGTTGTCTGACATGCCTTTTTATTAATACTACAAGCAACACTGTGTTATCCAGGGTGACTAGATATATGTAGTGTCAGAGTTAATCAAATATTCTGTTTAAAACAGGCAAAACCGTTCATGCCTATAAATTTTTATTTGTTCATTGAGACAACTTTAAAGCATCTTCTTAAACTGTAAATGTTTAACTTTTAGTCTAATATCCTCTTTGAAGAGTGTGTGATACAATTTTAAAATGCATAAAAAAATAAATTTTGAACACTACAAATATATAACTGTTGAATCTGTTGTTTCATTTTGATCACACTAGCCTCTTGCAAAAACTAGCAGGCTATTAGGGTCTTCAAAACTCAGTGGAATAAAGTATATTAAATTCAAATCTGGTCTTCTAATATTATTTTCCTGAAATACGTGTAATAATTTTCCCCAGTGTCACTGACCAATAAACAAAATATTGTTATCTGCACAAAAGAACTATATAGTTCTTCTCCCTAAAGGTTCTCATGGATTTTCTTTTAGCTACACAACATCCAATCTTATTTCCAAATATAAAACTGGGTACAGATTCTGCTGTTTCCCTGGTTGTTCAACGATAAAGAATTTATCTGCAATGCAGAGGATGCAGGTTCAATCCCTGAGTCGGAAAGATCACCTGGAGAAAAAATGGTAATCCATGTTAACTCTTGCCTGGGTAATTCCACAGACAGAGAAGCCTGGCAGGCTACAGTCCGTGGAGCTGCAAAAGAGTTGGACATGACTTAGCAACTCAACAACATAGATACTGCTAGAGCCTGTCCTTTCCTGTATCTGCATTTCCAGCCTTCAAATCTACTCTGTGAGCTACTATTTCATCCTTCCTGCCAGAGCTGATTTCCATTGCTTGCAACTAAGCCCCCCGATTGAGACAGGTGTTATTGGCTTAACAGGATTTATTTTTCCAAATAAAAGGTTTCTAAATGATTTCTTGGGTTTTTTAATTCTTTGTGTTTATCTCTCCTAATGAAATCTAAATAGATTTTGTTAGGACTGATGCTCAGCACAGCCCTGTGTCATCCATCAATAACATTTACTCAACATTTATCAAGACAAATTTATTTTAAATTCTATTTGGTCTAGTAACCTGACTGGAAAGACCAATACAATACAAACCAAATTTACTGAAAACAGATCAGTGGCAAATTACTGTGATAACTGTGTCCGTATGCATGAAAAAAATGCACAGACCATATAATTCATTAATGTATTTATTCCATTAATATTTAGACTTCCTACTCTTCTACCTTCAAGGAGTTTAATTTATTGGAGCTAGACAGGCAATCAAAATTTTAGAGAGAAGAAATAAAAATACCTCTTTATAAGGCAAAACATATTAGGTATTAATGAGATTCAAAACACTATTACAGGAAGCCCAGAATGGGAAGAAATTAATTCTAGCTGGAGAACGAAAATGTCCTTAGGAAAGAGGTCACTTTACAATGGGCCATAAATAACAGAAAGGATTTTGGTTTGTTGAGACCCAACAGTAAATTGTAAGGTGCAAATAAATCACTGAGAAATCCTGTTAAAATACTGATTCTGATTCATTTGATCTGAAGTGGGTTCTGAAACTGTAATTCTAACAAGCTCCCAGGTGATCCAACAGACTCATGGAACATATTTTGAGTGCTAAGGTGAAGCAGATGGTGATTGCAGCCATGAAATTAAAAGATACTTACTCTTTGGAAGGAAAGTTATGACCAACCTAGATGGCATATTCAAAAGCAGATCGCCAACAAAGGTCTGTCTAGTCAAGGCTATGGTTTTTCCAGTGCTCATGTATGGATGCGTGAGTTGAATTGTGAAGAAAGCTGAGTGCCAAAGAATAGATGCTTTTGAACTGTGGTGTTGGAGAAGACTCTTGAGAGTCCCTTGGACTGCAAGGAGATCCAACCAGTCCATTCTAAAGGAGATCAGTCCTGGGTGTTCTTTGGAAGGAATGATGCTAAAGCTGAAACTCCACTCTGGCCACCTCATGCAAAGAGCTGACTCATTGGAGAAGACTCTGATGCTGGGAGGGATTGGGGGCAGGAAGAGAAGGAGACGACAGAGGATGAGATGGCTGGATGGCATCACTGACTCAATGGACGTGAGTCTGAGTGAACTCAGGGAGTTGATGATGGACAGGGAGGCCTGGCGTGCTGCAGTTCACGGGTTGCAAAGAGTCGGGCACGACTGAGCAACTGAACTGAACTGAACTGAAGGCAAGAGACAGAAAGGTAGGTGGGTGAGGGAAGAGGCAAGGAAAGCAGGGTGTAGTCTAATCACCAAGAGCCTGGATGTCACAATGTGACAATATATTCAGTGTGTTCTGAGCTGTGTGCTCTAGAAACAGTTCTCTGTGAGGATGTAGGTCAGCCTACAGGCAAAACATCAGAAGAATGAAGACCTTCTGAGGCTGTATTAATGGTTCTCAAAGGTAACCACAATTTTACTTAGGGTTGGAGCAATGGCACTAATTCCAGATACCAAGAAGATAAAGCCAAATGGGACTTCTCAGATATGTAAAGAACAGAGAGAGTGAGTGAAAGGCATAAATAGAAGGTTAAGACACAGCACTGATATTTTATCCTAGATAACTAAGAAACTGCCACACCATTCATAGAGAACTAAATGAAAAAGATAACAGGTGTAGGAAGAGAGATATTAGAATTAGGGAACTGTAAAACATAATTTAGTTTGGAAATTAAGCTGCAGTGATTAACTGAAGGAATGAGTAGGAACACCTATGTGAGGTTTCCTGTTGCTCTCACGGTTAAGTCTGGCAAGTTAAAATTCCATTTGTAACAGCCTCTTAATAGTGGAAGGGACTGCAACCATCACACGCTCTTCTCCTCTGAGAGAGTTAATCATTCGGTTTGTCCTAGAGCAATTACAGTGACAGGATTTATGGCCTCAGTTCAGTTCAGCTGCTCAGTCGTGTCCGACTCTTTGTGACCCCATGAATTCCAGCACGCCAGGCCTCCCTGTCCATCATCAACTCCGGGAGTTCACTCAGACTCAAGTCCATCGAGTCAGCGATGCCATCCAGCCATCGCATCCTCTGTCGTCCCCTTCTCCTCCTGCCCCCAATCCCTCCCAGCATCAGAGTCTTTTCCAATGAGTCAACTCTTCGCATGAGGTGGCCAAAGTAGCTGAGTATAACTTTTATTCTGGAACCTTCAATTAGAAAACTATTCCATCAACTTACCTAAAACTGATCTCCATGTACTTTGACCTAGGCTCTAGTTCTGCCCTTCAGAACTATACACATTTAATCCACTGGAAGAACTCTTCATAAAGTTTGTTTTAAAAAATCAGCCCAAGTCTTTTTCCAAGCTAAACTATATTTTGTTCTCCCCAGCCTTTCTTCAGAGGCCATGGTTGCCAGAACATTTCATCAGTGAAACGCCTTAGTTTATTCTCCTTCACGGTGGCAAATGTACANTGTTGGAGAAGACTCTTGAGAGTCCCTTGGACTGCAAGGAGATCCAACCAGTCCATTCTAAAGGAGATCAGTCCTGGGTGTTCTTTGGAAGGAATGATGCTAAAGCTGAAACTCCACTCTGGCCACCTCATGCAAAGAGCTGACTCATTGGAGAAGACTCTGATGCTGGGAGGGATTGGGGGCAGGAAGAGAAGGAGACGACAGAGGATGAGATGGCTGGATGGCATCACTGACTCAATGGACGTGAGTCTGAGTGAACTCAGGGAGTTGATGATGGACAGGGAGGCCTGGCGTGCTGCAGTTCACGGGTTGCAAAGAGTCGGGCACGACTGAGCAACTGAACTGAACTGAACTGAAGGCAAGAGACAGAAAGGTAGGTGGGTGAGGGAAGAGGCAAGGAAAGCAGGGTGTAGTCTAATCACCAAGAGCCTGGATGTCACAATGTGACAATATATTCAGTGTGTTCTGAGCTGTGTGCTCTAGAAACAGTTCTCTGTGAGGATGTAGGTCAGCCTACAGGCAAAACATCAGAAGAATGAAGACCTTCTGAGGCTGTATTAATGGTTCTCAAAGGTAACCACAATTTTACTTAGGGTTGGAGCAATGGCACTAATTCCAGATACCAAGAAGATAAAGCCAAATGGGACTTCTCAGATATGTAAAGAACAGAGAGAGTGAGTGAAAGGCATAAATAGAAGGTTAAGACACAGCACTGATATTTTATCCTAGATAACTAAGAAACTGCCACACCATTCATAGAGAACTAAATGAAAAAGATAACAGGTGTAGGAAGAGAGATATTAGAATTAGGGAACTGTAAAACATAATTTAGTTTGGAAATTAAGCTGCAGTGATTAACTGAAGGAATGAGTAGGAACACCTATGTGAGGTTTCCTGTTGCTCTCACGGTTAAGTCTGGCAAGTTAAAATTCCATTTGTAACAGCCTCTTAATAGTGGAAGGGACTGCAACCATCACATGCTCTTCTCCTCTGAGAGAGTTAATCATTCGGTTTGTCCTAGAGCAATTACAGTGACAGGATTTATGGCCTCAGTTCAGTTCAGCTGCTCAGTCGTGTCCGACTCTTTGTGACCCCATGAATTCCAGCACGCCAGGCCTCCCTGTCCATCATCAACTCCGGGAGTTCACTCAGACTCAAGTCCATCGAGTCAGCGATGCCATCCAGCCATCGCATCCTCTGTCGTCCCCTTCTCCTCCTGCCCCCAATCCCTCCCAGCATCAGAGTCTTTTCCAATGAGTCAACTCTTCGCATGAGGTGGCCAAAGTAGCTGAGTATAACTTTTATTCTGGAACCTTCAATTAGAAAACTATTCCATCAACTTACCTAAAACTGATCTCCATGTACTTTGACCTAGGCTCTAGTTCTGCCCTTCAGAACTATACACATTTAATCCACTGGAAGAACTCTTCATAAAGTTTGTTTTAAAAAATCAGCCCAAGTCTTTTTCCAAGCTAAACTATATTTTGTTCTCCCCAGCCTTTCTTCAGAGGCCATGGTTGCCAGAACATTTCATCAGTGAAACGCCTTAGTTTATTCTCCTTCACGGTGGCAAATGTACAGTGAGGCTGTTACTACTGCAGCAGCCCTCCCCACTCCTTGTGCCAGTGAAAGACCGTGCTGTTGGATCCAAACCCTCACTCTGCCAAGCCCAGACTCGATCTAAGACTGTCTCGCAAAACAGTATTCCAAACAATCAGGTCACTGGTATCCACAGAAGACATAATATCCCTTTGCTGTTTTCTGACACAGACTATCAACTCCCCTTTAAAATACAGAAGGTGGAATGGAACTTCAGCTGCATAGACAGTTCAAATTACAGTACAATTAATATACCATATGACCTTGAAATATATTATTTGTTCAGAAACTGTGTCATTTGGATATATTATCATTCAGTCACTGCAAACCACTAGGGATGCTTGTAAATAAAATGGTTCTATACACAACCTATCTAAATTTACCCTGCAAGTTCCTCATTTGATTTAATTCTATTGTTGACCATATATGCTCACTCATTAGGAGAACTTGAGGATTTTTCATCTTTCTACTTCATTCACCTACTCTTCCTCCTCTGGGAGGAATATAAAAGTACTTAACATATAAGAAGGCTGAGCTGGTAGACAGCGGAGTGTCTAGAGGGAGGAACAGAAATAGTCCTGGATCAGCCCTATTTTTCTTTATCGGTTCCTCTTTATTTAACCATCAAAATGCTAAGATTCATGGAGGCAGGATCAAGATGAGGGTCAGAGAAAGGGGAACACGTAACGTGCCTGCTGTAACCCTGTATTTATCAAAAGATCCAAAAGACCGATTATGTTTTACAGACTATTAGCTTTGGTTATAGTTTCTACTGCTGAATACCAAAACAACCCAAGATATTTTGTTTTTATATTTTATTATGCTCAGTGGTTTATTAGGTCAAGAATTCTGACAAGATACAGCAGAAATGGGATGTCTCACCTGCATTATATGCGGGGCTCAGCTGAGAAGATACCATGCCTCAATGCTAAGGATTGACATCATGCTAGACATCTTTACTCATAAGCTAGTCATTTAATGCTGGATGTTGCCTGGAACTTTAGCTAAGGCTAAAGTGATTTTACACACACACACACACACACACACACATATCAAAGCTGGATTTCTCAACAAGTATAGCTTTTGGAAAGCTAATTCTTTCCAAAATAACCTTTTCAACCAAAATGTGAGTGATTTCTTCAACAGCTTGTTCAAATAAATGTATACACTGTTACATTTCCTCCCTGTTTTGGGACTACACCTCAGGCAGTGGCATGTTTCTAGCTTCATTTCTGTGTCAACACAGCTCATGTGGAAGTGGCCCCTTCTCCACAGCTCCAAGTATCCTTGAGTTCCAGCAACACTATTTCCATTTCTCTTCCCTTTAGAACTAGGGGTTCTAATCGCTTTTTATTACTGCAAGTCTCTAAATACCTCAGTATCCTTCCTTTGTTCCTGAAATTTGCCCAAAATGCTATAAATAGTCCTTGCATTAAACTCTCTTCATTTAAATCAATGGAGAAAATTTTGATTATCATGATCATGACTAATAGAGGCAAACAATAGGAGCTACATAAAATGGTTCCGAGAACAAATGTGAAAAATTAATAACCAGATTTCCAATATCTTCTAAGTATTTGATAGAATTGTTAAATAGTATAACTCCCTCCATTGATAAAGATTATACACACACACACATATCAGAGCTGGAAGTCTCAACAATAGAGCTAATTATTCTTTCAAAAATAACCTTTTCAACAAAAATATGAGTGTTTCTTTCAAGCTTTTGAAATAACATATTCGTTGTTATATATATAACATATACATTGTTATATACATAATATATAGTGTTATATATATAATATATGCATATATACTGTATATAATATATACATTGTACATATAATATGTACACATTATATTATACACATTGTACATATTATATTATATATACTATACATATATGTATCCCTAATACATTTATATAATATATACATATTTATGTATATATACATATATTAAAATATATACATATTTATGTGTTAGGTATACATGTATTATGTATGTATATGTATTAGGTATACATATATTATGTATATTAATATATGTATATATGATATACATATATGTGTATAATATATATTATATATAACATACATTGTACATAATATATACATATATAATATATACATTGTTACATTTCTAATTTACTGTAAAAATAATCTTAGTTATCCACCATTCTTATTAAAAATGATCACCTCCTTCTTTTCAAAGTGTTTATACTAAATATACTAAATAGTTCTGTTGCTTTTAAAGCTTTGTTGGAGCTTGAAATTAATTCTGTTTGTCTGTGCCTTACAGATGAAGAAGGAAATGGAAGCCCACTCCAGTATTCCTGCCTGGAAAATCCATGGACAGAGGAGCCTGACAGGTTGCAGCTCATGTGGTTGCAAAGAGTGGGGCACGACTGAGGAAACACGCACATACTTTGCAGAACCTTTTTTCTGCCCCATTATTTTTAAAAAGAATTTTTACCTCCGAAGCTCCAGCTTCTGAGCACTAAGCCTACACACCATGACTTCTCAAAGTCGACTAGTGGTGATGACAATAATTACATGTGTAAACTCCCTGATTATCCTAAATAATATACACCTTCACTTTATTATTTACTGATTATTATAACACATAAATATCTCAGTGTTTCACTGTGACATATTCACCTATGCTCTGTTTCAACTATTATTTCTTCTACACATTACAGTATTTAATAAAAATAAAGGTAATTTATCTTAATATATTCTTTTCAACAAAAAAAAACTTTCTATTTTATATATGCAAGTTTCTCCCTATTCTCTAGGTAAATTTTTTGTAAG
Source organism: Oreotragus oreotragus (assembly GCA_006410675.1). NCBI lineage: Eukaryota > Metazoa > Chordata > Mammalia > Artiodactyla > Bovidae > Oreotragus > Oreotragus oreotragus. The sequence goes on along the minus strand of SJYX01019332.1, from coordinate 335,742 downwards.
TCTCATCTTATTTTGGCCGAGTTCTAAAATTATTGCTACACTTTTTATCCTTTTCTTATCCTTTTTTTTACAAATTATCATTTATGTTCTCCTATCTTCCACATCTATTTTTGTCCTTTTAAGTCAATATCCTCTGCATTCTCTGTGTTCTATTGAGAGCTGATATCATTTTCTCCTAACTGGATTATTTGAAAACTCAGAACAATACTTTGTTTTACTTTCCTATCTCTCTTGATGTATATTGTCATTTAGAGTTTCTGTCACATTTTCCAGCTGAACTCCAAGACTGTGATAACAAGATATGAATCTTGCATTTCTTTGTTCTAAAGAATCCTTCTCATAGCATCTTACACAGAAGTATTTAAAAGACAGAGGATGAGATGGCTGGATGGCATCACTGACTGGATGGACGTGAGTCTGAGTGAACTCCAGGAGTTGATAATGGACAGGGAGGCATGGCGTGCTGCGATTCATGGGGTCGCAAAGAGTCGGACACGACTGAACTGAACTGAACTGAACAGGTACTTACTTGTAATGGACTGTGACAAACAAATAAATGATTATAAATCAAAGAAGTAAACTCTTTAAAAAGTTTCTGATCTGCAAATGTATCCCAATAAGCCACACTAAAGACTTCCTCAGTGGCTCAGCAGTAAACACTCTGCCGGAAATGGAGAAGGCCCAGGAGACCTCCCTGGGTTGGNTACTTACTTGTAATGGACTGTGACAAACAAATAAATGATTATAAATCAAAGAAGTAAACTCTTTAAAAAGTTTCTGATCTGCAAATGTATCCCAATAAGCCACACTAAAGACTTCCTCAGTGGCTCAGCAGTAAACACTCTGCCGGAAATGGAGAAGGCCCAGGAGACCTCCCTGGGTTGGGAAGTTCCCTTGAAGAGGGCATAACAACCCATCCCAGTATTCTTGCCTAGAGAATCCCATGGACAGAGCAGCCTGGTGGGCTAAAGTCCATGGGAACACAAAGAGTCAGACATGACTAAAGCAACGGAGCACACACAAAAACCACATTAACAAAATGAAGAATGAAAACTATATGACCATCTCAATATATAAAAAAAAAGCATTTGACAAAATTCAACATCAATTTATAAGAAAAATTCTCAACAAAGTGGGAATAAGGGGAGCATACCTAAACATAACAAAGGCCATATATGACAAACCCACAGCTAACATACACAGAGGTGAAAACTGAAAGCTTTTCCTCTACGATCTAGAACAAAATGAGGTCGTCCACAATAACACAAGACAAGACTCTACACATGGACATCACCAGATGGTCGACACAGAAATCAGATTGATTATAATCTTTGCAGCCAAAGATGGAGAAGCTCTATACAGTCAGCAACAACAAGACTTGGAGCTGACTGTGGCTCAGATCATGAACTCCTTATTACCAAATTCAGACTTAAACTGAAGAAAGTGGAGAAAACCACTAAACCATTCAGGTATCAGTTCAAGTTCGGTTCAGCCGCTCAGTCATGTCCAACTCTTTGCGACCCCATGCATCGCAGCACACCAGGCCTCCCTATCCATCACCATCTCCTGGAGTTCACTCAGACTCACGTCCATCGAGTCCATGATGCCATCCAGCCATCTCATCCTCTGTCATCCCCTTCTCCTCCTGCCCCCAATCCCTCCCGGCATCAGAGTGTTTNAAAAAAAAAAAAAAAAACTCCACCAAAAAAACTATCAGAATAAACGAATTCATTAAAGCTGCAGGATACAAAAATCAACATACAGAAATTTGTTGTGTTTTTATACACTAATATCAACTGTCAGAGAAATAAGAATATAATTCCACTTAAAATAACTTCAAAGAAAAAATACAAAGGAATAAATTTAAATAAGGTAAAAGATCTATACTTTAAAAACCATAAGTCACTGATAAAATAAATTGAAGAAAATACAAATAAATGGAAAGGTATACCATGTTCATTGAATGAAAGAATTAATATTGTTAAAATGTCCATATTACCCAAAGCAATCTACAGATTAAATACAAGCCCTACCGAAATATGAATGGCATTTTTCACAGAAGTGGAACAAATAGTCCTAAAATTTGTGTGGAACCACAAAGACCTTGAATAATCAATGCGATCTTAAGAAAGAAGAACAGGGGAGGGAAGTAGGAGGGGGGTTCAGGATTGGGAACACGTGTATACCTGTGGCGGATTCGTGTTGATGTATGGCAAAACCAATACAATATTGTAAAGTAAATAAATAAATAAAATCTGAAAATAAAATAAAATGAAAAAAATTTTTTAAAAAGAACAATAATGTGAGCAGTATCATGTTGCCTGGCTTCAAACTATGCTAAAAAACTATAGTAAACAAACTGTATGGTACTGGCACAAAAAGAGATACATAGATCAATGAAACCGGACAGAAAGTCCAGAAATAAACCCACGCTTATATGGCCAATTAGTTTATCAAAAGTGGTACAAGAATATATAGTAGGGGAAAGACAGTCTGTTCAATAGATGGTGATGGGAAACCTGGACAGCGACATGCAGAAGACTGAAACTGAACCATTTTCTTATACTAAAAAGGATAAGTAAACTCAAAAGGGATTAAAGACTTAAATGTAACACCTGAAACCATAAACTCCTAAAAGAAAACAAAGGCAGCTACTCTTTAACCTTGGTCTTAGCAATATCTAAGAATTTATCTCTTCAGGCAAAAGCAAAATTAAACAAAAGGAACTATATCAAGCTAAGAAGCTTTTGCACAGCAAAGAAAGCCATCAACAAAATGAAAAGGCAGCCTACTGAATGGAAGAAGTTATCTGCAAGTGATAAATCTGATAAGGGTGTTATATCCAAAATATATAAAGAACTCCTTCAACTCAATATAAAATGAACAGCCATTAAAAAGAATACATTTGAATCAGTTCTAATGAGGTGGATGAAACTGGAGCCGATTATACAGAGTGAAGTAAGCCAGAAAGAAAAACACCAATACAGTATACTAACATATATATATGGAATTTAGAATGATGGTAATGATAACCCTGTATGCGAGAGAGCAAAAGAGACACAGATGTATAGAAAGGACTTTTGGACTTTGAAGGAGAGGGAGAGGGTGGGATGATTTGGGAGAATGTCATTGAAACGTGTATACTATCATGTAAGAAACGAATCGCCAGTCTATGTTTGATACAGGATGCTTGGGGCTGGTGCACAGGGATGATCCAGAGAGATGATATGGGGTGGAAGGTGGGAGGGGGGTTCAGGATTGGGAACTCATGTACACCCGTGGCGGATTCATGTCAATGTATGGCAAAACCAATACAGTATTGTAAAGTAAAATAAAGTAAAAATAAAAACTAAAAAAAAGTAAAATAAAATAAAAATAAATAAAATGAATAATCACAAAAAAGAAAATAAGCAAAACAAACAACCCAATTTAAAAATGAGTAGAATACCTGAATAGACAGTTTTCCAAGGAAGACATAAAGATGGTCAGAAGACAAAGGAAAAGAATGTTCAATGTCACTAATCACTAGGGCAATGCAAATCCAAACCATAATATGGCAGATATCACCTCATACCTGTCTGAATGGTTTTTATAAAATGAACAACAAAAAACAAGTGTTGGTAAAAATTTGGAGAAAAGGAAACACTCGTGCACTATTGGTGGGAATGTAAATTGATGCAGTCACTATGGAAAACAGTATGAAGGTTTCTCAAAAAATTAAGAATGATCATACGATCTAGCAATCCCACTTCTGAGTATTTATCTGAAGAAATGAAAACACACCCCTATATATCTTTGGGCTTCCCAGGTTGTGCTAGTGATAAAAATTATGCCTGCTAATGCAGGAGACATAAGAGGTGTGGGTCCGATCCCTGGGTTAGGAAGATCCCCTGGAGAAGGGAATGGCAAACCACTTCACTATTATTGCCTGGAGAATCCCAAGGACAGAGGAGCCTGGTGGGCTATGGTCCACAGGGTCACAAAGAGCTGGACACAACTAAAGCAACTTAGCATGCATGCATGCACCCCAATGCTCACTTGCTTCCCTAGTGGCTCAGACAGTAAAGAATCAGTGCAGTGTCAGAATCTCCTGCAGTGCAGGAGACCCAAGTTTGATCCCTGGGTCAGGAAGATCCTTTGGAGCAGGGAATGGCTATCCACTCCAATGTTCTTATCCAGAAAATTCCATGGACAGAGGAGCTTGGCAGGTTAAAGTCCATGGGTTTACAAAGAGTGGCACACAACTGAACAACTAACACTTTCACTGCTTTTTTTTTCATTCTCACAGTAGCATCATTTGCAACAGCCAGGTTATGGAAGCAATCTAACTGTCCATCAGTAGATGAACAAAGAAGATACTGTGTATATATGTACACAACTAAATATTACTCAGCCATAAAAAAGAATAAAGTTTTGCCACCTGCAACAACATGGATGCACCTAGAGAGTATTGTGAAGTAAAATAAGTCAGACAAATGTTTTATCATTTCATTTATATGTAGAATATAAAAAACAGAACAAATGAACAAATAAAACAAAACAGAAACAAGATCCATAGATACAAACTAGTAGTTTGGAAGAGGGAGGGAGGAATAGGTTAAAGGGATTACAAAGTGCAAACTTTCAGTTATAAAACAACTAAGTCACAGGTACGTAACGTACATGTAGATAATATAGTTGATAATACTGCAGTAAATTTATGATGGTTACTAGATTTATCATGGTG
>SJYX01019332.1:316728-330846 GCA_006410675.1 Oreotragus oreotragus | reverse complement strand
ATAAAAACTAAAAAAAAGTAAAATAAAATAAAAATAAATAAAATGAATAATCACAAAAAAGAAAATAAGCAAAACAAACAACCCAATTTAAAAATGAGTAGAATACCTGAATAGACAGTTTTCCAAGGAAGACATAAAGATGGTCAGAAGACAAAGGAAAAGAATGTTCAATGTCACTAATCACTAGGGCAATGCAAATCCAAACCATAATATGGCAGATATCACCTCATACCTGTCTGAATGGTTTTTATAAAATGAACAACAAAAAACAAGTGTTGGTAAAAATTTGGAGAAAAGGAAACACTCGTGCACTATTGGTGGGAATGTAAATTGATGCAGTCACTATGGAAAACAGTATGAAGGTTTCTCAAAAAATTAAGAATGATCATACGATCTAGCAATCCCACTTCTGAGTATTTATCTGAAGAAATGAAAACACACCCCTATATATCTTTGGGCTTCCCAGGTTGTGCTAGTGATAAAAATTATGCCTGCTAATGCAGGAGACATAAGAGGTGTGGGTCCGATCCCTGGGTTAGGAAGATCCCCTGGAGAAGGGAATGGCAAACCACTTCACTATTATTGCCTGGAGAATCCCAAGGACAGAGGAGCCTGGTGGGCTATGGTCCACAGGGTCACAAAGAGCTGGACACAACTAAAGCAACTTAGCATGCATGCATGCACCCCAATGCTCACTTGCTTCCCTAGTGGCTCAGACAGTAAAGAATCAGTGCAGTGTCAGAATCTCCTGCAGTGCAGGAGACCCAAGTTTGATCCCTGGGTCAGGAAGATCCTTTGGAGCAGGGAATGGCTATCCACTCCAATGTTCTTATCCAGAAAATTCCATGGACAGAGGAGCTTGGCAGGTTAAAGTCCATGGGTTTGCAAAGAGTGGCACACAACTGAGCAACTAACACTTTCACTGCTTTTTTTTTCATTCTCACAGTAGCATCATTTGCAACAGCCAGGTTATGGAAGCAATCTAACTGTCCATCAGTAGATGAACAAAGAAGATACTGTGTATATATGTACACAACTAAATATTACTCAGCCATAAAAAAGAATAAAGTTTTGCCACCTGCAACAACATGGATGCACCTAGAGAGTATTGTGAAGTAAAATAAGTCAGACAAATGTTTTATCATTTCATTTATATGTAGAATATAAAAAACAGAACAAATGAACAAATAAAACAAAACAGAAACAAGATCCATAGATACAAACTAGTAGTTTGGAAGAGGGAGGGAGGAATAGGTTAAAGGGATTACAAAGTGCAAACTTTCAGTTATAAAACAACTAAGTCACAGGTACGTAACGTACATGTAGATAATATAGTTGATAATACTGCAGTAAATTTATGATGGTTACTAGATTTATCATGGTGATCAATTCATAATGCATATAAATGTCAAATCATTACATCATACAGCAGAAACTACTATACTATTGTATACCAACTCTACTTCCATTATAAAAAGATTGAAAGAAAAAGCACCTGGACAGGGGTACGATATATATACTCATAAATAATCTAAGGAAATAAGAGATGCAATTGTAAATATAAACTGAATATGAAAATTGTCAATCTCAAAGTTCTAAAGGGTAAAGTTAGTACACTTCAAAAGCAATGTTGATACCAGCTTAAGGTATGCTGGACAGCGGTAGGGTTCTACAGAGACGCAGGCTAAAAAGGGAGCAGTAGGAGAAGGTAATGGCATTCCCCTCCAGTACTCTTGCCTAGAAAATCCCATGGATGGAGAAGCCTGGTAGGCTGTAGTCCATGGGGTCACTAAGAGTCGGACATGACTGAGCGACTTCACTTTGACTTTTCACTTTCATGCATTGGAGAAGGAAATGACAACCTACTCCAGTATTCTTGCCTAGAGAATCACAGGGATGGGGGAGCCTGCTGGGCTGCCGTCTATAGGGTCGCACAGAGTTGGACACGATTGAAGCGACTTAGCAGCAGCAGAGAGAGCAGACCAAATGAAGACAAGTTTCTTAACTTTGCTTGTTGAACTGCAGTTAATGCCTGCAAAATTTAAAATATAATCAAGCAGGATTCATACACTTGAATCCATCCTGCTTGCTAGTGTTGTATTGGAGCCATAGAAAAGTTAAGGCCCTCTTCTATAGAAGCCAGCCACATAGGTTAAGGTAAAGACACAATATCGCACCTTACTAAATGCACTGCTTAATAAAGCAGTGGTTAAGTATGTTGCTGAAACTTACATTCTTTTAAAACAGAATACACGATTACAAAACAAAATTAGGTGAAAAAACAATTGTTTTATTTGGAATGAGAAAAGATAGCTCAATAGCTGATTGGAGTCACAGAGTTCTAGATTCCTTTCTTCTGAGATGGCTTTAAGCAATTCACCAGAAATGCTTACTTAGAAATGCTTCTGGTCCCCAGCATCCTGTATCATGCATCGAAACTGGACTGGCGATTCGTTTCACATATAGGATGCTCGGGGCTGGTGCACTGGGACGACCCAGAGGGATAGGATGGGGAGGGAGGTGAGAGGGGGGTTCAGGATGCGGAACACATGCACACCCGTGGCAGATTCATGTCAATGTATGGTAAAACCAATACAATATTGTAAAGTAATTAGCCTCCAANACTGGGACGACCCAGAGGGATAGGATGGGGAGGGAGGTGAGAGGGGGGTTCAGGATGCGGAACACATGCACACCCGTGGCAGATTCATGTCAATGTATGGTAAAACCAATACAATATTGTAAAGTAATTAGCCTCCAATTAAAATAAATATATATTTTTTTTTAAAAAAAGAAAGAAATGCTTCTGGCTACAATCTGTCATTCCTTTCCCACCTAGAATCTGTACTACTCCCAGTATCTTACATTTTCCAGAGACCTAGGCAAAAAAACAACCCAAACTCAAATTTCATTAGCTTCATCTAAGATCAGCCTCAGACTACAAGAGGCTCATTAAAACAGTGATTCTTGGCGGAGGCCAGGACACTTAGAATCTGGGGAAAGAGAAAGCACATGACAAATTTAAACCATCCCAGATGATCCTGATACACACTTGCCACTCTCTACGTACTCCCTGTACACATCCTCCCCAGCCCAAGCTTCACAGTGCAGAGCCCCAAAGGCTAACGCTCATAGTCCAGTGGCTNAAGAGGCTCATTAAAACAGTGATTCTTGGCGGAGGCCAGGACACTTAGAATCTGGGGAAAGAGAAAGCACATGACAAATTTAAACCATCCCAGATGATCCTGATACACACTTGCCACTCTCTACGTACTCCCTGTACACATCCTCCCCAGCCCAAGCTTCACAGTGCAGAGCCCCAAAGGCTAACGCTCATAGTCCAGTGGCTCCAGTAAACAATCTTCCTGCCAATGCGAGAGACACAGGTTCGATCCCTGGGTCAGGAAGGTCCCCTGGCGAAGGAAATGGCAACCCACTCCAGTTTTCTTGCCTGGGAAACCCCATGGACAGAGAAGCCTGGTGGGCTACAATCCACCAGGTCCCAAAGAGTCAGATAAGACTTCGTGACTAAACAACAACGGTATCTTAGAAGGCAATATAAATAAGAACTGATCAACTGTCCTTGATCTGAACATAAAGTATGTGTGGAACAACAAAGTCAGTGTAAACTTCTTACAAGTAAACAAAAAATAATTCCACTGTTTTACAAGCTAAACACACTGAGAGGTTATGTGATTTCATCAAGCATATAAGCCAGATACTCTGTCTGAACTTCCCCAACACACCTGTACCTACCACCTCACTTAATCCTAAAGGGGAAAAGGCGCGCGGGGGGTGGGGGGGGGGGGAGTTTTGCATATTCCTCTTCGGGGTCTGAGTATGCGTGTCCACTTTATAACTTCTCTCCCAGAATAAAGCAGTGAAGTCTGTTGCTTTACTTAACACCTCAAGGTAACACTTACCTACTGCACAGGCTTCTTCATGACGAAATACAATGTTCCCATCTCAACTCTTCTACCAGCAGCAACTGAGAGAAGCTGCAGTGGCATTGAATGGCCTCCCAAGAATGGTATTTTTCTTTTCCAAAACAAAATTACAACCATCAGCCTATGGGCACCACAAGTCTGCCAGTGACCGAGTCAATTTCTCTCCAACTATCCTGAAAGTTCAGAGGACCCTTTGGTCTCTAGGTTTCCCTGGGTTAGGTTTAAAAATGAAAGCGCCGGTGGTGAGTTGGGTGGCAGGAGCTACTTAAAAAATCCTGAGCTCCGCAGCGCAGGAGCTTCCTAGTTGGACACACGAATTGTTTTCTCCTGAAGAGGGATTCCCTAATGCCTCTTCCCACTAGACTTAAGACTCACCTCCGGCGCCACCCGAAGTCTCCAATCCAAAACCAGCAACAACACTAAATCAAGAATAATTTCCCTAGACTCGGGTGATTTCGCTCCCAGGGTTCAGGGCTGGCTGCGCCCTAAAAGAAGCTGCCAGGGGCGGGGGCCCTTTCGGGCTACCGCCTCCCCGGTTCCAGCACTGCCCCTGGAAATACCCGCGTCAGAGAAGGAAAAAGGAGGAAAGTGGGAAATGGCACAACTTTGCAGACTCCACGAAGCCATGGCCCTGCCGAACGCAAGGTCAAAGTGCAGAAGAGTGAACTGCTGCAAATCGGGACGAGCTGGGAGTCAGCCCCGGGGGCGGCGAGCAGCCAGGCAGGATCAGGCGGCCTGGGAGGACCCATCCACCCTCGGCTCCGAGCCTCCGGCGGGGCCGGGTGAGCGCGCTAGGGCGGCCGCCGCACGGCGGGGCCAACTCCGGGAGTTGACTTGGAACTTTCCCGGGACGCGCCGGCGCGCAGCCCTCACCTTACTGAACACCTCCAGGTCGTCCTCGTCCTCGTCCAGATCCAGCACCTCGGCCTGCAGCAGGGCGCAGGAGCTGATGCTGCCGGGGAGGGGGGACTCAGCCCGCGGGCTGTCCCCGCCGGCGCCCCCAGCCGGGAGGCCCCAGGAGCGCGCCTGAGACGCCGGGCACTCGCCCTCCATCCCGAGAGTGCGCGCCGGTCCGGCCGTCGCCGCCAGCCCGGCTTCCCCGAGCTTGCCCATTGGCTCCCGCGCATCCTGCGCCTCCCCGGCCGGCCCCGCTCCAGCCCCACGTCCGCTGCGCAGACGCGGAACTGGGAGCTCACGCCCGGCCTGGGCTCGTCCCCACCTGGCTTGGGGCCTGCCGGAGGCGAAGGAGTGGGACTCTGGGGCTCCGGCTAGGGTGGGGCCTGGGACGCGGTCCCCTGAAGGTAGGGAGTGGGACCTGGCTGCAGGGCTACCCTGCGAAGGCTTCTGTGGGGACGGGGGTCTGGGCAGAATCGACAGAGCGAACCTTGAACTTCAGGGGATCCACAGCGGGGCTGGAAAGCAGTTGACCCATCTCGCCGAGAGGGAAAAACCAATACAGTATTTCCTGTAGTTTAATGCTTTTTTTTTTTTTTTTTCCCGGTTGTGGTTTTCAAGTCCGTCTTTTACTAAGGCTAATGCAAAAACTCTTCTGTTTTATAATTGATTTTTGACCCAGTGACCAGACTGTGTGGTCATTTCGCTAGCAAGCCAGGGAAATTGGATTTTAAAACTATTTTCAGCCACTTTCAAATGTATCTTTACTCCTGGAAGTCTTTCTGAAGTCAGTGAGCAAGAATGTTACTAAGGGTCAATGACAGCAAGCCTGACTGGACGTTGCCATTGAGAAATTGTCTTCCGTCTTTACACTGCCAATGCAAAGCTGTAACCGTTTAGTTGTTCGCTGCTTATTATTATTAAAAATAATTTTTAAAAGAAATTCCAAAAATAAAGGAAAATTGAAAGTAAATCGATACATTTGGAACTATGTTCAGGTTTTCTTACTTACTCACCTCCGCCCAACTCTTTTCTCCCATCAGCCAGGAAAGAATAGCTAAGAAGTTTGCACATAGAGCAGAGGCTAATTCAAACTTGGTTTCTAAAATGTCTGCGGCAAAATGTTCAGCCTAATGTTTAACATGTTTAACTTCAGAAAAAAATTTAGATGTGTAAGAGAATTTCTTTCCGGTTAGAAGACAAGGCCTTAGCAATATGTGCCTCTTAACCAGTCATATTGGTTTCAGTTCATAAACACACTAATTCAATCAAGCATGTCTCCCTGCTGGTTGAATATCCAAGCTCCTTCCTATGCTTTATGGTTCCTGTACCCAAAATGCCATCTCCTGCCCATCCTTCAGGAGTTAACTGTGATCCCATGTCTTTGAGGAAGATTTTCTGATTGACACAGTCTGTTCCCAATTTAGCATTTACTTTTATTTCATGTAACAGATTGCATTTATTTCATGTAAATGCCTTATATTCTTTATTAAATTATAACATTTTAAGATTAGAGATCACATTATTTATTAATAAATCACAGTAGCAGATGTACTCACTCAAAATGGCTCTCTGCTAAGAGAATACAATGTATACAAGTTATTAAAAGACTTTTTCCTCTCTAAGCTCACAGAGTCGGACACGACTGAAGTGACTTAGCAGCAGCAGCAAGCTCACGCTGGTTAGTGAGAAAGATTCAAGTTTTTCAAATCGCAGTCTGAACCAGGAAATTCTTAAGGATACTGTGACTCAGAGAATCGCCAGAAAGCATAGAGACAAGCTCAGAAAATGGACAGAACAAACCAAGCTTGTATCACAGCCAAACCCATACCACGAACTAATAGAGCAGACATTGCCACCACCAGTGCTGAGCATCAGATACCACACCCCCTCCGCATACTGCCACTGACAGTGATATCGCTGAACTCCAGGTGCTGATCCCACATCAGTACCACAGCTGTCTCTGCGAACTTCCTTTGCTGTTATATCACAAAAGTGCCCAAAGTTTCTGTTTAACAGAAAGTCCTGTTTCTGTTACTTTCAAAACCCCGAGAGGGGGTTAAAAGACAAATTAGACATTTAAAAGACAAATTAGATTACTAAGCATATTAAGTCCAGACTGATACTGATCAGCCAAAAAAAAGAAGAAAGAAAAAAAAAAAAAAAAATCCCTACTATAACTCATTCCTTTGGCCACCCAACATTAAAATCACAATTCCTCACATACTTTCTATTTTTTCCCCAATTTCTGCTAAATATACTTCAGCTATGCTTCAGACTCCTGGGAATACAGTCCCCGGCTCCCCAAAGGAAGAAAATCCAAACCTGCTCACATCTGGGGTAGCTCTAAGTCTAAAGGGCTTTCTGGGTGGCGCAGTGGTAAAGAATCTGCCTGCCAATGCAGGAAACACAAGGTTTGATCCCTGGGTAGGGAAGAGGTCCTAGAGAAGGAAATGCCAACCCTCTCCAGTATTCTTGCTGGAAAACCCCAAGGACAGAGGGGCCAGGTGGTCTAAAGTCCACAGGTCACAAAGAGTTGGACACCACTGAGCACACACACACACACACACACACACACGCGTGTGCTTCTAACATGTCTTTTCCTCCTGTGGTTCTGCTGTAACTCTTGATATTTTGTACCTGATGAACTACATTTTAGAGTTTAATTACCAACATGCCATGCTTATGTATTCAATGGTATGAAAAATACTAAATTGCCACATAACAGTCCCAATTTCCCACTAAATAGGGTCATCACTAGGTCCTTTAATGGAAGAGTTCTTAATTGGGTACTAAATTCTAATACAAAACCTTAAATACAGATATAGTATTAAGAGATGTCCTACCCAGTTTTGTCCCTTGGTTTTGGGACTCTTATTCTGGTTAATACATATTAATTTTTGGTTTTTGTCAAAAAGCTCCCTCTTTCTCATATTTTCCAGGTAGGATCTCCTGAGACCATAACTGCCTGTTAATATGCCATTCAACCATTCATAAAGTCAGCTGTTTCTGATATTGAGACCCATGATAAGACAGGTCACTTAATGAGCATTGCTTGTTTTGCTGGAGGTGATTTAATTGATCAGGAAAAAATGTGATATGCAAAATCTGCTGGGAAATAAACCAGTTAGTAAGTTCATGGATGACTGTGTTGGGAGAAAAGCAGGAGAAGCAAATCCAATGTATCTTCCACAAAGGACAAATAATGAGTTCTGCTAGATCTTGGGGCTTCAGGAGGACCAGGAATAGTAGCTGCCATGGCAAGTTGAGGTTTAATAGCTTACCCAAGGTAAATAACAACTGGTAAATAAGACTCGCTGAAAGAAAGTGTTATGCATGTTGCCTTTAAAAATAGAGGAGAGGACTTATAAGGCTATTAGGGGACTGTTGGTACTTGGATTGTAGCAAAATATATAATTCTACAATCCTTCCACTAAATATCCTGACAAACTATAACAAGAGTCTTTTTAAATGCACGGATGAGCTTTCAAGGAAATAATTGACTTCTAGCATGGAGAAAGAAAGCTTAAGTAGAGAATGAGACTAAACATTTGTTTTTCTTTTTTTTTTTTTAATTTATTTTTTTATTTTAGAGCTTCCATTTTACATTATTTTACTTTACAGTACTCTATTGGTTTTGTCATACATTGACATGAATCTGCCACGGGTGTACATGAACTCCCAAACATGAACTAAACATTTGAATGATACTCTGCCAGCTCCCAAGGGTGGAGTGGTAGGATTGGCCTAAAGAATCTAAAAGTATGAGTCTGAATTGTCATGAGAGAATAATGGAAATGGAAATTTGTGAAGTATTCGCTCAATAACAAAACTCTTCTGGATCAGCCTAGGCTCACAGTGAGAGAGACCTCTCCCCTCAAAATCCTGACTATGGTTCAGGAAGCCACAATTCAAAAACTACAAGAAACCCTGGTTGGTTAATATATCCCTGGGATCTCTGGCACAAACAAATGCAAAATCTCTTTTCAGTTCACTTCTGGCAGAGCCACTTCAGAAAAGCAATACTGCAGATTAGATCACAATCCAAATGAAATAAATGCATTGAGGGAAATGATCTACCATGTACCAGGGTTACTATACAAAACAGGATTAGAGCTTCCCAGGTGGCACAATGGTGAAGAATCCACTTGCCAGTGTAGGAGATACAAAAGATATGGGTTCAATCCCTGGGTCAGAAAGATCCCCTGGAGTAGGAAATAGCAACCTGCTCCAGTATTCTTGTCTGGAAAGTTCCATGGACAGAGGAGCCTGGAGGGTTACAGTCCATGGAGTCACAAAGAGTTAGATGGGACTGAGCACTGAGAACATACACCCATTAAAATAATTAAAGGATTAGCGCCCCAAAGAACTTTAAACAATACACCAAAAATAAATAAATGGAATAAATAAAAAGAAAAAGTAACTACAGGATGCTACCGAAAAAACTAAAAATCCAAGAATGAAAAACAATTATCATGAACTGATGGTTGATTTCTTTGCCTGTTCACTTCAAACTGACTCTTGTTGCCTGCTTTGTAATAATGGTGTGTGCATGCTAAGTTGCTTCAGTTACGTCCAACTCCTTGTGACCGACCCCAGGGACTATAGCCCACCAGACTCTTCTGTCCATAGGATTCTCTAGGCAAGAATGCTGGAGTGGGTTGCCATGCCCTCCTCCAGGAGATCTTCCAGAACCTGGGATTGAACTCGTGTCTCTTATGTCTCCTGCATTGGTGGGTGGGTTCTTGAAAGCTCAGTTGATAAAGAATCCTCCTGCGATGGAGGAGACCTGGATTCAATCCCTGGGTTGGGAAGATCTTCTGGAGAAGGGAAAGGCTACCTGCTCCAGTATTCTGGCCTGGAGAATTCCATGGACGGTGTAGTCCATGGGGTCACAAAGAGTTGGAAACAACTGAGCGACTTTCACTTTTACTTTACCACTAGCACCACCTGGGAAGCCCCTGTAATAATGGTGTTGGGCCTTACAAATATTTCTACTTTGCACCCTTGCGTAAATGTTAAGCTTTGTCAGTAGAGGGCTTGGAAGGACACTAGAGGAGAAAGCGTTTTCCTTTCCTGTTTTGGGTACGCTCTCTTAGCTAGTGTCCTGCAGAAAGCTTTTTTCCTCCTTTGTTCAGCCCCTGCTTTTTTGTTCAGCCTCCCTTCTAGATTGTAAAGTTCCTGCAGGACACAGTTTCACCGTGTTTGCTCACACGCATGCAGCTGCAGAGGCAGAGTCTAGAAATCCAGATACTGTGGCAGTCTCAGCCCATATTGCTACACCCCATATCCTCTCCGTAGTCCCAGCCATGGATGCACACCAGGTGCACTGGAGGTCAGCCATTCCCTAACCTTTGTCCTGCACAGCCAGCCCAGAACTGACCCAGTCCCCAGTCCGTGCTATACATGGAAGTGCATTTACCTCCAGGAGACCAGGACCTACAAGCCCCTGGCTGATAGTGTCTAGTAGTTTTTCCTAGTGCCTAACAAGTTTGACTTAGCAGCAGCAGCAACAGCAACAACTTCTGAGGCTCAGCACCTCCCAGAGGCTGGACTTCCAACAGGTTCCACTAATGAGTGAATTCACTGACTTACATTCAGGAAGCCAAGGTGGTATTCTTTCTGATGACATCTGCATCTCAACCACAGCAACAAGGCTTTTTCTTAAGTACTTATTTCACCCATAGGTATAGAGACCACGTCTTATATCTGCTATTCCTAGATTCTTTAGAATTCTTTTTAACTCTCAGTAGCCAATTTCTCCTTACTCCAATCCCCTGTTAATAAAACTTTATGTTAAATTTTCCCTGTTCAAATGACTCTATGGTGTTGTCTCCTTACTGGACACTGAACAATACAGGAATGATTCCAGAGGAAAAAAAGAAAAAAAAAAAAAAAACTGCAAAGATGGCATTCTGGATTTCTTCTTAGAAAGAAGAAAACCCCTGAGCCTGGTTTGCAGACAAGTATGTATTAATTTATGGGTTGGTTGGACTGGTCAGGGATTTGGAAGGACCAATATTGGAAAACTGATGGAAAGTAAGCTTAGGGAAGAATAAGTACGTGGATGGACTTTAGAATGGGCACAGACTGTGGAGGTATTAGTGAATGTGAAATGTCCACCAGAGGACCAGTACTGCAGAGAAGGTTCTTAGTGATCAGGTGAACAAAATGATCAACTCTGGGGATGTCAGTCATCCTTTCCTCCTAGCTGTCACATCCCTTGCTTAATGGACCCATGAACTAACTGATTGTGGTGGCAGAGATGGAATCAATGCACAGGCTCGATCGTTGTTTTTCTGAGAATCAGGTCTATGGAGCTCCTCATGTAGCCATTCTGGAAGTTGTTGCTAATGCTCACTTTCTGTAAATAAAAACCATCTAGAAAATTTCTCAGAGCTAGAGTAGTTTTTACTTCCTTTCATTATGATGCTGAGTTTGAAAGATACAATTTTTATAATGTGGCATGATCCCAGGGAAATCTTTCATTTCTTTTTCTTAAAATTGCATTTTTGTTTCAAAAAGAACTTGTCAAGAAATTTCCTTAGCATCAGAACTTAGTATCAACACTTTGGCCTGGGGAAATATTTTTAAATGCTCTACATTAGATACAGTTTCTGAAAATTAAAAAGTGTTTGAAAAATTAACTCTTTAATATACCTGGTCTGTAAAAAATGATGATGTCAAATAAATACATAAAAGAGGGATAAATTAATAAATATACTAAAACTCTCACATTTAATAGCTCTAGGAAAAAAGAGAAAAAATTACAGTGAATTATTAGTGTTCTTTGAGAACATAAGCAACAGTATTGAATATTTATAAGTATTAAACAACAATTTTAACCTTAGCCTCATCTTTTTGAAAAAAATTACAGTTATTATCATGAGACTGAATATTGCTTTAAATATGTTATGTAAATGTTTGATCTTATATGGTAGAACTATTTTTTTTTAAGATAAGAAAAATTTTATGTGTAGAAGTCTCAGATAAGAATATTTCTCTTTTGAATGGTTGTATCAAAAAAGTGATTTAATAGTGACAATACTGGTGAATGCTCTAACCACATACTCTCTGAAGGCAAAAACCTCGGCACATAGTTTTTCATATGAATCTAGAGAGTATTTGTTGGCTGGGTGAATCTGCATATCGAAAGTCTTTGAGGCATAAGGCATGGGGATAGAGCGTGCTCCTCCCATTCTTGGTAATGCCATCCACTTAGCTCTCTATCTCTTCCCTAAAGACATAACGATTTTGGCTTTAGGTCTACAGTTTTTCCTTATATTCAAAATCCTATAGTCATCCTGAACAAATGTGTTCTTCATGATTATTTCTAAGTTCTTTATCTTCTATAACACTGAAGATTTTCTGACCATTTCAACTCAATTATTTTGTCAGAAAAATGTGTATATATACATATGAATGGACTTTAAGTATTTAAAAAGACACTCAAACATAATAATTAAAAAATAGATTAAGTTCATTTTTTATCTATGTAATTATCTAAGATCTTAAAGTATTTTTAAATTTTTCAAACTTTGTTGTTTAGAGAGTTTGATATATTTGGCTCAATTTGATAGTAATTAGAAAAAAGAAACCTAGAAATAATTGGCAAATAAAAATTTTACATATATAATATGGGCTGAATTGCCTTTCTCCAAAAATCCATACATTGAAGCCCAAATCCCCAATATGACAACATTTGGAAATAGAGCCTATCAAGAACTAATAAAGGTTAAATGAGGTCACAAGTGTAGGGCCCTAATCCTATAAGACTGATGTCCTTATAATAAAGAGACCCCAAATGATTGTCTGTGTCCTCCTGTGCACAGAGGAAAGACCTTGTTTGAATACAATGAGAAGGTGGCTCTCTGAAACCTGGGCACAGAGATCTCATAAGAAGCTTGCCCTAACAGCACCTTGACCTTGGACTTCTGGCCTTCAGAACCACGAGAAAATACATATCTGATATTTAAGTCATCCAGTCTGTGGTATTTTGCTATAGCAGGCTGAGCTGATTAATGTGATACCTTTTGACCCAGAAATTCCAGTTAAGTCTTTTCTTGAGATAAAAACACAAGAGACACATACAGGTATGCTCATTATAGAATTTTTTTTATTGAAAAGAATTGGAAGTAATCTGAGTAACCTTCTGTGTTGTATATTATGGATCAGCTCACTCAAATTTTGTTTACCTCCTATTCTTTGAAATCAGAAAGCTAACTAGACACTACTGCAGCTAGAGCTTTGAGTGCAAATTGGGTTCATTACTTAGATGTGTTCACATGATTTGGAAGTGAGGTGGACATCATCTTTCTGCTCTTACTTGGTAATTTCTAAAAGGAAGCGAGGCAGTGAAAATGTACAGGTTTTGGCCATTGCTGTTGTTGTTTGATTGACTGTCCCTACAGTAGTATTTCAGGATCCATTCCCTGGCTTCCTGGGTGTTGAGAAAGTTGGGTGGAAGCAGTAGAAACAGTGTCAGCAAACTGACTTTGGTACAGCTTCAGAAGTGGTCTCAAGGTAGTGTCTACCTTAGTTGGTCAATTTCATATTGTTTTGGAAGATATTTCTGAAATACCTGATGAGAACTTTCTTTTTTTAGCTTTTCTATTAGTTTTGTAAGCCCAGATTCCCTGTATGTTATTTGTACATGCTTAATATACATATAGCTATTTGTTTCCTGTACTGAACCCTGACTGATGCACATCCAATAAGGAAATGATTCAATAAATTATGATATATTTGTGTAATGAAATGATCTATGGTAGTTAAAGGAATGAACAGCAGCTTCATTTATCAACAAAGTCAGATGATGGTTAAATAAAACATTAATGAAAATAGCAAGTAGCAGACTATGTATGAACAACAGCTCAGTTCAGTCGCTCAGTCGTGTCCGACTCTTTGCGACCCCATGAATCGCAGCACACCAGGCCTCCCTGTCCATCACCAACAACCTGGAGTTCATGCAGACTCACGTCCATCGAGTCAGTGATGCCATCCAGCCATCTCATCCTCTGTCGTCCCCTTCTCCTCCTGCTCCCAATCCCTCCCAGCATCAAAGTCTTTTTCAATGAGTCAACTCTTCGCATGAGGTGGCCAAAGTACTGGAGTTTCAGCTTTAGCATCATTCCTTCCAAAGAAATCCCAGGGCTGATCTCCTTCAGAATGGACTGGTTGCATCTCCTTGCAGTCCAGGGGACTCTCAAGAGTCTTCTCCAACACCACAGTTCAAAAGCATCAATGCTTCGGCACTCAGCCTTCTTCAAAGTCCAAC
>SJYX01019332.1:302622-314120 GCA_006410675.1 Oreotragus oreotragus | reverse complement strand
CGGTCATGCCATCCAACCATCTCATCCTCTGTCGTCCCCTTCTCCTCCTGCCCTCATTCTTTCCCAGCATCAGGGTCTTTTCAAATGAGTTAGCTCTTCGCATCAGATGGCCAACGTATTGGAGTTTCAGCTTCAGCATCACACCTTCCAATGATTATTCAGAACTGATTTCCTTTAGGATGGACTGGTTGAAACTTCTTGCAGTCCAAGGGACTCTCAAGAGTCTTCTCCAACACCACAGTTCAAAAGCATCAATTCTTATGTGCTCAGCTTTCTTTACAGTCCAACTCTCACATCCATACATGACTACTGGAAAAACCATAAGCCTTGACTAGACGGACCTTTGCTGACAAAGTAATGTCTCTTTTTTTTAATATGCTGTCTAGGTTGGTCATAACTTTCCTTCCAAGGAACAAGTGTCTTTTAATTTCATGGCTGCAGTCACCATCTGCAGTGATTTTGGAGCCCCCCAAAATAAAGTCTCTCACTGTTTCCACTGTTTACCCATCTATTTCCCATGAAGTGGTGGGAATGGATTCCATGATCTTAGTTTTCTGAATATTGAGCTTTAAGCCAATTTTTTCACTCTCCTCTTTCACTTTCATCAAGAGGCTCTTTAGTTCTTCACTTTTTGCCATAAGGGTGGTGTCATCTGCATATCTGAGGTTATTGCTATTTCTCCTGACAATCTTGATTCCAGCTTGTGCTTCATCCAGCCTAGAGTTTCTCATGATGTACTCTGCATATAAGTTAAATAAGCAGGGTGACAGTATACAGTCTTGATGTACTCCTTTTCCTATTTAGAACCAGTCTGCTGTTTCATGTCCAGTTCTATCTGACCTGACCTGCATACAGACTTCTCAAGAGGCAGGTCAGGTAGTCTGGTATTCCCATCTCTTGAAGAATTTTCCACACTTTATTGTGATCCACACAGTCAAAGGCTTTGGCATAGTCAATAAAGCAGAAATAGATGTTTTTCTGGGACTCTCTTGCTTTTAGTAGTAAATCTGTATACATATACACAAATCAATAATATGTTGTATGGGTACTTGTGTATGTATGTGAAATAAACCTCAAACCAAGATCATGATTCACCTTTCTGGAGAGGAGGAGAGGATGTGAGTGGCCAAAGGTGATTTAACCTTTATTTAAATGCATGTAAGAATTTTCTCCAAAAATTTAAAGGAGAATGCCTTCATGTTTTCATGCTTTATAAAGAATTAATTTTTTCAAAACAAGTAACCTATGATTGAGGTATAGTTGATTTACAATGCTGTGTTAGTTTCAGGTATAGAACAAAGTGATTTAGACATATATATAGATATATCTATTTTCCAGATTCTTTTTTTTCCATTATAGATTATTACAAGATATTTAATGTAGTGCCCTGTGCTCTACAATAGGTCCTTGTTGGTTACTTATTTTATATATAGAAACATGTATCTCTTAATCCCAAACTCCCAATTTTCCCCTTCCCCCTTTCCCCTAAAATGTTTAATTTTTTAAAAAGCTTCTCTGCTACCCCAAACACTGTGCTTTAAATATTGTGCTTCCTGAATATAACCTTCTATTATTCTAGCTTATTCTTTCTACTACCTCATGACCATTATTATGTCTCACTGAACCATCAGGAGAGTCATCTCTTTACTTCTCTCTAATATATCATCATTCAGGTTAGATTTCCTGATCCTTTATTTCTGTTATTCCAGCAGTCTGTCCTCTTGTCCCTTTTTTCTTCTTTTGTATGTGCTTCTAATACAGCCTGGAGTGCTGCAGTCCATGGGGTCACAGAGTGAGACACGACTGAGCGGCTTAACCACTAACACCTCACCAGGTGACGCTAGTGACAAGGAGCCCCCTGCTGCTTCCCTGGTGGCTCAGATGGTAAAGAATCTGCCTGCAATGCGGGAGACCTGGGTTCCACCCCTGGTTTGGGAAGATCCCCCGGAGGAAGACACGGCAGCCCCACACCAGTATTCTTGCCTGGAGAATCCCCATGGACAGAGGATCCTGGTGGGCTACAGTCCGTGGGGTCACAGAGAGTCGGACACGACTGAGTGACTAAGCACAGCACAGCACAGCCAAAGCAGGAGACGCAGGAGAGAAGGGCTCCATCCCTGGGTTGGGAAGACCTCCTGGAGGAGGGCATGGCAGCCCACTCCAGCATTCTTGCCTGGAGAATCCCATGGACAGAGGAGCCTGGCAGGCTACAGTCCATGGGGTCGCAAAGAGTCAGACATGACTGCAGTGACTTAGCACGCACAGGCACTAATACCCTCAATGTGACAATTACAACTGGTTATTTTCTGGGCATGGCAGCCCACTCCAGCATTCTTGCCTGGAGAATCCCATGGACAGAGGAGCCTGGCAGGCTACAGTCCATGGGGTCGCAAAGAGTCAGACATGACTGCAGTGACTTAGCACGCACAGGCACTAATACCCTCAATGTGACAATTACAACTGGTTATTTTCTCAGTATTCACACCTGAGTACTGAGTACTATTGAAAGAGAGAAATATTGAACATGGTTTAGCAACTTCATAATTACCCATCTCAACGGTGTTCTCACCAACGCTCCGTTATTCTAAGTAAGTAAGTAAGTAAAGTCACTCAGTCGTGTCCAACTCTTTGTGACCCCGTGGACTGCAGCCCACCAAGCTCCTCAGTCCATGGGATTCTCCAAGCAAGAATACTGGAGTGGGTTGCCACTTCCTTCTCCAGGGGATCTTCCCGACCCAGGGATCGAACCCAGGTCTCCCGCATTGGAGGCAGATGCTTTAACCTCTGAGCCACCAGGGAAGTCCTTATTCTACTGTTTCTTTATTCTGTTTTCCTTCTTACTGCAATGGTTATTTCAAAAGTCAGATGTCACTTAAAAGTTCAGAGGAGATTCTGAACCCAGCTTGCATAAGCTTCTTCCTCACTTTCAACAGATGACTTTATCTCTTAGTTTACAGATAAAAAAGAAACAAAAGCTTCCCGTTGCCAAACACAGACCCATTCACTTCTGCCTGCATGCAGTTCTTCTTCCCTTTATTAGGAATCTTGGGCTTCCCTGGAGGCTCAGTGATAAAGAATCCACCTGCAATGCAGGACACTTGTGTACAACTCTTTGTGACCCACGGACTGTAGCCCACAAGGCTCCTCTGTCCATGGGATTCTCCATGGACAAAAACACTGCAGTGATTGCCATTTCCTTTTCCAAAGGATCTTCCTGACCCAGGGATCAAACCCACATCCTTTATGTCTCCCTCATTAGCTGGTGGATTCTTTACCACTAGTGCCACATGGAAAGCCTTACTGAGGTATAATTAACATTCAAGAAATTTCACCAAATTTAAACATACAAATAGATGAGTTTTTATAATTATATACAACTGTATAATCCCAACCAAAATCATGATACAGAATATTTCCGTCAGGATAGTTAGTTGGTAGCCATTTGTCATGTATAAAACCTGGACTCACAAATTTTGGCTTGAAACCATAATACTTTCTTCTTATGTATATATTCTTTAAATCTATTACATTTGTGAATAATTTTAAACAAAATTAGTTTTGTTTACTCCCTTTTACTCTCCTCTTTTCTATGTACTTTTCTATGTATTAATTTTGTGATTGGTTAAGTGAAGGGATGAAAAGGGCTCACATATAGAGGAGCATGTTGAATTCAGTATAAAGTTGAATCCTTTAAATGAATGTGTGAGCAGATAACTGATGGAGAGGCTGCATGTTAGGAAAAAAAGAGGACTAACGTTCTTGAGAGTCTGCTGTGGTAGGCATTGCATATATCATCCCTTTGTGTACTCACAAATAACCCACAAGATAGTTTTAAATCATTATACTAATTAATATATAGAAGCTCAAAAGAAATAGGTAAATTCCCCCAAGTCACAGGGTTATGAGTGATAAATCTGAAGTGTAGACCCAGCTATAATTACAAAACGTTTCCTTTACTATTTCACGTATCTTTCAGTATATTTGAAATTTAACACACAATAGTTCTTTAAAGACAGAAACTTCCCAAGGCACCATTTGTTGTTTGTATGTGAGTATGTATATATTAATAGTTTTATATATTTCCATTCATTCACTCCATGAACAGTGTTTAGTATATACTATATACTATATATATAATATACTTGGTTTGGGGGATACAAAGGTAAACAAAACTGACAGGAGGCCTGCCCTTGAAGAGTTTGCTGTCTAGACAGGGTGGCAGAAAAGCAAGCAAGTGATGACAATATAGTGTGATCAGGATGGTAGCGGATAGGTAGAAGGTACTCAGGGAATATGTAAAGGAGGCGCCCATCCTAGATATGTTAGTTCTGGGAAGGCTTCTTGGACAAAGTAGTATCTAAGTAGTAAGTTATGTAGAAAACAAAGATTTCCTAGGTGAGGTAACTGTGATGTAGAGCTGAGGTATCAGGATGGTAGCGGATAGGTAGAAGGTACTCAGGGAACATGTAAAGGAGGCGCCCATCCTAGATATGTTAGTTCTGGGAAGGCTTCTTGGACAAAGTAGTATCTAAGTAGTAAGTTATGTAGAAAACAAAGATTTCCTAGGTGAGGTAACTGTGATGTAGAGCTGAGGAGTGAGTTCTAGGAAGAGAAGATTGAATTTGCAAAGGCATGGAAATAAAGAGCAGCATTCTCCAGAAATTTGGGGGAATAGAGATAATGACAGAAAAGGATAGAATGTCATGTTAGTCAAGTTGGTGTCATGACAACAGATACCACTTCCATGAGAGTATCTTGAATATTTTGTCTGTTAAATTGTGCTTGGGGTGTATATTGTCTATAGTGGTTGTATAGTGTCTAGAGTAACTTTAACAAGTAAGGAGTTACTATTATTATTAATGTTTTTAGATTATAAAAAGTCCATGGAGGCATTCCAAATTTTAGTTGTCTAGATAAGAAGATTCTTCTAACTGTCTGCTTAGCAGTCTTATCATGTAGCTTCTGTTTTCATCGTTTCATAATGGCAACTTTTCTTCTGTGCATTGAGTCTACATTCCAGTGAGGACAAAGTGATAAAGGCAAAGAATACACTGTGAATGTCATCAGTCTATCTTTTTTATTTTAATCAGGAAAAGACATAGTATTTTTGGAAGCCCCAACAAGCAGCCATCGACTTACACATCGTTAGCTAGGTCAGTGTCACAAGGTCATCCCTAGCTGCAGAGTAGTCTGGAAATTTTAGCTGTTAATCTGGAAACATCTGGATTGGGTGGAAAAATAGTGAATGAACACTGGGAGTGTTCTCCATACCTACCGTATGATTCCTTAAGCCAATGATTGTTGAAAATTTCTTCAGAGAACACTGCAAATATGTTAGTTTTAGAAAAACAGGGGAAATGTGATATCCAGAGAAAGGATGGAGTGGACCTTACTCATTGGGTAAAGCTAGGTATTTGGGGCTCCCTTGGCATAGACTTGGAGAAGAAAATGACAACCCCCTCCAGTGTTCTTGCCTGGAGAATCCCTGGGACGGGGGAGCCTGGTGGGCTGCCGTCTATGGGGTTGCATAGAGTCAGACACGACTGAAGCGACTTAGCAGCAGCAGCAGCACCATAGACTATGTTATAGCAAACATAGTGTTATAACAAACTGATCTCAAGATAACTTGTATTACTGAGTGGTAAGAAATAATCATCCATAAAAAGCAATTCAACCAGAAAGATGAAGCTTCTAGTTCACTCAAGTTTAAAATTCCTGGTAGACAGTGTCTTATCCATCATGTGTCATATTTTGCAGGTAGTGCTGAGGACCTACACTAGNCCATAGACTATGTTATAGCAAACATAGTGTTATAACAAACTGATCTCAAGATAACTTGTATTACTGAGTGGTAAGAAATGATCATCCATAAAAAGCAATTCAACCAGAAAGATGAAGCTTCTAGTTCACTCAAGTTTAAAATTCCTGGTAGACAGTGTCTTATCCATCATGTGTCATATTTTGCAGGTAGTGCTGAGGACCTACACTAGGGTGCAGGGTGACAGGGAATAAGGATAGGGGCAGCTCATTCATTAATTTATTAAATATTTACTAAGTAGATGGCATGATCATGGCTGGTAGATGGGATCATGGTTGGTAACTAGGATCATGGCTGGGTGATCATGGCTACAGTCATTCTCCCTTTTGTTGCATTCCAGTCCATTGCAGTATTTTGTTTATTTTCCTTGCTTTAGAAAAATACTTGGTTTATTCATGAGTATCCATGATCTGCATTGCAGTTTTATTCAACCTTATCCCACCAAAAAATTGATGCTTTTGAACTGTGGTGTTGGAGAAGACTCTTGAGAGTCCCTTGGACTGCAAGNGCAGTATTTTGTTTATTTTCCTTGCTTTAGAAAAATACTTGGTTTATTCATGAGTATCCATGATCTGCATTGCAGTTTTATTCAACCTTATCCCACCAAAAAATTGATGCTTTTGAACTGTGGTGTTGGAGAAGACTCTTGAGAGTCCCTTGGACTGCAAGGAGATCCAACCAGTCCATCCTAAAGGGAATCAGTCCTGAATATTCTTTGGAAGGATTGATGCTGAAGCTGAGGCTCCAATACTTTGCCCACCTGGTGAGAAGAACTGACTCATTGGAAAAGACCCTGATGCTGGGAAAGATTGAAGGCAAGAGGAGAAGGGAACGACAGAGGATGAGATGGTTGGATGGCATCACTGACTCAATGGACAGGAGTCTGAGGAAGCTCCAGGTGTTGGTGATGGACAGGGAGGCCTGGCATGCTGCAGTCCATGGGGTCACAAAGAGTCGAACATGACTGAGCAAGTGAACTGATCCCACAAGTTTCCATCTCTGTTTCCTTCATGAAAGGGCCTATTTGCCTGGATTTTGTGGACTGTGCTTCTATTTTCCCTTCACTTTCTGGGTGATCCTTTCTATTCTCTTTGAGGCACTTCCTCAGCTCATTCTTAATTATCAGTACTACTCAGAATTTTATCTTTACTCTGTTTATACACTCTTCCTAGGTTACATTATTCAGTCAAAATGCTTTAATTTCTTTTACATATCAATAACTATTAAATCTTATACTTTCAGATTTCTTTCTTCTAAGCTTCAGATGAATAAATCTAAGTTGTTTGTAGGGCACCTTTCTGTTTTAAAACCTTGAAAATTTCCTGGGTAAAACCTAAATGTACCCTAAATACAGAGAGGAAGGGGGAGACCCAAGAAAGAGGCAAATCACTCCAGACTGCTAATAGCAGGTTTAATAAGTAAGAGAATTTACACAGGAGGTTTGTCTTGGGCAGCTGCAAAATGAGTAGATCTCTGTACCAACCCAATCTTAAAAGTGTATATAGAGGTCTTCACTGGGTTCAGTCCCATGTACTGTCCAGATTTTCTCAACAACACATTGNCACTCCAGACTGCTAATAGCAGGTTTAATAAGTAAGAGAATTTACACAGGAGGTTTGTCTTGGGCAGCTGCAAAATGAGTAGATCTCTGTACCAACCCAATCTTAAAAGTGTATATAGAGGTCTTCACTGGGTTCAGTCCCATGTACTGTCCAGATTGTCTCAACAACACATTGCTTTCTCAAGGCTACATCCTTAAAAACTGTTCCCACTGTGAGAATGGTGGGCAGTATGTACATTCCAAGTACAGGAGAGGAGTACAGTCTCTGATTGTCCAGGTCCAGTTCTAGGGTCAACAGGAAGTCATGTCCTCTTGATGACTTCCTCTAATGCCTTCTCTTTCAGAATCGTCAAAGGTAGCATATCTAAAGTTGAATTTAGAGATACTTACAGATCTGTAATCAAAGAATTCTCCCTATTACAACAGTCCCCTTCCCTGTATTGCAGTAGTCATTTCCTCTACCTTGTAATCAGCCTTTTAAATAAAATCTGTCTTTACTAAAGAGCTGTATATCATTTGGCAGTTAATGGTGCCATGCTTCGGATGTAGTGTTGACTGCCCCTAGGACCCCCTTGTCTTCATTCTGGTATTCCTAGTGGCTTCTCAGGCCCTCTGTGTCCTTTTCTAGTTAGAGATATCAGCATCCCTGGTGAAGAATTACAACTCCTAATCCAATCCAATGCTCAGGAAATTTGTTTGTTATAGCACAGTATTAAAGAGTTACTTTTATTCTTTTTGGCAAACAGATTTTTCTTTGCCCCTTTTTGGAAGCTTCTTTCATTTTCCCTTGGATCCTCTAAACTGGGACTGGAATGTGGGAATTTCCTCAGCTCTCAGAACCAAGAAGATTGTGTGTGTGTGCGTGTGTGTATGTGTGTGCTGGGGGTGAGGGTTCCCTCAAACTCTGTTCCTCCGTTAATAACATGTATAACTCTCATTCTATAAGGCCCATCTTTTTCCTCTTATTCTCTGTTGACACCATGAGACTACATGCTTTCTACTCCGGCGGTGATTCAGTCTAATATCTTAAGAAAGAGCCAAATTTCCCAAAAGGCTATTTAGAACTTCAGTCGCCTCTTGGGAGAACTTGACAACCTTCAAACTGGCTTATCTAAGCAATCATCCCTGTTCCTCATTCTTCCTTTTTAACACCTTTTCATGTTTCTGATTTTCTCAGAAATTAATGAAACTGAACTTATTCTGGAAAAAACTTTATTTCAACAGTAATTAGTTTCTACATGTAGTGTGTCAACTTGAAGGTAGTTTCTAAGGTCTTTGGGTAACTTAAAACCCTAGCTTTATGCTAAATTAATTATGCAAAATATGTAGGTTGTCTTTCTGTTTTTAAAAAAGGGTAATTTTACACTAAAGTAAAATTATTAGTTGCTTCAGAATGAGGAATAAGAGAGGGCTGGATAAAGTCTGAATGAATATGGAAAGTTAGAAAGCTTATGGGAAAGGAACTTTATTTCTGTGGTAAAAACCTGGCTAAGATTATGGGCTTATTTATAAGATTTTAAAAAGAAATTTTACTATCAGTTATTATGTTGATATAAAACTAGAATTCGATTTTCTCTCTGTGAAAATGACAAAATTTTCTTAGATGATTGTTGTGCTCTTAATAAGAGGTAATAAAGGAATTTTCTTTACCTTCTGAATGTTTGCCCAGAAATAAAGATTGTATCTTACTAAAATATTTTCCCATGCTTTATGTTAACTTTGAAGTTTAATCTATTATCTTCTCCACTATATTTTCTTCTAGTTTCCTTGTCACAGCAAATGGCATGACTATCAAACTAGTTACCCAAATCAGAAATCCAGATGCAGTGCCCTTTCTTTCCTCCCATCCCATCCTCCAACATACCAAAAGATTCAATTGATTCTATCCTTAAATATATTTGGACACTGTCCTAAAATACACATTTTACCATGGTCAGCACATTCTCTCCCTGAAGTGAAGCAACAGAAGATTCCAAATTACAATAAGATGCAACTGTATTGATTTACTATAAGATCTGTCTCTCATAGCAGTGGAGTCTGTCCATGTTGGCAGACCAATACAGATATGAGAAAGTGAGTTTTGTAGTTGAAATTGGATTAAAGGAAGGTAGAAATAATTTGTTTAATAGCATTAGGCTAAGAAAGACACTCTAATATATTCAGTTTATAATAAGGTGGTGTTTCCCAGGCAACTGCAAAGTTTGAAGTCATTAAGTATAACTTGATACATTTGTCTCAACAAGGTTAGCTCACCATTGGAATTTAACATACTCTCAGCTCGATGGCTGAGACTCTCTATTCCCTAGAACGTACTTGGATAGTCATAACTAATATTTGTTTCTTTCACTCAGATTTTTTTTTTAAACAGCTGACCCATCTCTTCGACCAACATGTAGCGTTGCTGACAAGGAGGATGTTTAACATGATTGCAATTGACCATGAATTGTAAAATGAACAATTCCATTCTTAAAGGAATATCTGTTTTCCTCATTACCGAAAGATCAGAATTTTTTAGCTTTTAAAAGTTTTCTTTAAAAAAATGTCATTTTAAATCCTGACATTATAGTTATATAAATACCAACACTTAATAAATTGTGGCTACTTGTTACGGATTTGGGCTTTTTCCTTTTTCCTATTTTTAAATCAAAATTTTTAAAAAGCACATATTATGTAAGAACTAAAGTGAGACATGGTTATTTTCCAAAAACANATTTTTTAGCTTTTAAAAGTTTTCTTTAAAAAAATGTCATTTTAAATCCTGACATTATAGTTATATAAATACCAACACTTAATAAATTGTGGCTACTTGTTACGGATTTGGGCTTTTTCCTTTTTCCTATTTTTAAATCAAAATTTTTAAAAAGCACATATTATGTAAGAACTAAAGTGAGACATGGTTATTTTCCAAAAACAAGTATTCAGTTAAATTGCCAGGTAATGACCCTTCTTGATTTCTCACTCATCACTGACAGCCTACCCTTAACAGAAACAACAACAACAAAAACCTAACTGGTATCATATTTCATTTAAAAAAATGGAACCTATCTGATGGAAATTTAACCATCCTCCACTGGCAGGTGCATGATGCCATATGTTGTGAAGAAGCAACCTTCCTCTTATAAAGAGCTGGTTCCTCCTCATATGCTTCTGTCTTCCAGCCTTCTCACTGTCTCACTGGCTTTAATTTAACATTGGATTAGCTTGTGAGGGCTGCCATAGTAAATACCACAGATTAAGTGGCTTAAACAATAGAAACTTATTTTCTCACAGTTCTGGAGGCAAGACATCTTAGATAAGATATGAGCAAGGTTTGAGACTTCTCTCTTTCTCTTATAGATGTCCTGGTCTCTCTTTGTCTTTACTTGGTCTTTCCTCTGTACGTGTGTCATAATTTCTTCTTCTTATAAGGGCATCAATCATATTAGATTAGGGCCCAACCTAATTATCTCATTATAACTTAATGACCTCTCTAAGGA
The DNA here is from genome assembly GCA_006410675.1 of Oreotragus oreotragus. Taxonomy (NCBI): domain Eukaryota; kingdom Metazoa; phylum Chordata; class Mammalia; order Artiodactyla; family Bovidae; genus Oreotragus; species Oreotragus oreotragus. The sequence goes on along the minus strand of SJYX01019332.1, from coordinate 303,265 downwards.
CCTTAACCCCAAGTATAGTTTTGTTCTGAGGTTCTGGGGTTGAGTTCAGCACATGAATTTGGACCATAACAATCAGTTATGGTCTTTTCTTTCAGCTTTATCAGGTGTTTTTTTTTTTTTCTCTCTCTCATAACTAGATCATTCCCCAAAGTGTAAAACATGCATAAAACTTCCTATTCTAAAAAAATCCATCCATTGATCCCATACCCTATTACAACTACAGTTGCATTGCTGTGTTCCCACCCAAGCCATGTTAGTATAATAACCTGTACACACCATCCTTTTTCTGTACCACACTTCACACCTCTGTCCTCTCCAGTATGATTTCTGCCCATCCAACTCCATAAAAGTAAATATAGTTGATAACTCCTTCATTCTTGATACAGTTACCTATCCTGATACCCATAACAACTGCAAAAGACATTTGGTTGTACGGTATCCACTCCATCCCTCTCTCATCATATAGCATAGGTGAAGTTTAGGTAGGACTAGGAGGGCCTAGAGGAGCTATTCCACATTGAAGGTCAGGAACAGCAGCGGTAAGGAGATACCCCTCGTCCAAGGTAAGGAGCAGCGGCTGTGCTTTGCTGGAGCAGCCGTGAAGAGATACCCCATGCCCAAGGTAAGAGAAATCCAAGTAAGA
>SJYX01019332.1:271036-289188 GCA_006410675.1 Oreotragus oreotragus | reverse complement strand
GTTCACCCTTGCCATCTCTTGTTTGACCACTTCCAATTTGCCTTGATTCATGGACCTGACATTCCAGGTTCCTATGCAATATTGTTCTTTACAGCATCGGATCTTGCTTCTATCACCAGTCACATGCACAACTGGGTATTGTTTTTGCTTTGGCTCCATCCCTTCATTCTTTCTGGAGTTATTTCTCCACTGATCTCCAGTAGCATATTGGGCACCTAACGACCTGGGGAGATTCTCTTTTGATATCCTATCATTTTGCCTTTTCATACTGTTCATGGGGTTCTCAAGGCAAGAATACTGCAGTGGCTTGCCATTTCCTTCTCCAGTGGACCACGTTCTGTCAGACCTCTCCACCGTGACCCACCCACCTTGGGTTGCCCTGCAGGCATGGCTTGGTTTCATTGAGTTAGACAAGGCCCTGGTCCTAGTGTGATTAGATTGACTAGTTTTCTGTGAGTATGGTTTCAGTGTGTCTGCCCTTTGATGCCCTCTTGCAACACCTACCATCTTACTTAGGTTTCTCTTACCTTGGCCGTGGGTTGTCTCTTCACGGCTGCTCCAGCAAAGCACAGCCGCTGCTCCTTTCCTTGGATGAGGGATATCTCCTTACCGCCGCAGTTCCTGACCTTCAAGGTGGGACAGCTCCTCTAGGCCCTCCTGCGCCTGCGCAGCCCCTGCTCCTCGGGTTGCTCCTCCCAGCCGCCGCCCCTGGCCTCGGGCTCAGGTGGCTCCTCCCGGTCACCACCCCTGGGCGCGAGGTGGCTCCTCCCGGCCGCCACTGACCTCGAATGAGGGGCAGCTCCTACCGGCCGCCACTGACCTCAGACACAGGGTAGCTCCTCTTGGCCGTTCCTGCATCGTCGCAGCCTGGCACTCTAGGTTGCTGCCCCTGACCTCGGACGTGGGGTAGCTCCCCTCGCCCACGCTTAGTGCGCCGGCCCGGCTCTCGCAAGCGGCCCGCGCTTAGTGCGCAGGCAGTACCCAGTTATTCAATCTAAAACTAATCTAGGTGTTGCTGTGAAGGTATGAACAATGCAGTTTATGCAGTCTGTCTTTTCCCCTGAGAGTCTGGAATTGTGAAACAGTTAGCAGAGTATGCTATGTGACCATATTCCAATAAAAATTTAGGGTGCTAAGTCTCTATTGAGCTTTCCTGAGAGACTTTGAAAACGTCTCAAATAATTTTTGGAAAAATTAACTGTCATGTGACTCTCCTCTTGCAAGTTTGTGCCTGATTTCTTCTAGACATCTCCCCATGTGCCTTTTCCCTTTTCTGATTTTGCTCTGTATCTTTTTACTGTAGTGAGCTGTAACTGTGAATATGGCCACATGCTAAATTCTGTGATTAACTCTATTGAATTACCAAACCTGAATGTATTCCTTTGTCAACAAAGGTCCATCTAGTCAAGGCTATGGTTTTTCCAGTAGTCAGGTACAGATGTGAGAGTTAGACTATAAAGGAAGCTGAGTGCCAAAGAACTGATGCTTTTGAACTGTGGTGTTGACGAAGACTCTTGAAAGTCCAAAGAATTGATATTTTTGAACTGTGGTGTTGGCGAAGACTCTTGAAAGTCCCTTGGACTCCAAGGAGATCCAACCAGTCCAACCTCAAGGAGATCAGTCCTGGGTGTTCATTGGAAGGACTGATGTTGAAGCTGAAACTCCAATACTTTGGCCACCTGATGCGAAGAGCTGACTCATTTGAAAAGATGATGCTGGGAAAGATTGAGGGCAGGAGGAGAGGGGGACGACAGAGGATGAGATGGATGGATGGCATCACTGACCCAATGGACATGGGTGTGGGTAAACTCCAGCAGTTGGTGATGGACAGGGAGGCCGGGTGTGCTGTGTGATTCATGAGGTCACAAAGAGTCGGACACAACTGAGCGACTGAACTGAATGTGTCTTTAGGGACCCCTCAACACAGGGACTTGAGAGAAAAGAACGAGCCTGCAAATATAACCCATATCAGCTACTCATAAAAGTCAACTGAGTCTTGCCAAATATACAAATAGTGGATTATAATATTGCACACTTGAAGCTAATATAATGCTGTATGCCAACTGTTTTGTCGTCATTGTTTAGTCACTAACTGTGTCCGACTCTCTTGTCGCCCCATGGACTGTAGCCCGCCTGGCTCCTCTGTCCATGGGATTTCCCAGGCAAGAATCCTGGAGTGGGTTGCCATTTCCTTCTCTACAGGATCTTCCCCACCCAGGGATCAAACATGCATCATCTGCATTGGCAGGTGGGTTCTTTATCACTGAGCCACCTTGGAAGTCCTATGTCAATTATACACCAAAAAATGAAAAAGAAAAACCTCCATTTAAAAATAAAGTCTTCCATTTAAAAATATACATTGAAGTAATATAATGGCTTAAAGAATGAAGTAATATAATAGCTTAAAAGAGAAGACATACTAACAAAGCAAATTACTTAAGAAAAATATCCACATAGCCCTGAGAAAAATAAGAAAAAATATAAAATAAAAACAAGACTACTCTAACTGACTTGAAAATATTTGAGAAGGTATTTTATCAAAAAATCCTCAAAATAGATTAATCAGAGAAAAATAAAAAGCTTCCAGAAAGTAAACATGTAATTGAAAAATTTAAAAAATGCTTATTTTGAAAGTATGTTAAAAATGCCTATGTTAACTCATTATTTCTTAACATAAAGAAAATAGCAAAGAAATTTGGAGGAAGTAATCAGACATAGATAATAAATGCATGTGGTTCTAAGTTTTGTAAATTCCAAAATGAGAGAGAGGAAAAATAGAGAGGAATAAATTTTCAGGGAAAATGGAAGCAAATTTTCCAGGGTAGAAAAGAATTATGGATCTTCATATTAAGATGTTCATAGTGAACATAATAAAAAAAGAAAGATCCAGAGACAGACACACTATCATGAAATTTCAGAGCATCGAGGATGAAGAAATAGTGTTAAAATGTAGCAGAGAGGAAGAAAAAGTGCCAGCTATACAAGAATGTGATTTAGACTGGCATCTGATATCTCATCAGCAAAATTAAATTCTAGAAGGCAAAAAAGCAAATCTCCCAAATTTTTAATTAAAATTATTTTTAATCTTGAATTCTATACCCAAACTATTAATTTTAAAAAAGGTAGATAAATTATGTCTTCCCTGAAATACAAAAATCAATTAACTATTTGGGGATTAGTCTGAACAAAAGGAGGCAGAAAAACAAGAAAAGGAAAATAGTCACTGAAATGAATGATGAAACTAATCCAAAAATCCAGTAAAAAGGATCCCAGAGATGGCACTTTTATAAAGTACCTCCCATAATTAGATTAGAAAATCACTGGATAAAACAAAAAAAATTTTAAGCTGACCTGGAAGAACAGTGAAGTAGATGGCAAGAAACAAAGAGCATAAGTAAAACTTTCAGTACAGATGTTATGAGCAGTAAGGCATATATTTTTTCTCCTAATAAGAAGAAACACAAGAAAAAATGTAAAACTGTATAAGGTACTTACGGTACAGATACGCAGAAAAGTAAAATATAGTAAAGTATTTGAAAATGAATAATGTATAAGGAAAGAAAATCCTTTTGGTCTGGAGTGTCTTTTTATATTGGAATTTTGATGGTTTCAGCATACGAGCTTGCTTTGAAGTGAATCACATTTCTATGGCCCTGTATGTAAATATATATTCTTCAAATTTTGGAATAGACCTAGCAACAAAGCATGAGAGATTTCAAGATGATTATAGGATAAACAGTAGTGGGACTGCATAGTGAATCTGTTCACTGATGAATTTCAGGCATCACAATTCTTTCTGGTCATATAATAGCTACACAGTAAACATTTTTGATTGCATGAATAAAACTAGATATAAAAGAAGTATACAAAAACCATAAATGCTTACAAAGTAGAGCACTCTACAATATTTTGATAAATGAGATTTAAAGGAAAACAGCAAACTATCTAGAAAGCAATTGCTATGGATTGAATGTTTGTGTACTCCCAAAATTTGTGTGTTGAAATTCTAAACCCCAGTTTGATGGTAATAGTAGATGGGCCATTGGGAGGTGATTAGGTCAGAAAGGGAAATCTTCATAAATGGGATTTTTGTCTTGTAAGAAGAGAAATGAAGAGCCTCCCAGCATCAGAACTATGAGGATAAATGTTTGTTGTTTAAGCCACACAGTCTAAGGTATGGGCTTCCCTGGTGGCTCATTGGTAAAGAATCCACCTGCAGCGCAGAGATGTGGGTTCAATTCCTGGGTCAGGAAGATCCCCTGGAGAAGGAAATGGCAACCCACACCAGTCAGTATTCTTGCCTGGGAAATCCCATGGACAGAGGATGCTGGCATGCTGCAGTCCCTGGGGTCACAGAAGACTTGGACCCAACTTAGCAACTAAGCAATAGTCTATGGTATGTTTGCTATATTATCTCAAACTGACTAAGACAGCAATGAAAGAAGACATTACACCAAAATCTGCAGATCCAGGGAAGTCTGTATTCATGAGGAAATGTTTGGCTTTGTTTACCTTTATAAGTAAAGAAGAGAGGAAAACTAGAGCACAGAACAAAATAATTGAATACACACATTAAGATAGTTGGATGACATGGGTGGGAGGGAGGTCGGGTGGGAGGAAGCTCAAGGAGGGAATATATGTATATTACAGTTGATTCATGTTCTTTGGCAGAAATGAACAAAACATTGTAAAGTAATTATCCTCCAATTAAATATTTTTTAAAAGTTGAGTACACAATAAAAAATAATATGAAGAAAGTATATAATAAAATCTAAAATTGTTAAAAGCAAAACAATAGGACAAAGTCAAAGTAAATACAAAGGCTACTTTTGTGAAAGACTAAGGAAAACAGATACTCTCCTCACTGGAATGGTAAAAAAGAGAGAAAACCTAATACACAAGATTAAGAATGACAGGAATAACCAGGAGGTTATATCTTAACACAGGAGGTTAAGATAATTATAAAAGAATATTTCATGAACTTTATGGCCGCACATTTGAAAAACTGCAGAAAATAGATAGCTCCTGGCAAAATATAAATGATCAATGTTTACAAGAGAATGCCAAAGAAAACCAGAAAGGCAAAAATACACACAACTAGCAGCCACTATGACCTAAAAAGTTGACTAAATAGCTACCAATGAAAAAAGCTATATAAGAAGACATTGTTACATGGGTCGGGTGCTGAATACAGCTTGTAGGTGTGTCAGACACAGAACTGGGGATGTCATCTAGAAATTCTGTCCCCACAAAAGACTAAGAAAAGAAGCAAGGTTTAGCATGAAGAACATGAATTCAGAGAACTGGAGGCTGAGGAAGAGCTTCTCCTCTAATCCTGGTGAAAAGGGGAAAGTTGGTAGTCACTCAGTCGTGTCTGACTCTGTGCAACCCTGTGGATTTTAAACTCAGCAGGCTCCTCTGTCCATGGGATTCTCCAGGCAAGAATACTGGAGTAGGTTGTCATTCCCGTCTCCAGGGGATCTTTCCAACCCAGTGATCAAGCTCGGGTCTCCTACACTGCAGGCAGATTCTTTATGGCCTGAGCCAGCAAGAAAACCCTATATTCCTGATAAAGATGGCAAAATGAAACATCGAAGAACCCTGGGCAAAAAACCCCAGCTGTTCTGTAGGAGTTTGGGAAGAAACTGCCAGATTTAGCTGCTTGAGCTCTGGACTCTTGCTCAGGAACGGTGATGACAATTTCCAAAACCTGCTGGTTTATGGGGCCAATTCTATTAGGCTGAGTAGCTTCACTGCCACTGAGCTTAGAAGAAGAAAAGGTAGCTGATAGCACTGAATATGGTTTGATCTAAAAGTCAACATCCTGGGCTTCCCTGGTGGCTCAATGGTAAAGAATCCGCCCACTATTGCAGGAGACATGGGTTTGATCCTTGGTCTGGGAAGATCCTGTATGGCGCAGAGCAACTAAGCCTGTGTTCTAGTGGCTGGGAACTGCAACTACTGAAGCCAGGGCACTCTAGAACCCATGCCCCTTAACAAGAGAAGCCACCACAATGGAAAGCCCAAGCACCACAGCTACAGAGTACCTCCTACTCGTCCCAACTAGAAAAAAGCCCGTATAGCAACAAAGACCCAGCACAGCCAAAACTAAACAAATAAAAGTCAGTACACCAGGCAGATAAAACGAACGCCTTTTATTCTCGTGCTCTGTAAGACTAATTGTTAAAGTTTTTCACATCAACATACTCCAAATAATTTCCACTTGTGACTACAAAAAAAAACTTTTATCAAAAACATTTTCATGACTTACATTGTTATTTGATGCAATTACTGGGCATTCATTTGTATTTCAAAAAGAAATTTTCTAAAAAGGTTTTCTTTATTAGTGTTAAAAATCAATTTAGACTACAAAAGCAATGACTCATATTCTATTTTGATATTATTTGTCAGTTCAGTTGACAATTGAGTAGCTTTTAAAAAGCAATTGATGTTAGTGCTTTAGGAATTGAAATATCATGGACAGATCATGTGAGAGAAAGTGAAGTGGCATTTGCCTTTCACTAGTATCTATAAATGGAAAAAGAAAAGTAGAATCTGAAGGTGGTACAAACTCTAGTATATGAGTATATAATAAAGTCAAAATCTTTTGAACAATAATAGCAATCTTTTCAACAGAATTAACTTTTTCACATGGTATCACGTTTTAAATTCACAAAAGAAAAATAATCATTCAGAATAATTATGAACATTTATGCATTCACTTAAGTAATTAATATATAGGTAATTCCAATTTTCTGGTGTTAGTTTCAGTAAAACTTCAGAAACATGAAGCAATTTCAGTTTAGTGTAAGAATTTAATTGTTTCTTCCAACTTTAAAAATGTTCTATAATAACCAATTTGTTTCCAACTTAAACAGTGGCATGGAAATGACTATACCAATTATTTTTAACCCATAGCATATAAAAGTTTTTATTCACTTGGACCCTTAAGATGAAAACACCCTTCGCCACAATAATGCTTAACAATACCTCCTTATAGGGGACATTAGAGGCTTCCCTAGTGGCTCAGCAGTAAAGAATCTGCCTGCAATGCAGGAGACCTGGGTTCGATCCCTGGGTCGGGAAGATCCTCCAGAAGAGGGCATGGCAACTCACTCCAGCAACTCTTCCCATGGATAAGGGAGCCTGACAGGCTACAGTCCACAGGGTCGTACAGAATCGGACACACCTGAAGTGACCAAGCAGCAGCAGCAGGGGATATTAGAGTATTGTGATTCAGTATGTGGGTTCTGGATTCAGCATGCCTGCTATAAAATTCTGACTTTGTCCTTTCCCAACTATGTGCTAGTTACTTAACATCTTCAAGCTCTAGTTTTCTCATCTCTAAAGTGGAAATAATAATAGTTGGAAGAATTGAATGAAATAACCTATGAGAAACACTTAGGAAAATACCTTGCAAATAGTAAGTACCAAATGAATGCTAGTCATTACTATGGAAAGAATACCATGTCTATGTTTAGAGGACTCCATGGGGACATGACAGGACTACAAAACTGTCTGCCTCCAAACAGCTTTTGTCTGCAATTAAAGGCCACATGGTAGAGTGAACAATATACTGGATTTTATAATACATTGGAATCTGTCTCTTACAAATTATGTGACTTTAGAAAACCTATCTAAAATAGCTACACAGTTTACTTTACTGAAAAGATCAAAGTGGATCATATACATGAACCACATAGGTTCATATATATATCAGTAGGATTGAATATAATTGTTCCCAGTCAGGTTTACATGTTTGGATTAGGGCAACATTACTAACTTTATTTTTTTTAAGCTGAGGAACTCCCCTTTCAAGTGAATTTTTACAAAGCTCCAGCTTGATTTAGATCACCCTAAGACATTAGTAACTTGACTGAAGTAGACTGATTTAGCTCATTTTTTGCTTTTTGAGGTCTCTAAAGTTTTCTCTAGCTTTCTGACATATTCTTTATAAATCAGCTCTAGTACCATATTTTCTGTAAGAAGAGAGCATCTAACAAAATATATTAGTCCCAGGGTCCAGTGGAGTAAAACAAACCAAAACCCCAACCAAGTGGTGTCATAAAGGGAATGTAATAGAAAGAAATAGTTACCTAGGTATTATAAGGCCAACACATGAAAACCACAGAATATGGGTTACCAAGAAATAGTATCTTTAGAAAGAAGCTACCACACAAAAACTGGGAAAACGGAGACAAAGTAGGAGTATTCAGAAGCTAAAAGCATGGATGTATGGATCTATGGAACTGAGCTTGAGTCCTATGGATGGAACCCCCCTGGCTGCTGCTGGCTGTTATGAAGGACCAAGATGAATATGGTGTGGGAGTCTTGAAAATAGCTAGAAGCTGAAACCAATTCCTGCTGCTGTGGCAACACGCCATTGCTAAGAAACATTGCCAAGCTCAGCAAGAAACACACAAAGGAGGAAGTCCCTTGTCTCCTCCTCCTGCCTCTCCTCTTGTCTTCTTCTTCAGATGAAATACAGTCCCAGGCTGAGTTAGAGAAAGGTATGAAGGAGTGAATCTGTAGCTAAGAGATAACAGCTAAAAAATGTGCACACAGAATTAGTTACCTTTTCCTTCTTTACATTCTGGTTTTGCAATACCTTGTTTATATTTGTTACTTTGACAGATTATGTCTCTATTATATTTGGAGATGTCAGTCATCCACGAGACTCAGTTCAGTACAGTTGATAGGAGTACAATGAACACTCATAGAGTGACTGTTATTTCTAACCAGCCAGATGTTGATGTTATAAAGGTGACTATGATGCAGTTTTGTTCTTGTAAACTGGGTCTGTAACGTGATGATTTCAGTGCAACGAAATACAAACACAATGATTACTTGGCTACTAACAGGCCCAAAAGAGGAACAATTTGTCAAGTCTCTGGCAGGAAAGAATAATTTTTTTAAAAGACATGAGAAAAGGATGCTTGAATGAAAGTTGAGTTTAATCTTGACAGATGAGGACAAGTGCAGAGGTGATGGCCTCGGCAGTTAGTTTTATTAGAGCATAAACTGTAACCTAAGGAATGAGAAGACTAGAGATATAGACAGGGGATTGTGCCTTATTTCTATGTGTAACTCCAATCATTTGTGTGATGCCAGATACATATTTAAACACTCAATAAACACTTGGACAGACAACACGGGGCATAGTGGGTGGACGTGGCGTACGTCTCTGTCCACTTATGCATCAGGAATACACCTTCAGACACAGAGGTGCATGCACAGCACCAGCTGAGAGTGGACAGGAAGAGCTGACCAGAAGGAGAGAACACGTAGAGCTGTACAGAACTCGGTAGGACGAAGGAACTAGGGGGAAAGCAGGAGTGTTAGAAGGACTGGACCTCCTCTCAGCAGGTGGGGGAACTGAAGCACGGGTCCAACCCCCACATCGGGGCAATTGTCTGAGTCAGAGGAGAAACATTTAAGGCGGAGAGTGACACAGCAGGTCTGTGGCAGCCAAATGGAGTGAGCATCAGACAGTCCTTGCCACAGCATATATACCCCGGACAGGGATGCAGTTCCTCTAGAAGGCACAGCGGTTGGGAGCTTGAGTCTAGGGATTGTGAGCAATCCCAAGGTGAGGGCAACTGTTGACTGCAGAGAGACGAATCAAGTGGATACAAAGAAGAAGACTGCGGTGGGAAATGCCTGTGGAGGAAAGCCAGGTGCCACGGAAGCAAGGCGATACTGCTGAGTCACGCGTAGGAGGTGGAGCCATCACCATAGCCTCTCTCTCTCCCCACATGCCAGCACTGGCACCTGAACAACAGAGAGGCTGACCCATCAAACGCCGGCTGCACTGAACTACAGAATAGGACCCCAGGCAAGGGAGTTTTCTAAGTGCCTGAATGGGCGGAATTACGGAGAAAGACTGGCCAAAAAGGTCTTCTGATGGCCAGCTACAAGAGGCTTGAAAAAAGACTCTGATAAAGCCATAATTCCTGTGGCTGAGGCAGTCTGTGTCCCTGAACACTTGGCACCACCAGGGTCCCTGAAATCCAAGCAGCTGTGCCCCCTTCACCCTCAGGCCTCACTGGGGCAGAGCTGCCGCAGGCAAAAAAAAGTCTTGCAGCTAAGCATGCAGGGGTGCTTTAGTCGTGTCCAACTCTTTGTAACCCTGTGAACTGTGGCCTGCCAGGCTTCTTTGTCAGGGGTTCCTCCAGGCAAGAATACTGGAACATATTGGCCAATGCTGGTTGTCATACTCTCCTAGACCACTCTATTTCCTTCTGCCTTAACCACCAGCTCCCCTGAGTACCTGGTGCTGCCAGAAGCCCTGCAATGCAAGCAGCTGCACCACCTCCACACCTGGCCCTCACAGGGGCAAACCCACGTCCACCAGGGCAGCCTCAGGAGCAAACCCCAGTGGACGACCCACAAGCAGAGGTGGAAATAAAACCACAATTGAAACCCAGGAGCAGTGTGGCTAAGGAATAAGACCCAAAACCTTCCCACTAGCTGTATAAGCTGCAGATTAAATCCACATGATCAAATAGCCAGACTCTGTGTCTATGGACTATATAAAAGGACATTGAGAGCTCCCACAAAAGAAAATGCACTAGTTCTGATAGCTGTAGATAATGGAGGCAAGAACACACAGGAGTAAGACCAGATTAGAATCTGAGCTGCCCCCACAGTAGATCCAGAGACCAGCACAGTGTTGGAGGGCATCCTATGGAGGTGAGGTGAAATGTGACCCCTAGCGAGGGAAAGGACTCTGACAGCAGTGACTCAAGAAAAACATTTATTATTCTTTTGTTTTGACTTGTTCTGTAGATTCTTTTGGATTTGTTTCTATTTTCTTTTTCTTTTTTTCTCCCCCCACAACCCCCGCTGCTGTAGTTGTTGATTTTATTGCCACTATGAAATCTAATTAAGCTTTTGAGGTTTTTTTTTCTAATCACACTTTTTATTGCTGTTATAAACCCCTGCCTCTATGTTGGGCTTTTGCAGTTCTATGAGTTTTCCTTTTTCTTTCTTCCTGTTTTTTTTTCTTTTTTTAATCTTAATTTTTAATTTTTAAAAAACCTATTACTATTTTGCCTACATTTATTCCTTTGTTTGCTTTTCCTTCTGTTCTTTTCCCCTTGCAGTTAATGTTTAATGTATAAAATTCTTCTTTATCTACCTCTGTTTAACTTTGCATATCTATTCTTTCTTTCCTTTCTTCTTAAAATATTTGTTAGTTTTGTTTTCATTACTTTATTCCCCACATGGTACCTTGCTTTAGTTTTGTTTTCCAGTTTTTGCTTTAGTTAGTTTTGTTCTTAACTGATAGATATAATTTTTGGTTTCCTTTCTTGCCATGTCAATCTATTGTATTTTATTTTTGTTGGACTGTTTTGATTTTGCTTATGGGTATGTGTGTATATGTGTATATTCCACTATTTTAATTTTTATTTGCCTGATTTGTAACTGCTATTTGTATGGGGTTCATCTTTGGTTTCTCATTTTTGGATATTTGTGTTAATCTCACTTAATGCCATAACAAACCACTTCTGGAATCTTCATTCTTGACCAGAGATTAAGCCCTGAGCCTTCAGAGTGGGAGTACTGACTCCAAGACCATAGACTACCAGAGAACTAACCTTAGGAGATATCAGATGGTGACAACTCACACAAAGGAAACCACTTGACTATGAGACCCAGCATCACCTGACCATCAGTATAGGATGCCTCATCTAAACAACAAACAAAACAAAAATGCAAACCCAGTCATCAGCAGACAGGATTACCACCTCACTCAGCCTTGCCCATCAGAGGAATAACAAACAAAAAAAAAAAAAAAAAAAAAAAAAAAAAAAAAAAAACAACTCATCACAAATCTCACCTTATACAAAGCTTACACAAACCACTGGACCAAACCTAGGAGGGCAGAAACCAAAAGGAAGAAAGAATTCAACCTTGAAGCCTGGGAAAAGGAGACCTCAAACACAATAAGTTTAAAAAAATAATGAAAAGACAGAGAATACTACACAAATGAAAGAACAAACTAGAATCACAGAAGTCCAAATAAATAAAGAGAATATCAGCAAACTCCTTGAAAAACAATTTAGAATAATCATAGTAAAGATGATCAAAAACACTGAAAACAGAATGGAGAAAGTGCAAGAATAAATTAACCAGGACATAGAAGAATTAAACAATAAGCATACAGAGACAAACAATCACTGAAATTAAAAATACTCTAGAAGGAATCAATAGCAGCATATTTGAAGTAGAAGAACGAATCAGTGAGTGGGAAGATAAAATGGTGGAAATAACTTCTGAAGAGCAAAATAAAGGAAAAATAAGGAAAAGAACTAAGGATATTCTCAGAGACCTCTGGAACATGCACCAACATTTGAATTATAGGGGTCCCAGAAGAAGAAGAAAGAAAGGGTATGAGAAAATTTTTGAAGAAATTATAGCTGAAAATTTCCCCAACATGGAAAAAGAAATCAAGTCCAAAAGGCTCAAACAGTCCCAGACAGGATAAATCCAAGGAGAAATGTGCCAAAACACGTACTAATCAAACTAACAAAGACTAAACACAATGAATATTAAAAGCTGCAAGAGAAAAGCAACAAGTAACATACAATGGAAATTCCATGTTTAACAGCTGATCTTTCAGCAGAAACTCTGCAGGCCAGAAGGGAATGGCAGGATATATTTAAAGTACTGAAAGGGGAAAGGCTAGAACCAAGATTACTCTATCTGACAAGGATCTCATTCAAAATTGATGGAGAAATAAAAGGGTTTTCAAANTAACAGCTGATCTTTCAGCAGAAACTCTGCAGGCCAGAAGGGAATGGCAGGATATATTTAAAGTACTGAAAGGGGAAAGGCTAGAACCAAGATTACTCTATCTGACAAGGATCTCATTCAAAATTGATGGAGAAATAAAAGGGTTTTCAAACAAGCAAAAGTTAAGAGAATTCAGTAACACCAAACCAGCTTTATTGTGATCCTGTGGACTGTAGCCTACCAGGCTCCTCCGTCCATGGGATTCTCCAGGCAAAAATACTGGAGCAGATTGCCATTTCCGTCTTCAGGGGATCTTCCTGATCCAGGGATTGAACGTGGGTCTCCTGCATTGCAGGCAGACACTTTAACCTCTGAGCCACCAGGGAAACCCACAACAAGTGTTAAATGGACTTATATAGTCAAGAAATACAAGAGAAGAAAACAGATCTACAAAATCAAACCTGAAACAATTAAGAGAATGGCAATAGAAACATATATATCAATAATTACTTTAAATGAAATCAGATTAAATGTTGCAACCAAAAGGCACAGACTGGCTGAATGGATTCAAAAACAAGACCCATATATATGCTGTCTACAAGAAACCCACCTCAGACCTCAAGACACATATAGACTGAAAGTGAGAGGATGGAAAAATATATTCCATGCAAATAAGAAGCAAAAGAAAGCTGGAGTAGCAATCTTCATATCAGACAAAATAGACCTTAAAATAAAGAATATTTCAAGAGATAAGAAAGGACACTACATAATGATCAAGGGCTCAATCCAAGAGGAAGATATAACAATTGTAAATATCTATGCATCCAGCATAGGAGCACCTCAATACGTAAGACAAACACTAACAGATTTAAAAGGAGAAACTGACAGTAACACAATAATAGTAGGAGACTTTAACACCCCATTCACACCAATGGACAGATCATCAAAATAGAAAATTAATAAGGAAACACAAGTCTTAAATGATATATTAGATGAGATGGATCTCATTGATAGCTCTAGGACATTCCATCCAAATGCATGAGCAAGGCTGAGAAGAGCTACCCATGCCCGAGGGCAGGGGCGGTGGCCGAGAGGAGCTTCCCCGCATCCGAGGTAAGGAACAGCAGTGGTGCTTTGCTGGAGCAGCTATAAAGAGATACCCCATGTCCAAGGTAGGAGAAACCCGAGTAAGATGGTAGGCACTGAGACAGATAATCAGAGGGCAGACAGACTGAAACTAAAATCACAGACAACTAGCCAGTCTGATCACACGGACCACAGCCTTGTCTAACAATGAAACTAAGCCATGCTGTGTGGGGCCACCCAGATGGCTGGGTCATGGTGGAGAGGTCTGACAGAATGTGGTCCACTGGAGGAGGGAACAGCAAACCACTTCAGTATTTTTGACTTGAGAATCCCATGAATAGTATGAAAAGGCAAAAAGACAGGACACTGAAAGATGAACTCCCCAGGCTGATAGGTGCCAAATATGCTACTGGAGATCAGTGGAGAAATAACTCCAGAAAAAAATGAAGGTATGGAGCCAAAGCAAAAACAACACCCAGTTGTGAATGGGACTGGTGATGGAAGCAGGGTTCGATGCTGTAAAGAGCAATATTGCATAGGAACCTGGAATGTTAGGCTCATGAATCAAGGCAAATTGGAAGTGGTCAAACAGGAGATGGCAAGAGTGAATGTCAACATTGTAGGAATCAGTGAACTAAGATGGACTGGAATGGGTGAATTTAACTCAGATGACCATTATATCTACTATTGTGGGCAGGAATCCCTTAGAAGAAATGGAGTAGCCATCATAGTCAACAAAAGAACCTGAAATGCAGTACTTGGCTACAATCTCAAAAATGACAGAATGATCTTTTGTTCATTTCCAAGACAAACCATTCAATATCATGGTTATCCAAGTCTATGCCCCATCAGTAACGATGAAGAAGCTGAACAGGTCTATGAAGACCTATGAGACCTTCTAGAACTAACACCCAAATGACTTGTCCTTTTCATTATAGGGGACTGGAATGCAAAAGTAGGAAGTCAAGAAACACCTGGAGTAACAGGAAAATTTGGCCTTGGAGTACAGAATGAAGCAGGGCAAAGGAACAGGCAAGTTTGGCCTTGGAGTACAGAATGAAGCACGGCAAAGGCTGATAGAGTTCTGCCAAGAGAATGCACTGGTCATAGCAAACACCCTCTTCCAACAACACAAGAGAAGACTCTACATATGGACATCACCAGATGGTAGACACCGAAATCAGATTGATTATATTCTTTGCAGCCATAGATGGAGAAGCTCTATACAGTCAGCAAAAACAAGACCAGGAGCTGACTGTGGCTCAATCATGAGCTCCTTATTGCCAAATAGAGACTGAAATTGAAGAAAGTGGAGAAAACCACTAGACCATTCAGGTATGACCTAAATCAAATCCCTTATGATTATACAGTGAAAGTGAGAAATAGAGTTAAGAGACTAGATCTGATAGACAGAGTGCCTGCTGAACTATGGACGGAGGTTCATGACATTGTGCAGAAAACTGAAATCGAGGCCATCCACAAGAAAAGGAAATGCAAAAAAGCAAAACTGCTGTCTGAGGAGGCCTTACAAATAGCTGTGAAAAGAAAGGAAGTGAAAAGCAAAGGAAAAAGGAAAGATATAAGCATCTGAATGCAGAGTTCCAAGAACAGCAAGGAGAGATAAGAAAGCCTTCCTCAGCGATCAATGCAAAGAAATAGAGGAAAACAACAGAACGGGAAAGACTACAGATCTCTTCAAGAAAATTAGAGATACCAAGGGAATATTTCATGCAAATATGGGCTCCATAAAGGACAGAAATGGCATGGACCTAACGGAAGCAGAAGATATTAAGAAGAGGTGGCAAGAATACACAGAAGAACTGTACAAAAAAGATCTTCACAACTCAGATAATCACGATGGTGTGATCACTCAGCTAGAGCCAGACATCCTGGAATGTGAACTCAAGTGGGCCTTAGGGAACATCACTATGAGCAAAGCTAGTGGAGGTGATGGAATTCCAGTTGAGCTATTTCAAATCCTGAAAGGTGACACCGTGAAAGTGCTGCACTCAATATGCCAGGAAATTAGGAAAACTCAGCAGTGGCCACAGGACTAGAAAAGGTCAGTTTAATTCAATCCCAAAGAAAGGCAATGCCAAAGAATGCTCATATTACCGCACAATTGCACTCATCTCACATGCTAGTAAAGTGGTGCTCAAAATTCTTCAAGCCAGGTTTCACCAATACGTGAACCATGAACTTCCAGATGCTCAAGCTGGTTTCAGTAAAAGCACAGAGGAACCAGAGATCAATTTGCCAACATCCGCTGGATCATGAAAAAAGCAAGAGTTCCAGAAAAACATCTATTTCTGTTTTATTGACTATGCCAAAGCCTTTGACTGTGTGGATCACAAGAAAGTGTGGAAAATTCTGAAAGAGATGGGTATACCAGATCATCTGACCTGTCTCTTGAGAAACCTATATACAGGTCAGGAGGCAACAGTTAGAACTGGACATGGAACAACAGACTGGTTCCCAATAGGAAAAGGAGTACGTCAAGTCTGTATATTGTCACCCTGTTTATTTAACTTATATGTAGAGTACATCATGAGAAACCCTGGGCTGGAAGAAACACAAGCTGGAATCAAGATTGCTGGGAGAAATATCAATAACCTCAGATATGCAGATGACATCATCCTTAATGCAGAAAGTGAAGAAAAACTAAAGAGCTTCTTGATGAAGGTGAAAGAGGAGAGTGAAAAAGTTGGCTTAAAGCTCAACATTCAGAAAACTAAGATCATGGCATCCGGTCCCATCACTTCATGGCATATGGATGGGAAAACAGTGGAAAAATTGGCTGACTTTATTTTTCTTGGCTCCAAAATCACTGCAGATGGTGATTGCAACCATGAAATTAAAAGACACTTACTCCTTGTAAGGAAAATTATAACCAACATAGACAACATATTAAAAAGCAGAGACACTACTTTGCCAACAAAGGTCCATCTAGTCAAGGCTATGGTTTTCCAGTAGTCATGTATGGATGTGAGAGTTAGACTATAAAGAAAACTGAGTGCTGAAGAACTGATGCTTTTGAATTGTGGTATTGGAGAAGACTCTTGAGAGTCCCTTGGACTGCAAGGAGATCCAACCTGTCTATCCTAAAGGAGATCCATCCCTGGTGTTCATTGGAAGGACTGTTGTTGAAGCTGAAACTCCAATACTTTGGCCACCTGATGTGAAGAACTGACTCATTTGAGAAGACCCTGATGCTGGGAAAGATTAAGGGCAGGAGGAGAAGGGGAACGACAGAGGATGAGATGGTTGGATGGCATCACCGACTCCATGGACACGGGTTTGTGTGGACTCTGGGAGTTGATGATGGACAGGGAAGCCTGGCATGCTGAGGTTCACGGGGTCGCAATGAGTCAGACATGACTGAGTAACTGAACTGAACTGATCCAAATGTAAAAGAATACACCTTCTTCTTTGGACAAGTGAAACATTCTCCAGAATAGACCACATCTTAGGTCACAAATCGAACCTCAGTAAATTTAAGATAATTGAAATTGTATCAAGTATATTCTCCAACCACAATGCTATGAGACTAGATATCAATTACAAGTAAAAAAAAAAAAAAACTGTAAAAAACAAAAACACATGGAGATTAAACAATACATTTCTAATAACCAACAAGTTACTGAAGAAATCTAAAGGGAACTAAAAAAAATTTCTAGAAACAAATGACAATGAAAACATGACAACTCAAAACCTATGGGATGCAGCAACAGCAGTTCTAAGAGGGAAATTTGTAACAATACAATTCTACCTCAAGAAACAAGAAAAATGTTGAATAGACAACCTAACTTTACACCTAAAACAACTGGAAATGAAAAACAACAACAAAAAAAACAAATTAGTAGAAGGAAAGAAATCATAAAGATCTGAGCAAAAATCAATGAAAAAGAAATCAAAGAAACAGTAGTAAAGATAAATAAAACTATAAGCTGGTTCTTTGAGATGATAAATGAAATGACAAACGTTTAGCCAGACTCATCTAGAAAAAAAGAGAGAAGGATCAAATCAACAAAATTAGAAATGAAAAGGGAGAGATTACAACAGACAATGCAGAAATACAAAGAGACTTTTATGAAAAACTGTATGTAAAAACGGGGAAGGCAATGGCACCCCACCCCAGTACTCTTGCCTGGAAAATCCAATGGACGGAGGAGCCTGGTGGGCTGCAGTCCATGTGGTCGCTAACAGTCGGACAGACTGAGCGACTTCACTTTCACTTTTCACTTTTATGCATTGGAGAAGAAATGGCAACCCACTCCAGTATTCTTGCCTGGAGAATCCCAGGGATGGGGGAGCCTGGTGGGCTGCCG
>SJYX01019332.1:203303-270474 GCA_006410675.1 Oreotragus oreotragus | reverse complement strand
AGGTGGTCTGGTATTCCCATCTCTTTAAGAATTCTCCACAGTTTATTGTGATCCACACAGTCAAAGGCTTTGGCATAGTCAATAAAGCAGAAATAGATGTTTTTCTGGAACTCTCTTGCTTTTTCCATGATCCAGCGGATGTTGGCAATTTGATCTCTGGTTCCTCTGCCTGTTCTAAAACCAGCTTGAACATCAGGGAGTTCACGGTTCACATATTGCTGAAGCCTGGCTTGGAGAATTTTGAGCATTACTTTACTATAGCCCATGGGATCTCAGAGAGTTGGGCATGACTGACTGACACACATAGACACACTACCACGGGTGATAGAAATTTTTTTTAAAAAGCAAATAGAAGCAAAATTTTTTAGATTATACCGAGAGCAGTAAATAATCAAGAGGAAGGAATACATTTCAGATAAAAGTAAGAAATGGATTCTTGGACAGCTTCAGTTCAGTTCAGTCGCTCAGTCATGTTCAACTCTTTGTGACCCCATGGACTGCAGCATGCCAGGCCTCCCTCTCCACCACCAACTCCCGGAGCTTGCTCAGTTCACGTCCATCGAGTCGGTGATGCCATCCAAACATCTCATCCTCTGTTATCCCCTTCTGCTCCTGCCTTCAATCTTTCCCAGCATCAGAGTCTTTTCAAATGAGTCAGTTCTTCACATCAGGTAGACAAAATATGGGAACTTCAGCGTCAGCATCAGTCCTTCCAATGAATATTCATAACTGATTTCCTTCGGAATGGACTGGTTGGATCTCCTTGCAGTCCAAGGGACTCTCAAGAGTCTTCTCCAACACCATAGTTCCAAAGCATCTGTTCTTCTGCACTCAGCTTTCTTTATGGTTCAGCTCTCACATGAATACAAGACTACTGGAAAAGCTATACCTTTGACTGGATGGACTTATGTCGGTAAAGTAATATTTCTGCTTTTTAATATGCTGTCTAGGTTGGTCATAGCTTTTCGTCCAAGGAGCAAGTGTCTTAATTTCAAGGCTGCTGTCAACATCTGCAGTGATTTTAGAGCACAAGAAGATAAGTCTGTCACTCTTTCCATTGTTTCCCCATCTATTTGCCATGAAGTGATGGGACCAGATGCCATGATCTTCATTTTTTAAATGTTGACTTTTAAGCCCACTTTTTCACTCTCCCCTTTCACTTTCATCAAGAAACTCTTTAGTTCCTCTTTTCTTTTTGCCATAAGGGTGGTGTCATCTACATATCTGAGGTTATTGATATTTCTTCCAGCAATCTTGATTCCAGCTTGTGCTTCATCCAGTCCACCATTTCTCATGATGTTCTCTGCATATAAGTCAAATAAACAGAGTGACAATATACAGCCTTGATGTACTCCCTTCCCAATTTGGAACCATGTCCATGGTTCCATGTCCAGTTCTAACTGTTGCTTCTTGACCTACACACAGATTACTCAGGAGGCAGGAAAGGTGGTTCGGTAAGCTTAAACATGGACAGCTTAAACATGAAATTAATGAAAAGTAAAATGTCTGACCACACTGAAAAGGATTTAAACTCCTTGCCAATTTGACACAAAACACTGACATCAGCTAAAATAAAAACTAAACATATACCATTATAACCTGGGCATCAGCAACAGATTAGTTAGTAGGGATCATTAATTTAAAGAGTATTTAGGATTAGTCATGACCCAAGAAAACTTGGGGCTTCCCAAATGGCTTAGTGTAAAAGAATCCCACCTGCCAATGCAGGAGATGGAGGTTAGATCCCTGGGTCAGGAAGATCCTCCAGAGAAGAAATTGGCAACCCACTCAGGTATTCTTGCCTTGGAAATCCCATGGACAGAAGAGCCTGGTGGGCTACAGTCCAGGGGGTTACAAAAGAGTTGGACAAAAAATTAACAACAACAAGAAAACTTGAAATGCTCTGAAATTTTATAGCATGTATGAAAGAAATTTGGGAGAGAAATTCCAAAATTTGATAATAATCCTAAAAATGTACTTGATATTACCATTCAGTTCAGTTCAGTTCAGTCACTCAGTCGTGTCTGACTCTGCAACCCCATGAATCACAGCATGCCAGACCTCCCTGTCCATCATCAACTCCTGGAGTTCACTCAGACTCACGTCCATCGAGTCCGTGATGCCATCCAGCCATCTCATCCTCTGTCATCCCCTTCTCCTCCTGCCCCCAATCCCTCCCAGCATCAGAGTCTTTTCCAATGAGTCAACTCTTCGCATGAGGTGGCCAGAGTACTGGAGTTTCAGCTTTAGCATCATTCCTTCCAAAGAAATCCCAGGGTTGATCTCCTTCAGAATGGACTGGTTGGATCTCCTTGCAGTCCAAGGGCTGTCTCTTATACACATCTAGATGTGTATAAGAGACAGGTCATACAGAGAAAGAAAAATATTGTGACATCCCTTATATACAGAATCNCCCAGGGCTGATCTCCTTCAGAATGGACTGGTTGGATCTCCCTGCAGTCCAAGGGACTCTCAAGAGTCTTCTCCAACACCACAGTTCAAAAGCATCAATTCTTCGGTGCTCAGCCTTCTTCACAGTCCAACTCTCACATCCATACATGACCACTGGAAAAACTATAGCCTTGACTAGACGGACCTTAGTCGGCAAAGTAATGTCTCTGCTTTTGAATATGCATGAAATCCACCAATCACACTCTTTGGTATTTACCCAGTTGTGTGTGTGCTCAATTGCTCGGGTGTGTCCAGCTCTGCGACCCCATGGACTATAGCACACAAGGTTCCTCTGTCTGTGGGATTATCTCAGGCAAGAATACTGGAGTGGGGTGCCATTGGTTCAATCCCTGGTCAGGGAACTAAAATCCCACAAGCCAAGAGGCACATCCAAAATATAGTTTTGTTAATTAAAAATGATGTCCTACTTGCCTCCTTAGTACAGTAGGCAGCATGTCAGTCTCATTAAAAAAAAAAAAAAGTTGTCCTCCAGTAGGTGGATGGATACTCTGTGGTCCATAGACAATGGAGTGTTATTCAGTGCCAAAAAGCAACGAGCTACCCACTCATGAAAAGACACGGAGGAGCCTTAAATGGTTATTACTAACTGAAAAAGCCAACCTGAAAGAACTGCCTGCTGTAGTTGCATTCTCACTGGTAGTAAGAGACTGCAAATTAAAACCACGAGGATTCACCTTTTTTCACTGATCATAATGGCAAAAGTACAAAAGTTGAATAACACACACAGTGTTACTGAAACTACAGGAGAACAAGAACTCAGTTTTGCCAGGGGGAATGTACCCTGGAAGAACCACTAGAGAAGGCAGGTAAGGAACAGCTATCAGAGTTAATCTATGACCAGAATTCCACTCCTAGGAATTTACCCTGCAGATATATATGCACACACACAAAATAACACACAAGGATATACTTACTGCAGCATTTATCACAGTAAAATATCATAAACAAACAGATATCTTCAATGGGAGACTAGTTAAAGAAATTCTGAGGAGTCTATACAGCTGCAGTGGGATGCAACTATTTAAAGAGACAGAGAGAGAGATCTTGGGATTGCCCTAGATGTCCAGCGGTTAGCACTCCATGCTTCCCTTACAGGGGCCAAGCGTTCAATCCCTACTCAGGGGACTAAGATCCCACATGTCACACTATGTGGCAAAAAAAGAGAGGATGAGAGAGAGATATCCATGCACAATGTGAAGAGATCTCCTAGTCATATTGGTAGGTGGAAAAAGGGCAGATGCATATTATGTAAGTAACCTAACTTTTGTGTTTTTCAATAGTAGAAAGATAACAGTATATATTATGTGTTTATGCATAAAAAAATTATGGGAGGTTAGATAAGACACCAAAGGGCATGGCAACCCACTCCAGTATTCCTGCCTGGAGAATCCCATGGACAGCAAGCCTGGCATGGAGCTTCAAAGAGTCAGACATGACTGATGTGACTTAGCACAAATCAGTTATCCCGTGGGGTGAGGCAGAAAAAGCCAGGATGGGGAGTTTTCACCAGGATGCCTTTTAATGTGCCTTCATTTTTGGACGAAATAAATGCATTATGCTTGCCTTGTTCAAATCATTAAAAGTATTAACATCTTATTAAGTTTGTATACACACTGTAAGGTATATGGAACATTATCCTACCAGTTTGCCACCACTGGTTACTGGGTAGGAGGAGGATGGAGGAAAAAAAATGGTCATCCTTTTTTACAGTGCCAGAGAAAACGAACATGTATAGTGACATGAACCATGAGGCCAGCAAAAGTGCTTGTCTCAGACCATGTGACCTCAGATGGCATATATATATGTACATATATACAGTCTTATTTTTATATAATTAACATCTACTATTGTGTAATCATTTTTCATTTTATAGAAAATGTTCAACAAGTCAAAAATACAATTTCTCAAAAATAAAAACCAAACAAGATTTTATATCATAGAAAGAAATCTTTAGCCCTTCTTTACAAGAAAAATCTGCAAATCAGAAATGGGGATGTTTTCTTTTAAAAAGAGAATTTTTGTTTTCTTATAGAAGACACCTTATCATATTCTAAGGACCGCAGCCTACCAGGCTCCTCTGTCCATGGGATTTTCCAGGAGAGAGTACTGGAGTGGGGTGCCATCACCTTCTCCAAGGTACAAATAACACACTCCAAATTCAATTGTATTTATGTCTTATCCTGTACTTTTTTCAGTATCAGTTCAGTTGCTCTTTATGACCTCATGGACTGCAGCACACAAGGCCTCCCTGTCCATCACCAAATTCCAGAGTTTACTCAAACTCATGTCCATTGAGTCGGTGATGCCATCCAGCCATCTCATCCTCTGTCGTCCCCTTCTCCTCCCGCCTTCAATCTTTCCCAGCATCAGGGTCTTTTCAAATGAGTCAGTTCTTTGCATCAGGTGGCCAAAGTATTGGAGTTTCAGCTTCAATATCAGTCCTTCCAATGAATAAACAGGACCGATTTCCTTTAGGATGGACTGGTTGGATCTCCTTGCAATCCGAGTGACTCTCAAGAGTCTTCTCCAACACCACAGTTCAAAAGCATCAATTCTTCGGCGCTCAGCCTTCTTTATAGTCCAACTCTCACATCCATACATGACTACTGGAAAAACCATAGCCTTGACTAGACGGACCTTTGTTGGCAAAGTAATGTCTCCGCTTTTTAATATGCTGTCTAGGTTGGTTGTAAGTTTTCTTCCAAGGAGTAAGGGTCTTTTAATTTCACGGCTTCAGTCACCATCTGAAGTGATTTTGGAGCCCCCAAAAATAAAGTCTCTCACTGTTTCCACTGTTTCCCCATCTATTTGCCATGAAGCGATGGGGCCAGATGCCACATCTTAGTTTTCTGAATGTTGAGCTTTAAGCCAAATTTTTCACTCTCCTCTTTCACTTTCATCAAGAGTCTCTTTAGCTTTTCTTCGCTTTCTGCCATAATGGTGGTGTTATCTGCATATCTGATGAGTACTTTTTTACTCTCTTAAAAAGAAATCCTCAGGACTCATATGCTTGATGTTGTTTCAAGGCTTCAGAAACATTATTGAGACACTTATGTGGTCATGAAATAATGTCTACTGTGAAACAATGGTTTATAAATGCACTCGTTAATTCTTAACACTAGATGATGCTTGATAGGGTTCATTAAATGATTCCCTTAACTTTTTTGTATGTTTGGAAATTTTTCCAAAATAGAAAAAGTTTAAAATTTTACAATATAAAGTGAGTTAGTAGATGTAAGGCTTCTAGGGTGGCTCAGCTGGCAAAGAACCTGCCTGCAATGCAGGAGACCCCAGTTCATGATTCCTGGGTTGGGAAGTTCCCTCGGAGAAGGGAGAGGCTACCCTCTCCAGGATTCTTGGGCTCCCCTGGTATTCTTGGGCTTCAGGCAGTAAAGTACCCCCCTGCAATGCAAGAGACCTGGGTTCGATCCCTGGGTTGCGAAGATCCCCTGGAGGAGGGCATGGCAACCCACTCTAGTATTCTTGCCTGGAGGATCCCCATGGACAGAGGAGGCTGGTGGGCTACAGTCCGTGGGGTCGCAGAGTCAGACGCGACTGAGCAACTAAGCACTGCACAGCCCAGTTGATGAAAATGATTCAGGAGTAAGACTGCTGAGATGTATTCCAGCTCTGTTTGGTTTGAGAATCACAAGGAAAATTCACTGTGCTCTTCCTACATCAGCAGTTCTCTTAAAAAGAAACTAATTTCTCACAGTTTTCCCTGAAGTCTAAGAGATACAATACTTTTGCTGTCTTTCATAAGAATAAAATTTTTAATGATGACAAATAAGTATATGTCGATTGTCGATTCTTGTCATTGTGGGAACTAAACTGCATTATGAAATGTTCAGGAAAACTTGTACAGTGTGAGGACATGGTGAATTGCAATCTTTCTCTTTGTCAAGCTGGCCACTTCTACCCTTATGGTAACCATCGCAACCCAGATGATTGGTGAGAATGGAAGAAAGAAATCAGTTCTACAGAGGAAAAAATTGGGGTCCATAGACTTCTTGTGATCTGAGCCTATGTCTCTTTCACTCAAAAGTACTTTCTGTTTTCCACTTCCCCAAATCACTTTCTGCGCAAAATGACTTACAGTAAAGGCCTATGAAATCACTCAATAATATAAATTGGCAAGGAAGAGTGGCAAAGTTGAGAATGTTCATTGTGTATTATGACTCAAAATTAAGCAGACATTGCACAGCAAAGGAAATTGTCAACAAACTGAAAAGACAACCTACAGAATGGAAGAACATATCTGCTAACAATGTAACTGACAAAGGATTAATTTCCAAAATATACAAACAGCTCTAAAACTCACATATTAAAAACAATCTGATTAAAAATGGGCAGAAGACCTAAAGAGACATTTCTCCAAAGGAGAGCTACAGATGGCCAACAGGCATATGAGAAAATGCTCACCATCACTAATAATTAGAGAAATGCACATCAAGACTACAATGAGATATCACCTCACACTGGCAGAATGGCCATCATCAAAAGTCTACAAATAGTAAATGTTGGAGAGGGTGTGGAGAAAAGGGGACCCTCCTACACTGTTGGTGGGAGTGTAAATTGGTGAAACCACCTTGGAGAACAGTATGAAGATTCCTTTAAAAACTAAAATTAGAGTTACAGTATGGCCCAGGAATCCCACTCCAGGGCATACACCCAGAGAAAGCTTCCATTTGAAGAAAACACATGCACTGCACCCATACCATGTTCACAGCAACACTATTTACAATAGTCAAGACATGTAAACAGCCTAAGTGTCCATCCAGAGATGAACGGATAAAAAAAGGCTTCCCAGGTGGCCCAGTGGCAAAGAATCTGCCTGCCAGTGCAGGAGGTACAAGAAACCTGGGCTCCATCCCTGAGCCGGGAAGATCCCCCAGAAGAGGAAATGGTCACCCACTCCAGTATTCTTGCCTAGGAAATCCCATGGACAGAAGGGAAAGGTCCCCTGGAGGAGGAAATGGTCACCCATTTCAGGATTCTTGCCTGGAGAATCCCACGGACAGAGGAGCCTGGCGGGCCACAGTCCCTGGGGTCACAAAGATTTGGACACAACTGAACGACTGAGCACAGACACACATCCCAGGTGGTTCTGTGGTTAAGAATCCGCCTGTCAGTGCAGGAGACGCGGGTTCCGTGCCTGATCCGGGAGGATCCCACACGCCAAGGAGCAACGAGGCCTGTGCACTAACTACTGAGCCCACATGCAAAACTGCTGAAGCCCAGCACTCTGGAGCCCGCACTCTGCAGCAAGAGAAGCCACTGCAGAGAGAAGCCGTGCACCGCAACTAGGAAGGGGCCCGCGCGGCAAGGAAGGCTCACTCGGCCAGAACAAATAAATACTTTCATAGTTTACGTATAAAAAGAGTCCGACAGAATTTGCCCTGCCAAAACTACAGAAGGCAAAGCAACAGAGGTGATAAGTGCTCCAGAAGGGAAGGAAAGACTAATCAAGGTCTTGGGTATTTTTTCCAAAAAAAAAAAATAATAATTATGACTATGCTGTGAAAATTAGTGTGAATTGAAGTATGGACTATAACTACCATATAGATTATATTCCTCCTGAATTAACAGTCCATTTTTGGAGAATTTGCACATAATTTCAATTACAAATTCAGTGGCATTAAAGAGAAAATCTGTCATAATTTTTCAAAATAAAGTCCTAATCATTTTTCACTCTTCACTCTGAAATGTTGATCCTTGTTTTAAATAGATTTATTTCAAGTGATTACTTTTAATACTTATTATCCTCAGATGATGAGGGCATAAATCAAAGAGCTTTATTAAATTAGAGGACTTTAAGGATTTGATATTACCAAATACTTGGTGATTTAATCATAAAAGGATCACTAACCAGCAAAATCTGCATCTTTCTTCACATCTCAGTGATAATATTGATAACAAAATCACCACTCCAAGCCTGTCCCCTTCAAACTCATACGACATCTCAGTTGTCTGACATAAAAAGCCAGATTTGATTTGGATTTCAAGGTCAGGCCAGGCCCCACGTTCTTAACCTACACAAATACCTTCTCCTCTGTGCCGGCTTCTTGTTAAAATAAAAGAAAAAGGGACCTCCCTGGCAGTCTAGCAGTTAAGACTCTGCACTGCCAATGCAGGGGGACGTGAGTTCAATCCCTGGGTGGGGAACTATAATCCCACATGCTATGCAGTGCAGCCAAAAAGATTTTTAAAAATAAAAGATCCTCTGTGCCGGCTTCTTGTTAAAATAAAAGAAAAAGGGACCTCCCTGGCAGTCTAGCAGTTAAGACTCTGCACTGCCAATGCAGGGGGATGTGAGTTCAATCCCTGGGTGGGGAACTATAATCCCACATGCTATGCAGTGCAGCCAAAAAGATTTTTAAAAATAAAAGAAAAAGTCCTAAAATAAAGTTGAGAATCCCACTATTTCAAACCCGTCTCCATTTCTACGAAATGAAAATAACAAGAAATTAAAAAACCTGAGGATCTACAGATTTCTATGTTGCATGAAGTGAAGTGAAGTCACTCAGTCGTGTCCGACTCTTTGCGATCCCGTGGACTGTAGCCCACCAGGCTTCTCTGTCCATGGGATTCTCCAGGCAAGAATACTGGAGTGGGATGCCATTTCCTTCTCCAGGGGATCTTCCCAACCCAGGGATCAAACCTGGGTCTCCTGCATTGTAGGTAGAAGCTTTATCCTCTGAGCCACCTATGTTGCATAAACACTGTATAAATTGAGTGAAAAAATACTGAGTCCTCTTCAGACACACATACACACACAGTCATACACACAATCACACATACACACAACACACACATTCATATACACTTTCAAATAGAAGTACTGCTAAAGCAGATACATTTCCTGTCTCATTCGCAGGTAATGATGATTTAAAACCATGAAGTATGACTTACAATAAGAATTCACAAGTGCAAACATCTACAAACCCATTCTGGGGCCAGGTGCAAACAAATACATGTAAATTTGTTGGCAGCAGGAGCTCTGACAACCTGGAGAACCCATCCCATCCATGTGGGAATGGATTGGCTCCAGATCTTTTCAGATCCAAAAGTGAAAATCTAAATTTGCATGCAAAATTTTATAAGATGTATACCTTTTTAACAATGATTGTGGCCAAAACAGAATATATTGCCAGGAGGAACAAAAATGGATTAAGACCCCTAAAGAGAGAAATTTGGCAGTATCTAGCAGAATTGAATGTGCCTTTACCCTTTGATCCCCAAGCCCACTTCTAGTTCCCAGCTGCAAAATTCAAGAAATTATATCCTCGCAAGACTTTCTTTCAAAACACTGGAATAACCCTCATGTCCATCAAAAGGGTCTGTTAATGCATCTTGCATTGCTATGTAACATAATATATACCTTGTTGTTGTTTATACTAAGTTGTGTCCAGCTATTTTGAGACCCCATGGACTGTAGCCCTCCAGGTTCCTCTGTCTGTGAGATTCTTGCCTCTTCCCAGGAAAGACTTTTGGAATGAGTTACCTTTTCCTTCTCCAGGTTATCCTCCCAGATCAGGGCTCAAACCAGAGTCTCCTGCATTGGCAGGCACACTCTTTACCACTGAGCCATGTGGCAAGCCCAGTATATACCTATGCAGCGTAAAGATGAATGTGAACATCTACTGCTGTGGAGTGTGTCCAGGATACATTACTTAATTTATTTTAATTTTGGCTGTGCTGGGTCTTTGTCGCCCCAAGGGCTCTTTGCAGCACACAGAGGCTTCTCTATTGCAGCGCAAGGGCTCTAGAGCACAGGGGCTCAGGAGTCGCGGTTTGAGGGTATAGTTTCCCTGCAGCATGTGGGATCTTAATTCCTGAACTAGGGATCGAACCAGAATCCCCTGGATTGCAAAGCAGATTTTTAACCACTGGACCATGAGGAAAGTCCCCAGAATATATTACTTCAAGTTCAGAAAAGTATATATAGTATGAAAACTTTTCTGTAAGGAAAGTAAAATATAAATTACATAGCACACACTCAAATACAACCATACACACACATGGGCTTAATTTATGTGTGTGTGTGTGTGTGTGTGTGTGTGTGTGTGCATTTTTCTTTTCCAAAGGAAACAGTGGAAGGGTAAACCGAAAACAAATAAACTAATTACCTGTGAGGAGGGCGATCAGCAGAAATAAATCTTGACCTCTCCATGTAATTTGGTTTTTGGCTCTAGGTTTAGAACCATAAATGTTTCTTCCTCTTTAAAAAAAAAAAAAAAAAAAAAGCTTAAAAATCCTTTTCAAAACCTGAAATAAACCTAACTCTGTACCAAGTTGATGGCATAACCAAGAAAATAAGCATCATTTCAAGTGATTTTGAAACGCTGTATTTTGACCCCATACTGTTAGTGGGAGAGAAAACACATACTCAGAAGGAACTTGTAAACTACATTCAGCGTGATTCTCATAAGTGGTGATACTGGCAGTGGTATAAAGGATTAATTTAACATAGTTAGAAACCAAGATTTCAGCATAAGATGTAACTATAAAATCAAAGAAAAGTACATTCTAAATGTTTGCTTGAAAATGAACTGATTTTTTTCCCTTTCAGAAAGGACTTATTTCCTATCTTTGTCAACTGAAAGGCTAGAAACAATGACAGATTAGTAACCACAAACAGTCCTGGCACCCAGATTCTGGGCTCTAAGAAGCATGTCTCTAGGACTTCCTGGAGAAATCTCTGAGGTCTGAAGCAGGAAATGAATGGGAGAACCCTGAGATAGCTTGTTTCATCAAGCAAAACTTCTATTAAAAGAAAGAAGGGGGACTTCCCTGGTGGTCCAGTGGTTACGATTTCACGCTTCCACTGCAGGGGGCAAGGGTTCGATCCCTGTCTGAGAACTAAGGTTGCCATGCGACACGGTGCAGCCACCCCCTCCAAAATAAATGTTTCTAATTCTTAAAAATTAAAATTTTAAAAAAGAGAGAAAAAGGTCCTATCAAAATGACACAGGGACTAACTTGATGGGGTCCCCACTGGACAAAGATAGTACAGTTTGACCATCAAAAACGAAAATAAGGGGTACCTTCCTGGCAGTTCAGTGGTTAGGATTCCACACTTTCACTGCAGGGGGCACAGGTTTAATCCCTGATCGGGGAACTAGATCCTGCTTGCTCTGCAGTCTAAATAAATAAATAAATTGCAAATAAATAAATAACTTATGGAACTTCTCTGTGGCCCAGTGGTTAAGACTTCTCCTTGCAATGCAGGGAATGGATGCTCAATACCTGGTCAGGGAACCAAGGTTCCACACGCCATTCAGTTCAGTCGCTCGGTCGTGTCCGACTCTTCGCGGCCCCATGAATCGCAGCATGCCAGGCCTCCCTGTCCATCACCAACTCCCGGAGTTCAGTCAGACTCACGTCCATCGAGTCCGTGATGCCATCCAGCCATCTCTTCCTCTGTTGTTCCCTTCTCCTCCTGCCCCCAGTCCCTCCCAGCATCAGAGTCTTTTCCATGAGGTGGCCAAAGTACTGGAGTTTCAGCTTCAGCATCATTCCTTCCAAAGAGATACCAGGGCTGATCTCCTTCAGAATGGACTGATTGGATCTCCTTGCAGTCCAAGGGACTCTCAAAAGTCTTCTCCAACACCACGGTTCAAAAGCATCAATTCTTTGGTGCTCAGCCTTCTTCACAGTCCAACTCTCACATCCATACATGACCACAGGAAAAACCATAGCCTTGACTAGATGGACCTTAGTCAGCAATGTCTCTGCTTTTGAATATGCTATCTAGGTTGGTCATAACTTTTCTTACAAGGAGTAAGCGTCTTTTAATTGCATGCCATTAAGTATGGCAAAAAAGAAAAAAGAAAGTTCTACAATATATTGAAGCACACAAAATATATTAAAATATATGTGTACCTAAAAATACTGCAAAGAAAAGAAAATCTCACTGGTCACTTGTGTGGGTTGCTAGTGTCAGTCAAATCATTAGTTAGAAAATCGATAGAAGGCAGGACTCAGGTATTTATTCTGTTTGTCAAACATGGACCATGTTTTAGGACAACCAAACAATAGATGAAGAGAAGATATTCCTGATAAAGAGTCAGCCAACAAATGTAGAAGTGATGGAAAAATAGGAGACTGCCATTTTGCCATCCGAATGAACCAATGAATCCAGAACTCATCAACAACTGCTAAAGCCATCAGATGAGAGACTGAGGCAGAACCCTTATCAATCAGATTTTCATCACAGAAGTTTTCATACCTGTGCCAAGGCAGACTTCCAAAAACCATCACAGCAAAACAAATTAACCGTAATTCCTTCTGTTCATCAAGTATATAATCGATGATAGAATTTTTTGGATTGTCTACCAAATACATGTTTTTTTTAAGAGTTTGTCAAAATCCAGATCCAAATGTGGACCACAGATCACTTTCTATTCATGTTGATCTTAAGTGTCTATTAAGCTACAATTTCTCCCCTCTTTTGTTCTAGAAGGAAGTTGTTCTGTTCAGTTTCCCATATTCTGGATTTTGCAGACTTGTTCTGAATAGTGTGATTTTCCAATGTTGAGTTGGTTAGTTACTTGGCTGTGCCAGGTCTCAGTCACAGCACGCAGGATCTAGTTCCCTCACCACGGATCAGACCTGGGCCCTCTGCACTGGGAGTGTGGAGTTTTAGCCACTGGACCACCAGAGAAGTCCCTGATGAGTTTGCTTTGACATATTTCTCTGATTCCATATTTCTATAAATTGGTGGTTACACTTAAGAGCTTGATTTGACTCTTGAAGCTTATCTTTTGGGCAGCAATATTTCACAGGTGGGACTTTGGATAATAATATTGGCCATGATGGCATAGTTTTACTCTGTCTCTCTGCATATAAAAACAGAGAAACTAGGGTAGCAAAAACAAAAAATATTACACTATCTCAAAAAAACAAAGAAACAAGAAACCAAGTGGGGGACAAACCACTGGTGTCTGGATGACCCCTTCAGTACCAGCACCTCTGAGAAAAAGGAAAAGGCAACAGTGGGACTTCCCTGGTGGTCCAGAGGCTAAGACTCCACACTCCCAGCGCAGGAGGCCAGGTTTTGATCCCTGGCCAGGGAACCAGATCCTGCATGCTGCAACTAAAGATCCCACAAGCCACAACTAAGACCTAGAGCAACCAAAAAAAAAAAAAAAGGCAGCAGGCCACTGCAGGGTCTGAAGCAGAATCCCAAAGCAGTCAACAGGCTCTTCACTGAGGAGCAGAAAGCAAGGTTTTGATCCCTGGCCAGGGAACCAGATCCTGCATGCTGCAACTAAAGATCCCACAAGCCACAACTAAGACCTAGAGCAACCAAAAAAAAAAAAAAAGGCAGCAGGCCACTGCAGGGTCTGAAGCAGAATCCCAAAGCAGTCAACAGGCTCTTCACTGAGGAGCAGAAAGCGGGCCAGTTTGAGAGCAGCAACTGAGAGGCGTTCTGCACGGTGGAAGGTGGTGCTTCAGGGACCAGCAGAAGGTGGAGCATCTTGTGAATACAGGACATTAACAAGCATCTAAGCTGGACACTGATGCCCTTCAAACTCCATGTGTTGCAACCCTAACCCTCAGGGTAGCTGTATTTGGAGAAGGCGCCTACAGGAAGGCTACTGAAAGTTCAGGACACCAAACTCCCAAAAAGAAGCGAGAGAAAGAGATTATGGTGGAAACTCATATGAGACAGTTTCTGAAAGCAAAAGAAGAAACTAATAGTGTACAATGAAATGATGCCAGAAAAATACCTCCTCTAGAAAAGATTAAAACTATAACAATATTTCAAAATGAGCAAAAACTATGAAAATATATTAAATAAATCAATCTAGCCCCCAAAGAGAAGTTTGACATTTCCTTTTTAAAAATTTTTATTTAAGTATGGCTGATTTACAATGTTGTGTTAATTTCTGGTGTACAGCAAAGTGACTGTTACACACACACACACATTTGTTTTCAGATTCTTTTCCATTATGGTTTATCACAGGATATTGAATATAATGGTTCCCTGTGCTACACAGCATATCACTTTGTTGTTTATCAGCCCTCTATATAATAGTTCACATCTGCTAACCCCAAACTCCCAATTCATCCTTCCCTCACTGCCCTCCCCCTTGGTAACCAGTCTGTTGTCTGTTTCATAGATATGTTCATTTGCATCGTATCTTAGATTCCATATAAAGTGATATCATATTTGTCTTTCTCTTTCTGGCTTACTTCACTTAGTATGATAATCCCTAGGTCTATCCCAGTTACTGCAAATGGGACAATGCCTTTTTAAAACACAATGATTTTCATAAACTGCAACCAGATAACCCCCTTCCCATTTCTAAGAAAAAAAAAAAAGTTCAAACCATATATATACAAAAATGTTCATGCAGTTATAAAAAAAAATGTGAATATGTTGGTTCTTAGCAATTATTTGAAAAGTACATAGTCATTTTTAATACAATGTATGACAGGGTAAATGATCACCCTCAAAGCCATCCTGCATCTCGCTCTAACAGAACCCTAGATTTGTTCTGGATGTAAGTCAGTCCCACTTCTTTCCAACCACCCTCTTTTGTATCTCCCACAGCAGAGCAAAAGGCTCTGAGGGACTCCACCTGTGTGCTCCAAACCCAGGCTCTGAATCAGCAGTGAGTCATAGGGACAGCGTTTCTGATGCCAGTGAGGGTGGGGACAGGAACATTGCTTCTGGAGTCAAGCATCAGGACAGAGAGTCTAGATGGAAGGCTAGAGGAAGTGATGGTCGGAGAAAGTGATGACTGAGGTGGGAACCAGAGAAGTTTTTTGGTTTTGTTCTGTGTCTTTAAGTTTTATTATTTATGTGCGGCTGTGCTTGGTCTTCATTGCCGCACGGGCTTTTCTCCAGTTTTAGCGAGTGGGGCTCACTCTCCAGTTGCTGTGTGTGGGCTTCTCATTTCAGCGTCTTCTTTTGCTCCTGAGCCAGGCTTCAGTAGCTGCAGCATGAGCTCAGCAGTTACGGCTTTAGAGCACAGCCTCAATAATTGTGGCACACCTGCTTAGTTGCTCCAGCATGTGGGATCTTACCAGGCGAAGGATCGAACTTGTGTCTCCTGCAGGGGCAGGTGGATTCTTTACCGCTGAGCCACCAGCAAAGTCCTGTTTTTTTTGGCCGCACTACGCAGTGTGTGGGATCTCACTTCCCTGACCAGGGATCGAACCTGTCCCTCCGGCAGTGGAAGCACAGTTTCAATCGTTGGACCACCAGGGAAGTCCCAGGAACTAGAGTTTTAAGTCACCATTTTATGAGTAGTTCTGTTATAAAAAAAAATTTACCTGCTAACACAATCCCATAAGTATAGGGGAAATCATGAAAACTCAGGGAACAAGACTCCTTAAATTTCCCAGCTACTCATTCTTCTTCAGTCTGCTCAGTGGAGAAAGCAACAGGCCACCTCGGCCCCACTATTTAATTATTGGCAATTATTAATAAAAGGTATAAATACACCTGTAATGGCAAAACTACTGGCAAAAGGAAACTAGTGAGCTCCCATCATTTTTTTTTTTTTTTTTTTTCCATTTAAGCAATGGCACCCCACCCCAGTACTCTTGCCTGGAAAATCCAATGGACGGAGTAGCCTGGTGGGCTGCAGTCCATGGGGTTGCTAACAGTCGGACAGACTGAGCAACTTCACTTTCACTTTTCTCTTTCATGCATTGGAGAAGGAAATGGCAACCCACTCCAGTGTTCTTGCCTGGAGAATCCCAGGGACGGGGCAGCCTGGTGGGATGCCGTCTATGGGGTCACACAGAGTTGGACACGACTGAAGTGACTTAGCAGCAGCAGCAGCAAGCTTTCAATTTCCTATCCTCATGGCAGTTTTCTTTGACTTGCCCTACTTTTCTCCTAGATCTTCTCCCTATAAATGCAATCCCATCACCAGTCAATATTTTCTGAGCTCTGATTGGAGTATAACACAATATGAATATTTAAAAAGGAGGTAAAAGTATACATCTCACTTTGAGTATCTCTGGAATTCAAGTATCTCTAAAAACACAAAATATGAATTCACAGAATATGTGGCAGCAAGGAAACTATTTCATTAAATGTGTTTAATTCAGCAGGGACTATTATATGTGCATCTTGTATCACGTCAGACACTGGGGATACAAAGTTGAGGATAATATGGCAAAACAAATGCAAAAGATTTTTAAAATAATTTTGGATTTTCCACACATCTGCAAAACTTGAAATTTAGAGGGACTTCCCTGGTGGTCCAGTGAACAAGACTCTGCCTTCCCAATGCAGGGGGCCTGGGTTCAACCCCTTGTCAGGGAACTAGATCCCACATGCTTCAGCCAAGAAGCTGTATGCCCAAACTAAAGATCCCACATACCGCAACTAAGGCCCGGTGCAGACAGACAACTTTTTAAGGTAAAATTCAGAAACCTGAAAGGACATGTGAGCTCAGTGCATTTGCAAATGAGCCAGACTCATTCTGAAAACCAAAAGATGAGCAAAGAAACATAATCTGAGCAAACGGAATAAAGGGTCCGCCAACGGGATGGCCTGTCCATGCTGTGGGTTACCAGGCGATTATTGAAAGTGGCGTAAAACCACCTGATGTAGAAAAGCCCCTAGGAGAGAGTGGAAAACGGTCATGAAACGTTATTATAGTATAATCCCACTCTTTGAGGAAACATTTGAAACATCAACAAAACGTTGACAACAGTTACCTCTAAAGAGTAAGTGGAAAATGTGGTGTCTGTGTATGTTTTAACTGTTTAAATCCCTAAACTTTTAATACAGAAAGTATGTGACATTTTTCCCTTTGGGGGAAATAAAAAAGCAAATGTTACTCACCCCCAGACTGCCCATCAGTTCACTTTACCAGTGTTGTCTAGAACACTCTTCCTAACAGTTTGGTTTCCCATTTTTCATGCCTGCTGCTGCTGCTAAGTCACTTCAGTCGTGTCCGACTCTGTGTGACCTCAGACGGCAGCCCACCAGGCTCCCCCGTCCCTGGGATTCTCCAGGCAAGAACACTGGAGTGGGTTGCCATTTCCTTCTCCAATGCATGAAAGTGAAAAGTGAAAGGGAAGTCACTCAGTTGTCTGACTCTTCGCAACCCCATGGACCACAGCCTACCAGGCTCCTCTGTCCATGGGATTTTCCAGGCAAGAGTACTGGAGTGAGGTGCCATCACCTTCTCCGTTTTCATGCCTAGAAGACCACAATACAACAATCTCTCCTAACCAATAGTTATGTCTGTAAACTAACTGGCCTTGAATTCATAACTTCAAATAGGTTCAAGTGTCACCCTTACTGCTTTGGGAAACACCTTAATTTTTCACCCCTTCCTCTTAAGAAGAAAACTTATTTACAAAAGATATGGAATTAACCTGTGTCCATTGACAGATGAATGCGTAAGGAAAATGTAGTGTGAACACTACATATACATATATACGATGGAAAATTTAGCCTTAAAAAAAGATGGAAATCCTGTCATTTACAACATTAATGAGCTGCAAGGACATTATGCTCAGTGAAGTAAGCCAAAGACAGAAAGACAAGTAGTACATGGCAGTATATGTGGAAGATAAAAACGTTGAACTCAGAAGCGGAGTAAGAAGGTGGTTGCCAGGCTAAGGAAGTGGTGCAGGAGGGGGAGATGGAGAGGTGTTGGTCAAAGGGCACAAAGTTTCAGTTATGCTGGATAAATGAGGTCTGGAGACCGAAGGTACAGTATGGTGGCTGTACTTAGTAATACTGTATTAAGATAGAAATGTTCTCACTAGACACAAAAAATAACTCTAAGGTGATGATTTGTTGAATAGCTTGACTGTGGTAACCATTTCATATGGTGTATCGAAACATGACACCGCACACCATAAATACAATTTGTGTCAATTGTTTCAGTGAAGTTGGGGAAAGAAAATGGTTAACAAAAAAAGATGCCTGGAATTCCTTGTGGATATTTATTGATTTTCCCTGAGATGCTTGCTGTATGAACATGTTGTGACCATGCCACCATCCTCCATTTTCTGAAATACTGCAGCAAAAATCAAGGGTGGACTTCAGTGGGACAAGGCTGGATTGTCACTGGGCCCTGGGCACCCACTGCTGCTGCCAATAGAATTTCTAAAAGGCCACTGACCCTTCTCCAGTGGCTCTGCATTGTGTTCTGAGTGTGGACTCTATGACGGGCTTGAAAACCCCTATGAGCCTCCTGCCACCCTGCATCCTGGGCCTCCACTGCCCACTCTCTAGCCACATCCTCTGCCCTGGAGTTTTGCTCCCTTTGCCTCAAGTACTTTTCTCTTGGGATACCTTCAGATCACAGGCCTCTCTTCCAGGTCTCAGAGATTTTTGTCATGCTTTCAAGGCATTGTCTAAGTTTCCATCTTAACACTCACTACAGTCATGACATTTCTGCAGATGCCTGACTGCCCATTTCCCAAAATGAAAGCTGCAAGGCCAGCATTACACCCCAGGGCCTGGAGCCCAGAATTTAGGGAGTGAACTGCCCATGTTAGAAAGATACTGCTTATCTGGAATGGCATCAACTTTGCTTCTTAAAGGCAAGGAACTGAAAATTCAATGCAAGGATCTTCCTCCACCTAGAATCTAACAGACCTATCATCTAACAGAAATGTCCTAATCTAACGAATCCTATCTGGCAAAGTTCCTGATGGACCACTTTCCCCACTCCTTTAAGGAAACAACCTGGAATGAATAAATGGATAAAAGGTAATGCAAACTACAAATCCCAAGAGGGAAATACTTCAATACCAGACTGTAATGGCATAAAATCCTCCCTGCCACTTCCCACCCCATTCCCAACAATCCCATCCCTCATCTCCAACCCCTGAATTCCTTTCCTCAGAGTTAAGAGATTTAAGGGACACAAGTGAGCAAGATGGGGCTTCCCTGGTGGCTCAGATGGTAAAGAATCCACCTGTAATGCTGGAGACCTGGGTTCAATCCCTGGGTTGGAAAGATCCCCTGGAGGGCATGGCAACCCACAGTATTCTTGCCTGGAGAATTCCCATGGACCGAGTAACCTGGCGTGCTACAGTCCCTGGGGTTGCAGAGTTGAACACAACTGAGCAACTAAGAACAGCACAGCAAGCAAGAAGACAATCCTTGCCCTCACAACAATTAGACTAGTAAGAGAGACAAAGTCAAATGCAAATTTACTGTTCTGACCAGAGCTGAGGCACCTCAAGGACACAGCCACAGAAGGGACCCTTGTTGCTGTTGTCACTTGAGTAGGGTCTGACTCTGCAACCCTATCAACTGCAGTACACCAGGCTTCTTTCACTATCACCCACTTTGCTCAGACTCACATCCATTAAGTCAGTGACGCTATCCAACCGTCTCATCCTGTCACCCACTTCTCCTGCCCTCAACCTTTCCCAGCATTACGGTCTTTTCCAGCGAGTTGGCTCTTCACATCAGGCAGCCCAAGTGTTCAGTCCTTCCAATTAATATTCAGGGTTGATTTCCCTTAGGATTGACTGGTTTGATCTTCTTGCAGTCCAAGGGTCTCTTTTCAAGAGTCCTCCACAATTCAAATCTGTCAAGGGACACTTGAGCCATTAACACCCCATGAGTGAGCTATAAAGGAGCTGCAGCACTAATCCAGTATACTTCAGTAGGTACAGGTTCTGCAAACAAACTCAAGCCTGGAGTAACAGGGACCTAGCAGGCAAAGCTGCAAAGGCTGACTCAGAGCCCTAACCACAGAACAGATACAAACAGCCAGGGTCTCTTCATCCCCCAAACAGCTTTAGGTTTGCAGGTTAACACGCATAGCATTTTGTTAGCAGTGCTTGCCTGACACATGATTTTAGGATGTAGGATGAGTCCCAAGTTGTTCTACCAAGGAGGATGCCTGCAGCCCCAACACAAGTGAAGGCATCTTCAAAAGACAAGGTCAGTTTCAGATGTACAACTAGCAAGTCAAACCAATTTTAACCCACGTGCTCATCACTATTTCTTGAAGTCAATTTTTCTTTACAAAAAACAAATTCTCACTATGAGAATCTGATGCACAAGATCAGAAAGAAAATTGGTCTTTGCAAGTCTAATGCATTTTTGGAAATCTCTGCCCTTTCCTAGATACTCTGATTATCAATAGGACCAAAAGGGTTTCTTAAAAATTGGCCAAAAAACATCACAAAACTGCTTTCAGAAACACTTCATGTTTACTTTTACCAGTTTTGTTTTAATAAGCTAATACCAACTTGGCTTGCAATTGCAGGCTCCTCCCGTTACACACCAGATTAGAAACTGAAGGGAAAATTTCCCCATTTGTGTGAACTAGACAGAGAAATGCATTCCCCACAAGGTAATTAACACCAGATGATCCAGAAAATCCAGGCAAAGTAGAAGCAATATATTTTGCAATTTTCTTCCAAGAATGACTCAAATTCTCTCCCACCTTCAAGTAGCTCCCAAAATTTTACTGTTACATTTAGGCTTCAGAGTATTAGTCATACTGGCATTCTACATAAGGTTTACAAATACATACCCCTCATGTATCTCAATGAAAGATTTCATCTGATCATGGAAACTTTGTATCTGTTAAAGTCTGGATATAGCATAGCATATACATCAATTCAAATCTGTAAGTCAATCTATTAATATTTATTCAATATTTTAACAAATTAAAATGTATCCAATTTTATCCTTTAGTCTATTTTTCCATATACTTAAAAGGGATCCTTCCCTACTTTTAGGTAGCAAAGTAATCATTTAAGGATAATTGGATATCTAAAGAACTTTGGTAAACTGAACTATAGTACAGTAGTACTTACAAGAGGAAAATAGCTTGTCTTGATTTCTAATTGCTACAGTACGGTGTCAGTGAGATCAAACTCAGGCAAGACAGACCCAATTCATGTTTACATGTGAAACCATACAACATTAAGTGGTTAATCTACTGAAAGTTTGGCAGTCTGTTCACATCACTGAGAGGCTTACCTAAGACCTAATTTATGCTGCATCATCCTGAGGTGTTCTTGCACCACCCAGAAAAATTCTTTGGGGAGAGAAAAATCATCAAAGCTGTGATATATCCATTGAAATCCTTAATCTTTGATTACCTTTAAAGCTTGGGAGTACTTAACAGCAGGTAAACATGGAACATCTTCCCAGAATGCCAACTTACATTAAAAACGTAACATCAAAAAACAAAAAAGTACACAATTATATTCATATTTAACAAAGGAGATGTCCCTCAAGTTCCTGCAACCATCTGTATGATTTCATTGGACTTTGACAAGCTCTACATTAGAAAATGGTTACTTCTGCCATAAAATGCAAATATAATTAAAGCATATGTTTGAAACATNAAATGCACAATTATATTCATATTTAACAAAGGAGATGTCCCTCAAGTTCCTGCAACCATCTGTATGATTTCATTGGACTTTGACAAGCTCTACATTAGAAAATGGTTACTTCTGCCATAAAATGCAAATATAATTAAAGCATATGTTTGAAACATCTGAAACAGGTACCACCTTTGACAGGTCACATAAAT
Source organism: Oreotragus oreotragus (assembly GCA_006410675.1). Lineage (NCBI taxonomy): Eukaryota > Metazoa > Chordata > Mammalia > Artiodactyla > Bovidae > Oreotragus > Oreotragus oreotragus. The sequence goes on along the minus strand of SJYX01019332.1, from coordinate 248,500 downwards.
CTCATCCCTAGGTGACACTACCTAAGCCCAAAGGCAGGTGGGGTAGGTGTTATTTTAGCCTAACTATGATAGTATTTACACCTCTTATCAAATACAATACTGTTGACTTGTCATTACGTTTGTGTGAAATGATTCAAGTATACAGAAAATTAGAAGCATTTAACCTAACTGACTTCAAGTGGTAATAGCGAAGGCAATTCAAATAGTAACATGGCACAACTTTCCCTGTTAGCGGTTTTAAAATGCTCATTTAAACAAGGGATGAGTTCACTTGCTTAGATATTTGAAATACAACTTTATTCTGATTCTAAACGAAAAGGAATGGGAATGACAGTAACAAACAAGATTCCACCTCTCAATATTGTCATGTGACTATAGCAGTCTTATATTTGAAACTCAAGGAGGAAACAACTGTGTTCCAAAACACCTAAATATGCAGGTCCAAAAAATGAAGGTATTTTTTTTTAACTGCCACATTCACTCCAAAGCCCATCCATCTCCTTCAGCATCCAAAGATTAAGCACATGTTCTGCTTAGCTATATAATAAAGTGGCAAACACGCTGCACCACTGACATCACAGGACAGTTGCCTATAAAACTAGACTTCTGACGCTGGGCCCCAGCTTCACTTTCTCACAGGTCATCATCTTCATCCGGGAGAGCAGTTGTCTGAGCAACCTAGACAAAGAGATGGAAATGTTACAATGCTCCAGATGAAAAGCACCAGGAATCTAAAAGCACTCATCACTGAGACATTAACACCATACCTCTAAATCGTGCTCATACTGTGCTGCCAAAGCTGGGTCCATGACCACCTCTGGCGGGGCAAGAGCAGGCATGGCGACAAACTCCAAGTTAGGGTCTCCAATCAGTTTTCTAGCAAGCCAGAGGAAGGGCTTTTCAAAGTTGTAGTTACTTTTGGCAGAAATGTCATAGTACTGTTTAAAAGAATAAGTTAATTTTAAAAACCCACACATCAGAAACATCAATAAATCACTTTAATGGACTAACATCATAATTTTAACTAAAGGATTATAATTCTATAAGCTTTAAAAAACATACCTGAAGATTCTTCTTTCGGTGGAAGACAATTGACTTTGCCTTAACCTTTCTGTCCTTAATATCCACTTTGTTGCCACACAACACAATTGGGATGTTCTCACACACTCGTACCAGATCTCTATGCCAGTTAGGCACATTCTTGTAAGTAACTCTTGATGTTACGTCAAACATTATAATGGCACACTGAGCTGAAAGAAACATTTACAGTGATCAGTACATGCCTATAAATTTACTACACCAAGAAAAATGCTTACCATATTTATTTAATCTTTCCATCTGTAATACTTCATAAACTGTCTCAGCCTCAGAATGTATCTAAAGTCGATCAATGATAAACCACCATTTCAGAATTCACCTCCCATATTCTGAGTATCTAGAAATCTATCCTTCTGGTAAGCATAATATATTATGGATTTTTAACTAACGAATTTGGGGATGGGAGGAGGGGAAAAGACCCTTGCATTTTACCCTCAAATAAAAGCAAAAGACATGGAAATATTCCCTACAATTTTCATTATATGAGCCAGAGTGTTAGATGAGTATTTGTTGTGCAACTTTGTTGCTCGGTATAACAAGCATTTGTTTCCTTTGCCTTTTTAAATCTAAAAATCAAGCATTAAAAAAAAAAAAACACCTCTGCAAAACCTAGTACAATTAAAGAGAAATCAGCTGGTCTTATAACAGCATTTTATAAGATACAAAGCCTAGCTCCTCTTGCCCAGTATCAAATGGGTTGTTGCTGTCTTAGTCCCTAAGTGATGTCTGACTCTTTTGCAACCCCATGGACTAGCCCACCAGGATCCTCTGTCCATGGGAACTCCCAGGCAAGAAAATTGGACTGGTTTGCCATTTCCTTCCTGACCCAGGCATCGAACTTGTGTCTCCTGCACTGGCAGGAGAGTTCTTTACCACTAAGCTACCAAGGAAGCCCATCAAATGTTTCACTATCTTTTTAATGGAGTGCACAAGAAATAATTATTGACAATCACCAAAACATATGCCCAAACATAAACTCTCAAATACTGAAGCTGTAGCAACAACTGTCTGTTGCTTATTGTCTTCAAGAGCCTCAACTTAAACTATACAGTGTATTTCAAAACAGTGTCTATCATGACACAAGCATGCAGTCAATCAAATGGCACAAGACAACCTTCACAAAATTTTCTTCCCCTCAAATGGTCAACTCCCTGGAGTCAGTACATGTTTTGAATTGAATGGAATCACACAATTTCCAAATCAGTCAGTATTACCAACGTCTTTACTTGAGTAGATAGACCTATTCCTAAGTAACCTTGGAGACTAAGATACAAATCCTCTCAAAAACTTGTTACAAATCAGATACCTACCTTGTATATAATAACCATCTCTCAGTCCACCAAATTTCTCCTGACCAGCTGTATCCCATACATTGAACTTAATAGGTCCTCTGTTGGTATGGAACACAAGAGGATGGACCTCAACACCCAAGGTAGCTGGAACACAGGAACTGCAAGTTAGTCAAAGAACTCAGAACATTTTACACACATGTCCACAAATGGTTCTCCCCACATACCTACATACTTCTTCTCAAATTCACCAGTCAGATGACGCTTCACGAATGTAGTTTTTCCAGTACCACCATCACCAACCAAAACAAGCTGTCGGAAACCAAATTTTTGAAATAAACACCAAAACATGAAACACTTCAGGACACCAGGATTATGACGCTGTTAACATTTTCTGGACAATTTAACTTACACAACAGAAGTTTATGTACTACCTAAGTACATTCACGACAAAGAATCTTAATCAAGCGGCCCTGTTCCATCTAACGAACGACTCGAATCAGCGAAACTTTCTGAGCCCTGCTTCCCTGTCCGCAGGGTGGGGCCGCCACCCCCATCTCGTTATCGGGGGTCCGAAGGCACTGCCGCTGCACGAGCACGCTGGCTGACGAAGCAGGCCGTCCGCACGCACTTGCGGTCATAAAGGAGATACGGCAAGCAAGACCGTCTGGAATAGAGTGCCCCCCAAAGCTGCCTCTCCTTCAGAGCCCTTCGTGTTCACTGCAGCACACCCCCAACTCACGAGCGTTACCTACTTTGAACTGAACTTGGGGTTCTCCTTGGGCAGCCATCGCGATGTTACTGCGAGGAAAGGAGAAAGAAATTACAGCCCGCTGCACGGCGGCGCGGGCCGGGGGCCGCATGGCCAGACCCGCCCCACGTGCCCAGGCCCACAAAGGCCTCCACCGAGGAGGCCGGCCGCCCGCACCCCACCTCCTACCCCAGTACACACACATGCGGGTGGGCGGGGGCCGAGAGTGCGATGGCGATGGTGGCATCGCTCTCCGGCCGGACTCCGCGGCCGCCGGATCGTGGCGCGCACCCGCTCGAAGCGGAGACCCGGCGGAGCAGAGGCCCGCTCGGCGTGGAGACCGACGCACGGAAAGCGCCTGGTCACCGCCGGCGGCCAGGCCGCGCCGTCCTGTCCGCCCCACGGCCCTCCCCACGGCCGCCCTTCGGCCCTCCGCCCGGCCGCATCTCCCCTCCTCCCAAGCGGCCGGTACGCTGGCCACCCCTCCGCACCGACAGTCCGCCCGACCCACCGCAGCTCGCGTCCCGGCGCCCTCACGGCCTCCGCGGCAAGGGAGAAAGGAGAACTCTCCGCCCGGAGGACTCGCTAAACCGCCTCCTCATGGCCGCCTCCCGCCGCTGCCTGGACCCCCCAACACCCGCCCCCGCCCCAGCCCTACGGCCCCCGATCCATTTTCTTTTCAGTGAGCACCTCCAAACAATGTGATTTTTCCTTTTTAAGTCCTTCAGACTTGAGGAAGATGTCATGGTATTGTCGGGCACCTGAGTCACAGATGACACAGCTAAGCGATTCGTAGCCACAGCCTGAGACTGTATATACTTCACCCTAGACTGCCTCAGTTCAAAGTGCTTGAGGTTTTGTCACTTGCTGTGGCAAGTCACTTCAGCTTCTCTGCTTTCATTTCATCCTCTGTCAGTTCAGGGTCCTGCAGTACTTACCTCAGAGGGTGGCTATGAGGCTGCAGTGACTGAGGGCACACAGAGCGTTTAGAGCAGCGACGGGCACACACAGGCTGAGCTAACTATTGCCCTGTGGATATGAGATGAAAGGGCTGGCTTGAGAAATAAAACATTGTCTTTGGTCAGAGATCCCTGGAGGAACTTACACGTCTTGAAAAAAATGCTGTCTCTCCATTGCCAGTTGGTTCCCCACACACAGCCTGAGCGACACAGGTCCTCAGGAACTTGGTCCATTGTTTCTGACTGAGGCAGGGACCGTGCGGCTCCAGGCCCTCCTCTGTCAGCCTCAGAGTCGGCCATGACCAGCGTATCCAGATCTGCTCTCTATACTGGAGGAGGAGGTATTTAAGGAGGACTGGCCGGGTAGTGGGCAGTAGCATCTTGGCCCCATAGCCCTTCCTGGAGCAGCCGTTGAGAAGCACAGTGGTGACAGACAGGTGTCAGCAGCTAGCAATCAGCTCTACCCAGCCAGTACATATCCACTCAATCCAGACATCTGAGGAACAGTCTCAGATCACCCCCATACTGTTTACAAGTCATGACTCCTTAATACACTCTGTTTAATACATGAAGGAACAAACACGTAAAAAATGGGGACAAATACTGCAAGGTCTGGGTGATTAAGGCTACAATACGAACACTGCTGGAATTTTGGTGTTAAACACAGATGTATAAGATATATACAAATCTTGTAAATAGCCTGTTTATTTTTTTTTGTAGAAAGCCACAACAGAAAGTGATTAGTATGTAACTATAGAAGAACATTTACATCCAAGAATCAACAAATTCTTCAAATTCATATTTTAAAAATAGTTTGAGTGTTAATTATAGGAGGGCCTTGATGGCATCATTTTGTGAAGAGTTCACGTTTAGAACAAGCTCAAGACACAGCTTGAAGGCAGCTCTCTTTTTAGACGTAAGCGTTTTTGTCAAACTGTTTGGAAGGGTTTGAGGTTTTGAGGTCTCCTTCTCTGCCGTGATACTTGGTCCGAGAAGATATGACAGACGTGGCCCCATTGTACGTGTATCCCATTCTGAAAGGCAAAACGGTTTGGCAGATGGTCTTTCACACGTAGGACAGACAAAAATGGGAAGAACCCACATCCCCCCCGTTTCTGTCACAGCTAAGTTGTCTTTCCCTGATTGTGTTTAGCTTTCTTCCCTTCTCAGCCCAAGAAATCGTTCAGTGTCATTTCAGAACAGCTGGTGTGACGACGAGGATCTCAGAAGAAACTCTTGGCTTCTTAGTTTGTTCACTTACTCTCCTTCAAAACTTACATAAAACTACCTTCCCGGAACCTTGGAGACTGTGAGGACCTTAATCAGCCATTTCCACCTATGTGAAAATTATGAGGCCAAAGTGAAGAATAGGCCCCTAAAGTTAGACAAGATGTCTACTTACAGCAATAGCTTTGGAACCTAAGAATGTCAAACTGCTTTTTTTTTGATGCTTCATTAACTATAATTTTCTGTATTCTATTCAATATACTTTTACCATATTGAATGTTATATTTACTATATATTCTTAACCTTTCCCAATTCTGGGTGTTTGAAGTTTCTAAGAATCATAAGAACTACCTATAATTTATCCCACATATAACAACTTAGAATAGTACTGTACTTTTTAACAGATCATTTTTGTCTCTTTTCATACCTGGGTGCTTTGCTGTTGTCAGATATTGAAAAGCAAAATATGACACCACCAATTATGCAGAGTGAGGCTCCTGCCCATCCAATAAACAGAGCAGCTCCTAACTCATACCTGTGAAGAGTAGCACACAAGTGTTAAAGCTTACTGATTGGGAGAGTAAACAGTATTTAACACTACTAGCCAACACTTACTAAATGCTTATAATACACTTGCTATGGGAGCTTATACAGGAAGCAATAATATCTGTAGAGAATGCTTTTATACTTTTCTCAAAGTATACTTTACTTTGAGTATCTCAATTGTATCAATTGTATTTTCGCAACATCCCAAAGAGAAGCTGAAAGGAAGCTGAAGGCATCGGCATCCCTTTGGGTAAAGCAGAAGCTGTGGACTCAATGTGAGGCCTCCTGGTTCTGCCAGCATATTGCCTCTGGGCTCTGCCTGAAGCCCAAACGTTTCCATCTATTTATCCTGTTGTGCAGGGTAAATTATTTAGGCAGGCTTTAGATGGAAAAAGGAAAGTCGCCTCTGCTTTTATTTTGGTTCAACTCAGTAAGTGGTTAAGCATCTGCTGTGTGTAGTCATGTGCAAGGTGCCAAAGGGTGACAGAACATGCCACCCCAACTATGCCACTTTGGCACAAAGAACCAAAAGCAACTGAGAAGAAACAGAAAAGCTCTCTGCCTTCTCCCTGTTTTGCCTAAAAGCAGGGCGTAAATGTGTAAAACTGTCCCCTATCCCCTCACTACCAGGAAGAAGTTAATTCTCGGACACACTGAACACCCTGCTTAGCCCACAAGTGGCACCGGAGCAACCTACATTAACAAACTTCATTAATTTGCATCTTTCATTAGTTCCCTCCTCACAATCCGGTAAGTCACTCAGTTGTGACTGACTCTTTGCGACCCCATGGACTGCAACATTCCAGGCTTCCCTGTCCATCACCAACTCCCGGAGCCTGCTCAAACTCATGTCCATCAAGTTGGCGATTTCATCCAACCATCTCACCCTCTGTTGTCCCCTTCTCCTGCCTTTAATGTTTGCTAGCCTCGGGGTCTTTTCCAATGAGTCAATTCTTCACATCAGGTGGCCAAAGTATATTGGAGTTTCAGCTTCGACATCAGTCCTTCCAATGAATATTCAGGACTGATTTCCTTTAGGATTGTCCCTCCTCACGTGCCTTCCCACAATTCGTGCCTCTAAAAGCTCAAAGTCCTTTTCCTTTTGTTGTCACGTCTCTACAGATGTACTGTTCTTTTGTTAGGATCCTATACAAGCCCAAGTTTTAGCCACCCTTTGAATTACACACCACTGGGTACTCTCTTGTGTAGGGACGATGCACATATAAATAAACTCCAGTTTTCTCTTATTAATCTATCTTTCTTCTCAGCAGAGAACCTAGGAGGGTAGAGGAAAAAATCATTTTTCTTCCTCTACAGTGTCCACGATAGATACAGCCTCATCGTGCTTATCACTACAGTCCAGTGAGAGATGAGTGAAAAAGTATCGTTTAGTGACAGCCTGCGATGAAGCCTCTCCTTGATGGCAGGCCACAGTACACCACTGATGACCAGAACTGATGCAAAGGTAAGGAAGACAGCCCTTGCCCCGGAGAGGTCACCATACAACAAACAGCACTACCGAGAACAACAAAGGAAGTCATAGTGGAGGGCTCGAGGATATCCGTTCAGGGGAAATATATATGTGTATGGAGAAACAAATATAGAACGAGAAAAGTATACCAAAATCTCAGAGGTTGTGGTGTTCTCATGTCTGCCTGTCCTTTTCCTGAAGAATTAGGGTTTTATTTTTATTTTTTAATAAAGAAGTGATTCTCAGACTTTTAGCTCACAGATGGCATTCCCTACCTAATGGTGCTTTTCAGTGTTAAATGAAGTCAGAGGGGGAAGGGTCTGTTTTGAGCATACAGAATCTGCAGAGGGGCTGAGAATGAAAGGAAGAGTCGAGAGTAGGAGGGGAAAGTTGGCCCCCCCGGACCTGGTGCCGGGTCAGGCTTAGGTATCAAGGCCTCCCCACACTGTGGACAGCATCTGGCATGCGTGGCCTGTGCCTGTCCGGAGCTTTGTCTTATCCTTTTTGACGTGCTGGGTCACTGTGTCTGAACTCCCATCTGGCAAGGGCAGGCAGCGGNATTAGACGAACGATGATTAGAAAATTTCCTTTCAGGAAAAAAAAAAGTTCTTTGAAGTTCTTTCTCATGAAAGAGAATTTTTTCCAAAGAATTTTTTTCCTATTTCTCTGATGCTTTTGTCTTACATTTATCCTATGGTAGCAGTGTGGTTTAACACACTGGAATTAAAGTATTAGAACAAATAAGGTCCTGCAAAAATAAATAAATAAATAAAAGAACAATGCAAAGAAATAGAGGAAAACAATAGAATGGAAAAGAGTAGAGATCTCTTCAAGAAACCTGGAGATATCAAGGGAACACTTCATGCAAGGATGGACACGAAAAAGGACAGAAACGGTAAGGACCTAACAGAAGCAGAAGAGATTAAGAAAAATTGGCAAGAATATACAGAACTATACAAAAAACCCTTAATAACCACAGTGGTGTGGTCACTCAACTAGAGGCAAATATCCTGGAATGGGAAGACAAGTGGACCTTTAGGAAGCATTACTACAAAGCTAATGGAGGTGACAGAATTCCATCTGAGCTATTTAAAATCCTAAAAGATGATGCTGTTGAAATGCTACATTCAGTATGTCAGCAAATTTGGAAAACTCAACAGTGGCCATAGGACTGGAAAAGATCAGTTTTCATTCCAATCCCAAAAAAGGGCAATGCCAAAAAAATCCTTAAAGAGATGAGAGGACCAGACCACCTTATCTGTCTCCTGAGAAATGTATATGCAGGTCAAGAAACAACAGTTAGAACCAAATGTGAAACAAATGACAGGTTCCAAATTAAGAAAGCAGTAGGACAAGACTGTATATCATTACCCTGTTTATTTATTAATAAAGTGAATGCAGAGTACCTAATGAGAAATGCATGGTTGGATGAATCACAAGTTAGAATCAAGATTGCTGGAGGAAATATCAACAACCTCAGATATGCAGATGATACCACTCTAATGGCAGAAAGTAAAGAGGGACTAAAGGGCCTCTTGATGACAGTGAAAGAGAAGAGTGAAAAAGCTGGCTTGAAATTCAACGTTCAAAAAACTAAGATTGTGGTATCTGGTCCCATCACTTCATGGCAAATACAAGGGGAGAATATGGAAGCAGTGACTGACTGTTTTCTTGGGCTCCAAAATCACTGCAGATGGTGACTGCTGTTATGAAATTAAGACTGTTGCTCCATGGAGGGAAAGCAATGACAAACTTAGACAGCATATTAAAAGGTAGAGATATCACTTTGCTGACAAAGGCCCATATAGTCAAAGCTATGGGTTTTCCAGTCTTCAAATAAGTTCTCTGCTTCTGGGACTCCGATAATTAAAATATTAGTATGCTTGATGTTGCTCAGAGATCTCTTAAACTGTCCTCATTTCATTCTTCTCTTTTTCTGTCCAGTGTCATTGGTTTCCACTATTCTGTCTTTCAGCTTGATTTGTTCCTCTGTATAATTTAGTCTACTGTTGATTCCTTCTAGTGTATTTTTCATATCATTTATTGTATTCATCATCTTTTTTTGGTTGTTCTTCATAATTTCCAACTCTGACTTCTGACTCTGTGTGTTCCTTTTTCTCTCAAGGTATTTGATCATAACAAATATGATAATTGTTGATCATTACACTGAAATCTTTCTTAGAAAGATTGCCTATCTCCACTTAGTTCCTCTTGGGGTTTTATCTTATTTCTTCCTTTCAAATATGTTCCTCTGTTGCCTCATTTCGCCTAACTTGTTGTTTTATTTCTGTTTCTGATAGATTATATTTCCTTTCCTTGAAGAAGTGGCCTTTTGCAGATGTCCTATGTATCCCAGCAATGCACTTTCCTCTTTTCACCAGAGATATATATACTATACACACACACACATACACAATCTCTCTCTCTCTCTCTCTCTCTCTAGGGGTGTTTACTATATGATGGTCCCTCCAATTGTTGTGGGCTGATTAATGTGAGTGGTCAGGTAGGGCTGGTTGATCCCTGGTCCAGCTGATTGCTAAACCCGACTTTGTGTGGAGCCTGCCAACAGCTGGTTGGCACAGTTCTATCACAAAGCAGCTAGCTATGAAACCCTAGGAAGCCCCAGGACTAGTACTAGCTCACTGGAGGATGGAGTCTGGGTCCAGAAAATCCTGGGTCTGGTGCCCACCCACTAGTGGATGAAACCAGGTCCTGGCTAGTGGGCCCACCCACTAGTTTGCTGAGCCAAATCCTAGACTGGCTGCAGAGCCCAGCAGTCTCAGAGTTGATGTCAGGCTGCTGGTGGCTGGGGCTTGTTCCTAACAGCTGGCTGCAGTGTCCAGGGTGTCTGAAAACTTGTGTTGGCCTGCCAGTGGGTGGAGCCTGGGGCTGATGCTGCCCTGCTAGGGGGCAGGCTGGTTCTACAGACTGCATGGCTATTACTGTCCTGGGGCTAGTATGTGCATGCTGGTAGATAAGACTGGTTTCCAAGATCTCTGGCTACAGGGCCCTGGATCTAGTGCCTACACAGTGCTGTGTGGGGCTGAGTCCTAGGCCTTCTGGTGAACAGAGCCATGTCCAGGAGCAGTTGTGGGCCCCCGGGGTCTTAGTCTGTCTGCTGGTGGGTGGGGCTGTGTCCCTGTAGTTTAGTTGCTTGGCCTGAAGCATCACAATTATCACTGGTGCCTAAAGGCTGTTGGGCGGAGGTTAGTTTGGGTCCTGGCACTAATAAGGTAGAGGGAAGATTCCAAAATGGTGCTTGCCAGCACCAGTGTCCATGTGGTAGAACGCTGCTGTTGTTTAATTGCTAAGTTGTGTCTGACTCTCATGCCCCATGGACTGTAGCGCTCCAGGCTCCTCTGTCCATGGGATTTCCCAGACAAGAATGGAGTGAGTTGCCATTTCCAGGGCATCTTCCAGACGTAGGGATCAAACCCGCATCTCCTCTTTGCAGGCAGACTCTTCACTGCTGAGCCACCAGGGAAACCACATGTGGTAGAATAAGATCCCCAAAATGGCTGCCACCAGTTTCTGTGTTCCCAGGATAAGCTCCAGTTGTTTTTTGTCTCTGTGGAAGACTCTCTAAGATCACCAGGTTGGTCTAATTCAGGTTCCTTTTAAATTGCTGCTTCTAACTTGAGTACTAAAGCATGTGAGATTTTATGTGCACCTTTTAAAAGCAGAGTCTCTATCTGCATTTTGGTCTCCTGAAAGTAAGCCTTGCTGGCCTTCAAAGCCAAACATTCTGGGACTTGTCTTCTTGGCACAAAATTCTTGGGCAGAGGAGTCCAATATGGAGATCAGAACTCTTGCTCCTTTGAGAAAAACGTCTGCATTAATAATTTTCTCCTGTTCATGGGTTGCCCACTCAGGGATAGAGAACCTGACTGTATATGTGACTCCATTTCTCCTGTCCATCCTGTGGTGGTGCTTTCTTTATATCTGTAGTTGTAGAAGATCTGGTAGGTTCTAGTCTTTTCCATCAATAGCTTTTCTGTAAATAGTTGTAATCTTATGGTGTGCCCATAAGAGGAAGTGAGATCAGAGTCTTTCCCTTCTGCCACCTTAGCCAATCTTCTCTGGTCACACATTTCTTTATCACCTATTTCCAAGTTTGTAAAATGGAAATAGTTGTACTTAAGAACATCACAGGATTATGTTAATTTGGGTAATGTGAAAGGATTTTATTAACTCCCAAACACTGCTCATTATTATTGTTTTTATCGACTTAATTTTTTTAATTACACAAACTGGATAGAAACATTTTTCTAGCACTGGATTTCATACTCAAGAACTGTGTTAGAAAACTGAAAAACAAACTAAGCATGTTTTCAAGTAGGGTTTTGAAAAAGACAAAAATCCTATTCACATGATGTTTTATTATATCTTCTATAAATGCTGAAGAATTATAATGAATTACTATTCAGTGAAGGCAATTCTATGGAAATATGAGATGACATGTCCTAAGTACATTCCTTTCTGATGGTTTACTTAACACAAGTGGTTGGAAAATTAGTTCGCTTATCTACAAACCTGTCTATGTACCAGAAGCCTCAAGCCAGCATTTGGCAAGTGCTAGATTGTAGTCAGCGAGATTTCATTTTCTAGAAAGGATATCAAGTACCAAAACTCTGCAATAGTGATTAAGAAGAAATTGCTATATGATACCAAATATGCAAAAAATAGAGTTAATATTCAACAGTGAAACTTGAATAACTTGACAACTTTCAAAGTGTCTCCTATTGTGCAGAGGTGAACTATGGCATCCCTTAAATGACAGGAATAGGCAACCATAAAAATCAGTCATAAAGCAGCCTGTGAAACACATGTTGTTACATAAGAAGTGGGTACAGCACTTCACAGCGAAATAAGAACTTAATTCTAATCCCAAGTCTGCCACTAAATGAATGACTTTGGCCAAAACACTTATCCCTTGTGAATCTCAGTTTTCTCAACTGTAAAATGAAAGAATTTCAGATTAGAAAACTTCAAAATATCTTCTGTCTCTAAAATAGTATACTTCTGGGATTTAATTACTGTTGAGCCAAATCAGAAACTTCAAGCCCATTAGTAACACATGGGAAACTGAACATAAAATAATGAGATGATCACTTAGCATATTTTTTAAAAAGATACTTATTTTTAAATAGTTAAATCAGCAACATGTCAAAATGTAGTTTGTAGCAAAGCAAACCTTAAGTTGCCTGTGGAATTTGCTTACAAAAGTCTGTGTACATTTTAAAGAAAGTGATCGGGTATAACTCAACATTAGGTAACAGCAACAGGGTGTGGCTCAGAATGTGAAGAAATCAAATGAGAGACTGGGGAAAACCCTGTTGCTGAAGTAAATTATTACAAGAATTAACATGTAGCAGTCAGTCGAGGCTAAACATGATTTCAGCACAAAATAAATGAAGATCAGTGTCCACTGAAGCCAAACAAAATCACTTCCTGTTACCAAACAAAATCACTTCCCTTCAAACTAGGAAAGAAACAAAGCAAAACTACCGGTTCTAGACTGCTTATCCAGAAGCCTAAATCTGATAAACTTTAGTACAAAAATTCTATTTCTACAGCTCTATTGCTGTTGTTGCTTAGTCGCTTAGTCATGTCTAACTCTTTTGCAACCCCCATAAACTGTAGCCCACTGGGCTTCTCTATCCAAGGGATTTCCCAGGCAAGAATACTGGACTGGGTTGACATTTCCTTCTCTGGGGTAATCTTTCCAACCCGGGAATTGAACTTGCATCTCCTGTACTGCACATAGATTCTTTACCACTGAGTCACTAGGGAAGCCTTTCTACAGCTCTATACCAAGCAAATAATCCTAAAGAGAAAAAATTTCATGCCTAAGAATGCCTGTCATAGGGTTATTTATAAAAAAGAAGAAATTGGGAACAACACAAATTTAAACAAAAGTAATGGTTAAGTAAACTATAGTTATTAACGGAATAAAATTTAGCCACTGAAAATACAGACTTTCTGGGAGCACTGAGAAGTGTCTAAAGCGAGGCCACAAAGCCTGCAAACCAAACATACATAGAACTGCACAAACAATATGCTTTCAGTTGTGTTTAAAAAATATAAATAAAACGTGGAAAAGTGATGGGAAGCAAATATATATTAAACCATAGTTTCATATGACTGGTAAAAATGTGGGTAATTTTGGGTACATTTCTGTGTTCTAAATTTTATTTAATAGATATACCTTATCTTTAATAATTATATAATTGAGGATACAAAATACATTACTGTATTACTCATTGAAATATTCTTCTAAGGTAAACAGAGTACAAGACAAGGTTATTTAACATGATAACACACAGTCATGGAAACCTTGGAAATGTCCAGAAGTCAGTATTTTAAAAATAGGATGGATTTTAAAGGAACTTCTTCAAAGAAAAAAAAAATTAAGTTCTGGGAGATCACTGAGAAATTAATTCTATGATTTTTACTTTTTAAAGGCTTTCCTGGTGGCTCAGTTGGTAAAGAATCTGCCTGGAATACAGGAGGCATGGGTTCAATCCCTGGATCATGAAGATACCTTAGAGAAAGAAATGGCAACCAATGCCAGTATTCTTGCCTTGGAAATCCCACAGACAAATCCTATGGACTGGCAGGCTACAGTCTATGGGGTTGCAAAAGAGTCAGACGCAATTTAACTAACATAAGACAGGCTTTCGGAGAAGGCAATGGCACCCCATTCCAGTACTCTTGCCTGGAAACCCCCATGGACAGAGGAGCCTGGTGGGCTGCAGTCCATGGGGTCGCTCAGTCAGACACGACTGAGTGACTTCACTTTCACTTTTCACTTTCATGCATTGGAGAAGGAAATGGCAACCCACTCCAGTGTTCTTGCCTGGAGAATCCCAGGGATGGCGGAGCCCAATGGGCTACCGCCTATGGGGTCGCACAGAGTCGGACACGACTGAAGTGACTTAGCAGCAGCAGCAGCAGCAAGACAGGCTTTAAAGCTTAGATAAAAGGCTCCATAGAAAATCAAGAATATGGCTGAACCAGATAATTCTTCTTGAGTATGCAAAATCTTGCCTTCCAGCAACAATTATAACCATATATTAGGAAAATAGAATAATTTACCTAGGATCTCTGCCAGTTAATGAACAACACTAAAAGCTAAATCCAGGTTTCTTGACCATTCTAACAGTATAGAAAATAGACTGAATGATAACTTATAAGCCAGGAAATGAAGCTTAATGTTTTTTTAAAAATGACAGTGCTTATAATTACTTTTTTAATTTAAAGTTACCTAAAACCCTTCAACTTGCCAGCACACACACAAGCCCTAGGCAATATTAAATTACTCATTCTTCTTGTTACTTTTTCTTCCAGGTTGGTGCATGTGTATGTATGTGTGTGTGTGTGGTTGTATCTGTGTGTGTTCATGTGTAAATCAGGATCCACAGGCACATGCACAGATACAAGTTTCCCTTATTTCCAGTATCACACCTGTTTTCTTTAAGGTATGACTACTTAAAATACTATGAGGCAATGACCTTCCAAAATGTTTCTCTTAGTAAAAAGAACTTTTAAGATATATCTTAAGGAATCAAATTTTAAATAAATTTTAATAAGAGAAATGTCTCCAATAATGACCCCTTTATGATTTCTACTCTGATTAGCTTATTCCCTGTACAAAAAAGATCTTCACGACCCAGGTAGGTCTTCATGACCACTCACTTAAAGCCAAACATCCTGGAATGTGAAGTCAGGGTTGAGCCATTTCAAATCCTGACAGATGATGCTGTGAAAGTGCTGCTCTCAATATGCCAGNTCCAATAATGACCCCTTTATCATTTCTACTCTGATTAGCTTATTCCCTGTACAAAAAAGATCTTCACGACCCAGGTAGGTCTTCATGACCACTCACTTAAAGCCAAACATCCTGGAATGTGAAGTCAGGGTTGAGCCATTTCAAATCCTGACAGATGATGCTGTGAAAGTGCTGCTCTCAATATGCCAGTAAATTTGGAAAACTCAGCAGTGGTCACGGAACTGGAAAAGGTCAGTTTTCATTCAAATCCCAAAGAAAGGCAATGCCAAAGAATGCTCAAACTACAGCACAATCGCACTCATCTTACACACTAGCAAAGTGATGCTCAAAATTCTCAAAGCCAGGCTTCAACAATACATGAACCATAAACTTCCAGATGTTCAAGCTGGTTTTAGAAAAGGCAGAGGAACCAAAGATCAAATTGCCAACATCCGCTGGATCATGGAAAAAGCAAGAGAGTTCCCGAAAAACATCTATTTCTGCTTTATTGACTGTGCCAAAGCCTTTGACTGTGTGGATCACAACAAACTGTGGAAAATTCTGAAAGAAATGGGAATACCAGACCACCTGATCTGCCTCTTGAGAAACCTGTATGCAGGTCAGGAAGCAACAGTTAGAAGTGGACATGGAACAACAGAATGGTTCCAAATAGGAAAAGGTGTACGTCAAGGCTGTATATTGTCATCCTACTTATTTAACTTATATGCAGAGTACATCGTGAGAAATGCAGGGCTGGATGAAGTACAAGCTGAAATCAAGATTGCCAGAAGAAATATCAGTAACCTCAGATATGCAGATGACACCACCCTTATGGCAGAAAGTGAAGAAGAACTAAAAAGCCTCTTGATGAAAGTGAAAGAGGAGAGTGAAAAAGTTAGCTTAAAGCTCAACATTCAGAAAACTAAGATCATGGCATCTGGTCCCATCACTTCATGGCAAATAGGTGGGGAAGCAGTGGAAACAGTGGCTGACTTTATTTTGGGGGGCTCCAAAATCACTGCAGATGGTGACTGCAGCCATGAAATAAAAAGATGCTTACTCCTTGGAAGGAAAGTTATGACCAACCTACACAGCATGTTAAAAAGCAGAGACATGACTTTGTCAACAAAGGTCCGTCTAGTCAAGGCTATGGTTTTTCCAATAGTCATGTATGGATGTGAGAGTTGGACTATAAAGAAAGCTGAGAGTCAAAGAATTGATGCTTTTGAAGTGTGGTGTTGAAGACAACTCTTGAGAGTCCCTTGGACTACAAGAAGATCCAACCAGTTCATCCTAAAGGAGATCAGTCCTGGGTATTCATTGGAAGGGCTCAGGTTGAAGCTGAAACTCCAATATTTCAGCTACCTCATGGGAAGAGCTGACTCATTTGAAAAGACCTTGATGCTGGGAAGGATTGAGGGCCAGAGGAGAAGGGGACGACAGAGGATGAGATGGTTGGATGGCAACACCAACTCATGGGACATGAGTTTGGGTAAACTCTGGGAGTTGGTAATGGACAGAGAGGCCTGGCGTGCTGCAGTCTGTGGGGTTGCAAAGAGTTGGACACGACTGAGTGACTAAACTGAGGTCATTCCCAAACTTTCAAAAATGTCTCCACCATATTGTTTTTTCAAATAAAATTACTCACATTTAGTCTTACATTCAAACATTTCCTCCAATTTCAGAACCCTATCATAAAATCCTTTTTTTTTTTTTTTTTGGTACTTTATAGGCTTAGTGGGGAGATGTGAAAGAACTGTCTCTTATACACATCTAGATGTGTATAAGAGACAGTGTCTATTTAGTTCTTTGGCCCATTTTTTGATTGGGTCGTTTATTTTTCTGGAATTGAGCTGCATAAGTTGCTTTTATATTTTGGATATTAGATGTTTGTCAGTTGTTTCATTTGCTATTATTTTCCCCCATTCAGAAGAAGTAAGAATAAGAAATGGGAAATGGATGAGATTCTTGTTAGTATCTCTGCATAGCCTCATACAATTTTATAAAGCGTTATAGATGCATGATCTTTTCTATGAATCATCACCCCAAGAGTGACTATTAAATACTCTTATAAACATCAAAATTAACAAACATATGCTACATGGAACACCTTTTAGAACAGACCGTATTGTAAAATCAAATAGATGAAATCACAAATGAAAACCCACAGTTTGCAACATTTTAGGAGCCTTCAAATGATTCCAAATTTCAGTTAATGATTTCTTTCCTTTGTTATCATTTTATGCTTCATATATTATTTCTCTTTACTGATTTTTATGAATCCTGTATCAAAATTTCAAAAGATCAATACACAGTTATACTTACATAATATGATTCATTTTAAACTTTATTTTGTTTCACTGTTTTCAAATATTTCAACTAAGTGCTAAAGAATACATTATATAGTTTATATTAATATATCTATATTGATATAAATGTGATTTATATTAATATTAAAGATATAAATATTAATTATAATTTATATAGCTATCCATTACCTTTTACTCTGATTATTATTTTAATTATTTTTGTACTTTTGTTTACTTTCAGGAAATTGGAGATGGTGGCTTTCACAGAATGGTTCACTTCGGTTTGGTGCAAATGATAAATGTTTTTTTATTTTAAAAATATCCATATTTTTCACATCTAAACTTTTTCATGGTATGATACAGATTAAAATCTCACTATATGGATAAAAAGAGGAGAGATACGAATTAGTTAGAACATTTAATTATTATTTTAATTATTTTTGTACTTTTGTTTACTTTCAGGAAATTGGAGATGGTGGCTTTCACAGAATGGTTCACTTCGGTTTGGTGCAAATGATAAATGTTTTTTTATTTTAAAAATATCCATATTTTTCACATCTAAACTTTTTCATGGTATGATACAGATTAAAATCTCACTATATGGGTAAAAAGAGGAGAGATACGAATTAGTTAGAACATTTAAAATCAAAGTATTTTCAAAGTTTCATTAATTTCAAAAACATGCAGCAAAACAGCAAATCATCCTAAGTAAAATACTTTATTATTAATAATGTAAAATTTCTGAAGTTTCTTAAATTGTACATTATTAGGTGCTTTAAAGTAGAATATTTAAACATGGTTCTCCCAGGTGTTTTAAATATCTCCTCCTGTGATACTGTTTATATTAACAACTTGCATGATTAATAAAAGTATTAAGCAAAATGTTCAGCGCAGACCCACTGGTGGGAGACAATTTTCCATGTGTCTCTTGAATTACTAACAATGAGGCACAGGCACTGACTGCCCCTTGGAACAAGATACTATCTCCTCTGGGCAATATGTTTACCCTGTTGTAAAAGGTTTGAGTTTCTAAGCTCAAAGTTACTATCCTTTACACAGCCCAGTGAGAATGCAAGTGGTCACATTCCCCTCTTAACATCACTTTGCAGGAATAAGACTCAGGAAAAAAATGTCCACTCTACACAAAAATGTTGATGCTCTAGCAACTATTGCTGTAAGTAATATTTTCTTTTTTAAAAGTCTCTGATCCAGGAGTCTCATGTTTTCTACTAGCATGAAACTGTAGTTTGATAACTTGTTGGCTTGCAACTAGGGTAAAAATATGAGACCCTTAACAGTTGTTGATCCCCATTCATTAGGAGATGGCATATATTTCATAACTGTAAATGTCTATTACTAATCAACATATTTTTCAAATACTGTACATGAGATGTGTTACATATTTAAATCTTAGAGTTAAAAGTTAATTGATGCTAAACTAACCCATCTTCCCTGGTGGCTCAGATGGTAAAGCATCTGTCTGCAATGTGGGACACCTGGGTTTGATTCCTGGCTCAGGAATATCCCCTGGAGAAGGAAATGGCAACCCACTCCAGTATACTTGCCTGGAAAATCCCATGGATGGAGGAGCCTGGTGGGCTACAGTCCATGGTGTTGCAAAAAGTTGGACACCATGTCGGACACTTCACTTTAGTCACTAAGTCGTATCTGACTCTTGCAATCCCANGGAATATCCCCTGGAGAAGGAAATGGCAACCCACTCCAGTATACTTGCCTGGAAAATCCCATGGATGGAGGAGCCTGGTGGGCTACAGTCCATGGTGTTGCAAAAAGTTGGACACCATGTCGGACACTTCACTTTAGTCACTAAGTCGTATCTGACTCTTGCAATCCCATGGACTGTAGCCCGCCAGGCTTCTCTGTCCATGGGATTCCCCAGGAGAGAATACTGGGTAGGTTGCCATTTCCATCTCCAGAGGATCTTCCTGAGCCAGGAATTGAACCTGACTCTCCTGCATTGCAGGCAGACTCTTTATCAACTGAGCAATGAGGGAGACCCATTAAAAGCTAATTAGATTGAAGCTTTTATACTTCAGACTTTTTGTAATTCCTCTTCATCTGTACCACTACCAGAAAGTATGATAAAGCAAGGAGATGAAACCCAAATTAGATTTTCAATATGTTCTGGAAATTTTTCATTAATACATAGTACCTGAACCATATTATGGTTGATTGATTATATTCTTTGCAGCCAAAGATGGAGAAGCTCTATACTGGCAACAAAACAAGACCAGGAGCTGACGGTGGCTCAGATCATGAACTCCTTATTGCCAAATTCAGACTCAAATTGAAGAAAGTAGGGAAAACCACTAGACCATTCAGGTATGACCTAAATCAAATCCCTTATGATTATACAGTGGAAGTGAGAAATAGATTTAAGGCCCTAGATCTGATAGATAGAGTGACTGAATGAGGTTCGTGACAATGTACAGGAGACAGGGATCAAGACCATCCCGAGGGAAAAGAAATGCAAACAAGCAAAATGGCTGTCTGGGGAGGCCTTACAAATAGCTGTGAAAAGAAGAGAAGCAAAAAGCCAAGGAGAAAAGGAAAGATATAAGCATCTGAATGCAGAGTTCCAAAGAATAGCAAGAAGAGATAAGAAAGCCTTCTTCAGCAATCAATGCAAAGAGATAGAGGAAAACAACAGAATGGGAAAGACTAGAGATCTCTTCAAGAGAATTGGAGATACCAAGGGAACATTTCATGCAAAGATGGGCTCAATAAAGGATAGAAATGGTATGGACCTAACAGAAGCAGAAGATATTAAGAAGAGGTGGCAAGAATACACAGAAGAACTGTACAGAAAAGATCTTCACGACCCAGATAATCATGAGGATGTGATCACTAATCTAGAGCCAGACATCTTGGAATGTGAAGTCAAGTGGGCCTTAGAAAGCATCACTAAGAACAAAGCTAGTGGAGGTGATGGAATTCCCGTTGAGCTGTTTCAAATCCTGGAAGATGATGCTGTGAAAGTGCTGCACTCAATATGCCAGCAAATTTGGAAAACTCAGCAGTGGCCACAGGACTGGAAAAGGTCAGTTTTCATTCCAATTCCAAAGAAAGGCAATGCCAAAGAATGCTCAAACTACCGCACAATTGCACTCATCTCACACGCTAGTAAAGTAATGCTCAAAATTCTCCAAGCCAGGCTTCAGCAATATGTGAACCGTGAACTCCCTGATGTTCAAGCTGGTTTTAGAACAGGCAGAGGAACCAGAGATCAAATTGCCAACATCCGCTGGATCATGGAAAAAGCAAGAGAGTTCCAGAAAAACATCTATTTCTGCTTTATTGACTATGCCAAAGCCTTTGACTGTGTGGATCACAATAAACTGTGGAAAATTCTGAAAGAGATGGGAATACCAGACCACCTAACCTGCCTCTTGAGAAATCTGTATGCAGGTCAGGAAGCAACAGTTAGAACTGGACATGGAACAACAGACTGGTTCCAAATAGGAAAAGGAGTACGTCAAGGCTGTATATTGTCTCCCTGCTTATTTAACTTATATGCAGAGTACATCATGAGAAACGCTGGACTGGAAGAAACACAAGCTGGAATCAAGATTGCCGGGAGAAATATCAATAACCTCAGATATGCTGATGACACCACCCTTATGGCAGAAAGTGAGGAGGAGCTAAAAAGCCTCTTGATGAAAGTGAAGGAGGAGAGCGAAAAAGTTGGCTTAAAGCTCAACATTCAGAAAACGAAGATCATGGCATCCGGTCCCATCACTTCATGGGAAATAGATGGGGAAACAGTGGAAACAGTGTCAGACTTTATTTTTTTGGGCTCCAAAATCACTGCAGATGGTGACTGCAGCCATGAAATTAAAAGACGCTTACTCCTTGGAAGAAAAGTTATGACCAACCTGGATAGTATATTCAAAAGCAGAGACATTACTTTGCCGACTAAGGTCCGCCTAGTCAAGGCTATGGTTTTTCCTGTGGTCATGTATGGATGTGAAAGTTGGACTGTGAAGAAAGCTGAGCGCCGAAGAATCGATGCTTTTGAACTGTGGTGTTGGAGAAGACTCTTGAGAGTCCCTTGGACTGCAAGGAGATCCAACCAGTCCATTCTGAAGGAGATCAACCCTGGGATTTCTTTGGAAGGAATGATGCTAAAGCTGAAACTCCAGTACTTTGGCCACCTCATGCGAAGAGTTGACTCATTGGAAAAGACTCTGATGCTGGGAGGGATTGGGGGCAGGAGGAGAAGGGGACGACCGAGGATGAGATGGCTGGATGGCATCACGGACTCGATGGACGTGAGTCTGAGTGAACTCCGGGAGATGGTGATGGATAGGGAGGCCTGGCGTGCTGCGATTCATGGGGTCGCAAAGAGTCGGACACGACTGTGAGACTGAACTGAACTGAACTGAATCATATTATTGGTTCATAATAAAAAGAGATGTAAAATTACCAGCAAATTTTCTTATACTATTCCTGTCTTTATCACAGTAATCAAAAATTAATTGATTTTTATAAAGAAAACATTACATTGAGAAAAATACAGCTTTGTCAAGATTGCAATAATTTCTCCAGATTTTCTAGTTAATGATCATTAACCAGAAATACAAAACACAAATTTCTGATCTACAATGTCCTCCTGTTCATTTGACACTGTCTTCTACAACAAGGTGAGAGACTGGTAGACAAGTTCAGTACTGTTCTCAAGTCCTCTGTGAGTAGACCACAGTTTATGCTAAAATGTAAAAATTTAAATGGTATTAAGATAAAGATAAAATATAAATACAGAAAGTTAATTCAAGAAGGTGGAGTAGAAGGACATGCACTCACCTCCTCCTGTGAGAGCAACAACTAACTGCAGACAGCCTTTAATAGGAAGATGCTGTAACCCACCAAAAATGATATTCCATATCCAAAGTCAAAGGAGAAGTTTCAGTGAGATGGTAGGAGGGGCACAATCACAATAAAATCATATCCAATATCTGCCAGGTTAGCAAACCACAATTATACCACAGAAGTTCTCTCATTGTTGTGAAAGTCCTTAGCCCCACATCAGGCTTCCCGGCCTTGGGGTCTAGCAAGAGGACTAGGAATCCTAAAGGAATCTGACTTTGAAGGCCAGTCAGATTTGACTGTAGGACTTTCACAGGACTGGGGGAAAGAGATTCCACTCTTGAAGAGCACACACAAAATCTTCTACCCACAAGGACCCAGGGGAAAGGAGCAGTGACCCCACAGAAGATTGAAACAAAGCTATTGCTTTGTTGGAGTTGTTGTGTTGGAGGGTCTCCTGCAGAGGTGTGGGGCTTCTATGCCTCACTGCAGGGATAAGGGCACTAGAAGCAGCAGTTCTAGGAAGTACCCATTGGTTTGAGCCCTCCTGGAGACCACCATTAGCTCCACCATAGAACCTGTAGGCTCCAGGGCTGGGTCAACTCACAACAAAAACTAACAGGGAAGAATCACAGCCCCACCCATTAGCAGAAAAGAAAACTGAAGTTTTACAAGGATGTCCCTGACTAGCAGATCAAGGCTCACTCTACCCACCACTCCCTTCCATAAGGCTTCCACAAGCTTCTTAGATAGCCTCATCCACCAGAATGCAGACAGCAGAGGGAAGAACTACAATCCCACAACACCCAGAATGAAAACCACAATTACAGAAAGTTAAACAAAATGAAAAGGTAGAGAATTATGTCCTGGATGAAGGCCCAAAATAAAATCCCCCTATAACAAGTAAATGATGTGGAGATAGGCAACCTTCCAGAAAAAGATTTCAGAATGATGATAGTGAATATAATCAGGATCTCAGAAAAATAATGGAGGCAAAGATTGAGAAGATGCAAGAAATGTTTAACAAAGACATAGAGGAATCAAAGAACATAGATGAGTAATACAATAACTAAAATGAAAAATACACTAGAAGAAACCAATAGCAGAATAACTGAGGCAGAAGAATGGATAAGTGACCTGGAATACAGAATGGTGGAAATAGCTGCTGCAGAACAAAGAAAAAAGAATTAAATGAAATGAAGACAGTCTAAGAGACCACTGAAACAACATTAAATGCACAAACATTCATATTATAGGGGAAGAAGAGAGAGAGAAAGGACCCAAGAAGGTCTTTAAAGAGAGAAATAGCTGAAAACTTTCCTAACATGGGAAATGAAACAGTCAGTTAAGTCCAGGAAGCACAGAGTCCCAGGCAGGATAAACCCAATGAGGAACATACCAAGAAACATATAAACAAAATGACAAAAATTAAAGACAAAGAAAAAATATTAAAAGGACAAGGAAAACCGACAAACAACCTACAAGGGTACTCCCATGAGTTTATCATCTGATTTCCCAGCAGACACTCTCCAAGCTGGAAAGGAGTGCCATGATATATCTAAAGTAATGAAAGGGAAGAAGAACCTATAACCAAGAATACTCTACTTAGCAAGAAGATTCTCATTCAGAGAGCTAAGAGAATTCAATACCACCAGACGAGCCTTGCAACAAATGCTAAAGGAACTCTTTTAGGTGGGAAAGAGACCAGCAACTGAAAAAACAAAACCACACACACAAAAAAAAACCCTTGTACATATATAACATTTTGTTATATCAAAATTCAAGGGAATAGCAAACCCAAAAAACTACAATAGATATGCACACACACATACACACACACAAAAGCAATCCAAATACAATACTAAAGATGACTGGCAAACCACAAGAGAACAAAGAAGGAAGAGAAGAAAAAAGACCTACAAAAACAAACCCAAAAGAGTTAAGAAAATGGCAATAGGAATATACATATCAATAATTACCTAAAATGCAATAGCTTAAATGCACCAATGAAAAAATATAGACTGGATGGATGGATACAAAAACTATACACAAACACACACACACACACACATCAGTTCAGTTCAATCGCTCAGTCGTGTCCAACTCGTTGCGACCCCATGGACTGCAGAACGCCAGGCATTCTTTTCCATCACCAACTCACAGAGTTTACACACACTCATGTCCATCGAGTTGTATATATATATGCTGTCTACAAGATACCCACCTCAGACCCAGGGACACATACAGACTGAAAATGAGAGGATGTAGAAGGTAGCCCATGCAAATGAAATCAAAAGAAAGCTGAAGTAGTAACATTCATATCTGGCAAAACAGACTTTCAAAGAAAGACTGTTGTAAGAGACAAAGAAGAATACTGCATAATGATCAAAGGTTCAATCCAAGAAGAAGATATAACTGTAAATATATACATACCCAACACGAGAGCACCTCAATGTATTAGGCAAATGCAAACAGCCATAAAAAGAGAAATCAATGGTAACACAAAAATTGTGGGGAACTTTACCACTCCACTTGGAAACACAGTTTTAAATGACACATTAGACCAGAAGGACTTCGACCAAATTGTTATTTAAAAAGCATTAGACACACTAGACCAGACTGATATTTAAAGAGCATTCCAACCAAACGCAGCAGAAAGCACATTCTTCTCAAGTGCACACAAAACAGTCTCCAGGATTGACATGCTAGGCCACAAGGTGAGCATTGGTAAATTTAAGAAAGCTTAAATCATATCAAATATCTTTTCAGATCACAATGCTATGAAAAGAAAACTATAAAAACAGAAACACATGGAGGCTAAACAATATGCTAGTAAATAACCAATGGATTGGGTCGCTTATTTTTCTGGAATTGAGCTGCAGGAGTTGCTTGTATATTTTTGAGATTAATTCTTTGTCATTTGCTTCCTTTGCTATTATTTTCTGTCCATTGGCAGACAAATGGATAAGAAAGCTGTGGTACATATACACAGTGGAATATTACTCAGCTATTAAAAAGAATGCATTTGAATCAGTTCTAATGAGATGGATGAAACTGGAGCATACTATACAGAGCAAAGTTAAGTCAGAAAGAAAAACACCAATACAGTATATTAACACATATATATGAAATTTAGAAAGATGGTAATGATGACCCTATATGAGAGACAGCAAAACAGACACAGATGTAAAGCACAGACTTTTGGACTCTGTGGGAGAAGGTGAGGGTGGGATGACTTGAGAGAATAGCATTGAAACATGTATATTATCATATGTGAAACAGATCACCAGTCCAGGTTCAATGCATGAAACAGGGTGCTCAGGGCTGGTGCGCTGGGATGACCCTGAGGGATGGGATGGGGAGGGAGGTGAGAGGGAGGGTCAAGATGTGGAATACATGTACACCCATGGCTGATTCATGTGAATGTATGGCAAAAATCACAATATTATAAAGTAATTAGCCTCCGATTAAAATAAATTAAAAAAAATAACCAATGGATCACAGAAGAAATCAAAGAGGAAATCAAAAAAATACCTAGAGACAAAATGAAAGCACAATAATCCAAAATCTATGGGATGCAGCAAAACCAGTTCTAAGAAGGAAGTTTATAGCAATACAATCTTATCACAGGAAAAAAGAAAAATCTCAAACAACCTAACCTTATACCTAAAGCAACTACAGAAAGAAGAACAAAACCTAAAGTTAGTAAAAGGAAAGAAATCATAAAGATCAGAGCATAAATAAATAAAACAGAGACTAAGAAAACAACAAAAAATATCAATGAAACTGAAAACTGGTTCTTTGGAAAGATAAAATTGATCAACCTTTACCTCATCAGTCCTTCCAGTGAAAAGTTAGGGTTGATTATTAGAAGGGCTGATGCTAAAGCTGAAGCTCCAATACTTTGGCCACCTGATGGGAAAGACTGAAGGCAAAAGAAGAGGGCAGAGGATGAGATGGCACCACCATCTCAATGGAAATGAACCTGAGCAAACTTTGGGAGATGGTAGAGGACACAGAAGCCTGGGGTGCTGCAGTCCATTGAGTTGCAAAGAATAAGACATGACTTATCGACTGAACAACATAGCCAGACTTGTCAAGAAAAAAAGGGAGAGGCCTAAATCAGTACCATCAGTTCAGTTCAGGTCAGTTCAGTTCAGTCGCTCAGTCGTGTCCGACTCTGCGATCCCATGAATCGCAGCACGCCAGGCATCCCTGTTCATCACCATCTCCCAGAGTTCACTGTTTTTCACGTCCATCGAGTCCGTGATGCCATCTAGCCATCTCATCCTCGGTCGTCCCCTTCTCCTCCTGCTCCCAATCCTTCCCAGCATCACAGTCTTTTCCAATGAGTCAACTCTTCTCATGAGGTGGCCAAAGTACTGGAGTTTCAGCTTTAGCATCATTCCTTCCAAGGAAATCCCAGGGTTGATCTCCTTCAGAATGGACTGGTTGGATCTCCTTGCAGTCCAAGGGACTCTCAAGAGTCTTCTCCAACACCACAGTTCAAAAGCATCGATTCTTCGGCGCTCAGCTTTCTTCACAGTCCAACTTTCACATCCATACATGACCACAGGAAAGACCATAGCCTTGACTAGGCGGACCTTAGTTGGCAAAGTAATGTCTCTGCTTTTGAATATACTATCCAGGTTGGTCATAACTTTTCTTCCAAGCGTCTTCTAATTTCATGGCTGCAGTCACCATCTGCAGTGATTTGGAGCCCAAAAAAATAAAGTCTGACACTGTTTCCACTGTTTCTCCATCTATTTCCCATGAAGTTATGGGACCAGATGCCATGATCTTCGTTTTCTGAATGTTGAGCTTTAAGCCAACTTTTTCACTCTCCTCTTTCACTTTCATCAAGAGGCTTTTTAGCTCCTCTTCACTTTCAGCACCATCTTTCTAGACTCCATCTACATGCATTAATATACCTGTTTTTTCTCTTTATCACTTACTTCATTCTGTGTGATAGGCTCTAGGTTCATCCACCTCATTAGACTGACTCATATGCATTCCTTTTATGGCTGAATAGTCCACTGTATATAGGTACCACAACTTCTTTACCTATTCATCTGTCAATGGATATCTAGGTTGCTTCCATGTCCTAGCTGTTGTAAATAGTGCTGCAATGAACACTGGGGTACATGTATCTTTTCCAATTATGGTTTCCTTAGGATATATTTCCAGCAGTGGGATTGCTGGGTCATATGGTAGTTTTATTCCTAGTTTTTTAAGGAATCTTCATACTGTTCTCCATAGTGGGTATATCAGTTTACATTCCTACCAACAATGTAAGAGGGTTCCCTTTTCTTCACACCATTTCCAGCATTTACTGTTTGTAGATTTTTTGATGATGGCAATTTTGAATGGTATGAGATGATGCCTCACTGTAGTTTTCATTTGCATTTCTCTAATAATTAGTGATGTTGAGCATCTTTTCATGTATTTACTTGTTATCTGTATGTCTTCTTTGGAGAAATGTCTGTTTAAGTCTTCTGCTCATTTTTTGATTGGGCTGTTTGTTTTCCTGATACTGAGCTGTATGAGCTGCTTATATATTCCAGATATTAACCCTTTGTCAGTTGTTTTGTTCGGAATTATTTTCTCCTATTCTGAGAGTTGTCTTTTAATTCTATGGGTTTTTTTTTCTTTTGTTTTTTTTTAGTGGTTTGTTGGGAGATTAAAATAAACTGGCTTACCTTTTCAGTCTTCTGAGAATCACTATTTTGACAATTCAAGTGGAAAGGAGAAACATTACCACCATATAGATCCCTATAATCTCCCCCTTTATGCTTTGAAAAGAAAGTGAAAATCACTCAGTTGTGTCCAACTCTTTGTGACCCCATGGAATGTAGCCCACCAGGCACCTCTATGGGATTCTCCAGGCAAGAACACTGGAGTGGGTAGCCATTCCCTTCTCCAGGGGATCTTCCCAACCTAGGGATCAAACCCAGGTCTCTTGCATTGCAGGCAGATTCTTTACTATTTGAGCCACCAGGAAAGTCCACTTTTATGCTTTAGTTATCTCATACAGTACATCAACATATGCTGAAAATTCCATCTGATAATTTTATTTCAACTGTCAAACATATACTGTAGAACTCATAAAAATAAGAACTATTACATTACTCAACAATTTGCCATTCCAATTGTTCACACAAATGAACAGATAGGTAAGTAACACCAATTTCAGCAACACCAATCTCAATTTTGCCCTTAACTCTACCTAATAAACCTTAACTTCCCTGGTTAATTCTCTCCCATTCCTCACTGCTTTCTTGAAACCTCCCACCTTGTTATCTCTCTTTATTCTGAGCAAGTGACCTCATTCATCGATAAGGAACATCAGCCAAGAATTCCTCAAATTCTTGGTATCACTCTTATACTGACCTGTACTCAGAACTACCCATATCCTGGGGCTTGATTAAAGGACTGACTGACCAAATAGTGGCTGACTTTATTTTTTGAGGCTCCAAAATCACTGCAGATGGTGATTGCAGCCATGAAATTAAATGACAGTTATCAACCTACACAGCATGTTAAAAAGCAGAGACATTACTTTGTCAACAAAGGTCCATCTAGTCAAGGCTATGGTTTTTCAGAAAAGACCCTGATGTTGGGAAAGATTGAAGGCAGGAGGAGAAGGGGACAACAGAGGATGAGATGGTTATATGGCATCACCAACTCATGGACATGAGTTTGGGTAAACTCTGGGAAATGGTGATGGACAGGGAGGCCTGGCATGCTGCAGTTCATGGGGTCACAAAGAGTTGGACATGACTGAACAACTGAACTGAACTGACCAAATAGCTGCCTGAGTGCCAGTCTACAAGAAGCACTACACAAATCACTACAAGAAACTGATAATAAGGGACCATTCAGAACAACTGCCTTATAACCAGGCAAATATGCACTGGTGTCTAACCTACCAACCTGGACAGTATTTGAGAGAAAAAAATTAAATACTTCTTTCCAGCACCGATCTACCTCCACCAAATATTTTTGCAAATTGTATCTATTTATTAGATTGTACAGTGCTACTGAAGGTTACACTAACAACCCATGATCCAGATGGCTAACAGGCACTTGAAACTGACAGAATCTACATAAAAATTGAAATTAAGCCATGCATTGAATAGTGCTATTTGCCAGGAACAACTAATTTATTTTTTAACCAAATTTGAAACCTTTAATATGCCTCACAGGAAGCTGTCAGAAAATACCATAAGAAAATAGCATAAGAAAACTGAATAAAGAACCAAAATATAGAAAAATGAGAAGAATTCTGTCAACATGAAAACCAGAAAAATAACTTTAAAATATATTTTGGAGAAGACTTTTCCACTTTAATTGTTTATTCAACAATATTATTGAGTACCAATTATGTGCCAGGTGCTGTTCTGGGAAACAAGACAAACAAAGTCCCTGCTCTTGGGGATTTAAATTTTAGCAGAAGCAGATAATAACAAATAAACAAAGATAATATATCATAGTAACTAATATTTTTAGAAATATAACATATAATAATAAATGCCATTTTTTTAAAGGATGATATGATAGAGACTCTTGGCTAGAGAAGCTGCTAACACAGACTGAAAGTAAGAGAAGGCCACACTGAGGTACAAAAGAATAAAAAAAAAAGAATCCAACCATGCAAAAATAGGGTATGGGGGAAACAAACTATTCTAAGCAGAGGGAATAACAGTAACTTCCAAAGCAGAAACAAGCTTGGTCTTTGAAGAACAGGAAAAAATACTTCTCTGTGAGTGGAATAAATAATGAGCAAGGAAATAAATTATAGGAGTTGATAGTAGAACGATAGGCAGAAGTCAGATCAAGTAGGGCTTTATGGGTCACTCAATCTTTAATGAGTGTGAACAATGCTATCTAGTTGTGACAGATACACAATAGACTTAAAAAAAATATTAAGCTATGTTCTTTGTATGTGGTAAATTTTTCCTTATGACCATAATAAATGATGTAGCTTTCTTTTATGAGAACATCAGTATCTTCCTACTTTCAATAAAATAAATGTTTAACAAATATTTGATGGGATGTCTATTTAAATTTTTGCTTTCTACTTTTCTACAGTCGATTTCCCTGGTGGGTCAGACAGTAAAGCGTCTGCCTACAATGTGGGAGACCTGGATTCAATCCCTGGGTCGGGAAGATCTCCTGGAGAAGGAAATGGCAACCCACTCCAGTATTCTTGCCTGGAAAATCCCATGGATGATGGAACCTGGTAGGCTACAAAATCCATGGGGTCGCAAAGAGTCAGATACAACTGAGCAACTTCACTTCCTACAGTCATTAGGAAATAGAAATCTCTTCTGAGTTCTAGAGCTCATCTCTACTTACCAGTCTCTGATAGTTTCATGTACACACTATAAGAGAAAACTGCCTCCTTTAGCTACACAATCCATGCTCCAGGGNAAAATCCATGGGGTCGCAAAGAGTCAGATACAACTGAGCAACTTCACTTCCTACAGTCATTAGGAAATAGAAATCTCTTCTGAGTTCTAGAGCTCATCTCTACTTACCAGTCTCTGATAGTTTCATGTACACACTATAAGAGAAAACTGCCTCCTTTAGCTACACAATCCATGCTCCAGGGAATACATTTAGCAGGCAACACACAATATTTCAACTTCCTCACCTCATCACTCAGAATCATAAAGCAAAAGCTCCCCATACATTATACTCCATCCGTTAACCCCTCTTTCAGTAATTTCCACTGCTCCCTCAAGCAAAAGACACGTCAGAAACTGTTTAAAGTTCTGCCATTCCTTACAAGAAATACTGAGCATCATTGTGTATTTACTATTATGTACTGGGCTTCCCTGGTGACTCAGATGGTAAAGTGTCTGCCTGCAATGCAGGAGACCCGAGTTCGATTCCTGGGTCGGGAAGATCCCCTGGAGAACGAAACGGCAATTCACTCCAGCACTCTTGCCTGGAAAATCCCATGGATGGAGGAGCCTGATAGGATACAGTCCATGGGGTCGCAAAGAGTCGGACACGACTGAGCGACTTCACCTTCACTGCCAGAGCCTAAGAATGATAAGGCTCTGAAAATCTATTAAATCAAAATACATAATCAAAGTCATAATAGTTCANATCCCATGGATGGAGGAGCCTGATAGGATACAGTCCATGGGGTCGCAAAGAGTCGGACACGACTGAGCGACTTCACCTTCACTGCCAGAGCCTAAGAATGATAAGGCTCTGAAAATCTATTAAATCAAAATACATAATCAAAGTCATAATAGTTCAAAAGTTCTCATCAACTTACCAGAAACCACTTATCTTTATTTGGGTAGTTTTAAAATCATGTGTATACCTAATTATTTGTAATCCACACCCAACTTCCTATGGGTGTGAGATATATCACAGTTTGAGAATGAATTTTTGGATCATCTATAGTTCCAACTACCATATATCTGAATCCTGGCATTACAGCTTATTATCCTGCCAAAAATAATGATGCAAAAACTGGCAGAGATGCTGATTTGTCTGTCAAGAAAATCTTTTTAAAATAATATATAACATTTTAAAATTTCCTAGTCAGCACTTAAAAACTTTCAAATGTTTCTAGGCAGAATGTGTTCCTTAACATGGACTATAATTTGGTAACAGCAAAAGGCTAATGTTTTTATTATGCCTTCATAACTGGCAAGGTATAAAAATTATAATTACATTTAATACACTAATATTAAAATTTCATGTATGAGAAATATTAGGAAATTCTAATTAACTTTAAAATAATTTGTCTTAATAATGTACAAATTTTGATAGTTACATGAATTGTTTGCTTTCCCTTCTGCTCCCAGTCTAAAAAAATTCCAAAGATTGTAGGGACTGTAATAATTTACAGCAAATGAAACATTCTGACTTTAGTCATGCTGTTTGAGACTGTATGAAGTAACCTCATGGCAACGAGAGAATTTGTGCTTCAAAAAATAAGCCTTCAGATAAAAATCACACTCATTTGCTGTGAACAAAGTGTTTTATCTAGTTCTTCTTCAGCTATTTGTACAACAAAATTAACCCTTCTCATGCATCACTGACTTACTTGGTCATCTCATATGCCACAGACAATAGGAAACTCTCAATTACAAAACACTTTTCTCTCTTAATAGTAATTGTAAAGACACTCTTGTTAAGGAAAGAAAACTAAGTACTACCCATAATCCCACTAACCTAAAAAAAAAAAAACTTTCACTTTTTAAGTAGGTGCATAAGGGTTCACTATATTTCTCCATTTAAGTTTATATCCAAAGTTTTCCAAAAGGAAAAGGAAAGAAAAAGTTTACTAAAAAAAAATCTAAGAAGCTAAACTAAAAAAAAAAAATCAAATCTTGTCTTACATATATATGAATTCAGGAATTACCACAGTGAAGTCACTCAGTCAAAAATGGACTGATTATGCTGTCACTCAGATAAACCAGGATCTATCCATCACTTACTTAGGGCCACTGTCTGACGACAACACACTAAGATTCTTCAAAACCACTTGCTGCAGATGTCAGAAAACCTCTGAAGAAAGGAAGAAGAGTCCATTCATTTAATCATTCACTCAAGAAATATTTACTAAGTACTCATTCTATAACCAGACCTTGTTCTGAGGTTGCATCAATTAATAAAACATATTAAAATATCTATGGATATATTCTAATTGGGAGGGAACGGGCAGATAATATATGTTACAAGTAAATTATATAGTAGATTGGATGATAGGTGCTAAGGAAAAAAAAGAGCAAGATAAGGGTTATCAAGGTAGGGGATATGGCAGTTTTAAGAAGGGTGATCAGGGTGGGCTTCAATGAGATGACATTTGAACAAAGACTTGCAGGAGGAAAGAAAGTGACATCTGTGAACATGTAGACAATATTCTGTAATACAGAACACCCAATACAATGAGCCTGAGACAGATGTGTGCCTGATGTATTTTTAAAACAGCATGAAAGTCAGACTGACCAGAGCATAATGATCAAAACAAACAGAAAGGGAAGTGTGCGAGTAGGGATTAAGTATAGCTTTGTAGGACACTATAAAAGCTAGCTCTATAAGGAATGAAACAGAATGCCAAAATTAAGGATTCTGAGTGAAGAATTTACATGACTAGCTCTTTTCTGATCCACTTTGACTCTGGGGTTCTAGCTCAGCAGAGACCCAAATGGTTGCTTTCTTGCTATATCACTCGTGATCTGATAGTCAACTCCCTACCAAATGATGACTGTTGTACAGGGTCTCTGACCTATACTTATTATTCTTAGAAAAGCTCTTACTAGTCATCAATAAAAATCCCTTACTTTAGGAATGGAATCAGTATCAGCTCCAAAAGATGACCTACTCAGTTATAAAAAATTTTTTCTTCTAATAGGTAGAAATAATTTGCATCAACATTGCTTTTTAGATTATGCAAAATGGCAAAACAACTGGTTCAGTATCAGTTAGAAAGTTAAAGTGTTAGTTGTTCAGTCATGTCCAACTCTTTGAGACCCCATGGACTGTCTATGGAATACTCCAGGCAAGAATTCTGGAGTGGGTTGCCATTCCCTTCTCCAGGGGATCTTCCCAACCTAGGGATTGAACCTGTGTCTCCTGCACTGCAGGCAGATTCTTTACCATCTGAGCTACCAGAGTCAGGTAAAGCTATCTAAGCTATCAGATTAACCAAGATTAAAATCTAAATTCAAATACTTAATAGATGAATGATCTTGGACAAGTTATTTCTCTTGGCCTCAATTCTTTTTTTTTTCCTCAATTCTTATAATTTGTAAAAGAAGAAGAAAAATATCTAAATATCTAATCCTTACATAATATCTATTTATGTAAGGATTAAATAACTTAAAAGAATCTGTCCCAGTGCCTAGGTCATAACAGGCATTTAATAAATGTTACATCCATTATCTTGCAGTCCCAAGAATACTTTCCATGTTGCTTTATATCCTTGAGAATTCAATTCTAGTAGCTCAAGAGTCCAGGGACACCCAAGAGGAAAAAACCAAAGAGTCAGACACTAGCTTAAGTGAGAATGACTTACTGTCAACACTATAATAGTTGAGGCTGCTGGGTAGCAGCATTTTATTGATATCTATGCATCTGCCAAGAACCATTCCTGGGGTTAGAGCTCCTGCTCACACAGAAAATTGTCATCTCTCCTGCCCTTCTGTAGGTCCCCTAGCATGATGCTGTGTCTGTATATTCTATACACTATACACAGCCACTTGTCCTTTCCTTTTGTAAACTACATTTGACATGTATCAAACCAATATTCAGGGGGAAAAGATATCTACCTTCAGTTCAGTTCAGTTCAGTCGCTCAGTCAGGTCTGACTCTTTGCGATCCCATGAATTGCAGCACGCCAGGCCTCCTTGTCCATCACCAACTCCCGGAGCTCACTTATACTCACGTCCATCGAGTCGGTGATGCTATCCAGCCATCTCATCCTCTGTTGTCCCCTTCTCCTCCTGCCCCCAGTCCCTCCCAGCATCAGAGTCTTTTCCAATGAGTCAACTCTTCACATGAGCTGGAGTTTCAGCTTTAGCATCATTTCTTCCAAAGAACACCCAGGACTGCCATCACATTAAATGGACTACATATATATTTTTAATTTGATGTTTTATTTTGAAGAAGCTCTGAGATTAAGTTTCCCAAGACAGGTGGCTTTCTAGACATCGAATGAACATGGTTGATACAAACATATATATTTTTCACTAAAATTCTTTTAAAATAAACAAACAGGGCTTTCCTCATGGCTCAGTGGTAAAGAATCTGCCTGCCAACGCAGGAGGCTCAGGCTGGATCCCTGATCCAGGAAGATCCCACATACCACGGACAACTAAGCCCATGCACCACAACTTCTGAGCCTGTACTCTAGAGCCTGGGAATTGCAACTACCGAGCCCACAAGCCACAACTACTGAAGCCCATGCACCCCAGAGAATGTGCTCTGCAACGAGAGAAACCATCACAATGAGAAGTCTGCACGCTGCACCTAGAGTAGCCCCTACTCTCCACAAATAAGAGAAAAGCCTGTGTAGCAATAAAGACTCAGCACAGACAAAAAATAAAATAAATAAAATTATAGAAAAAAAAAAGATCCCAAACTTCAAGTTTTTCACTTTATTGGAATTTTCCTATAGGGTCAAGAAAAATCCCTAAAACTTTTCCCCTTCTTATTTAGAAGTGAATACTTAGGTAACAATATTGAAAGAAAATATCCTAAAATCATTTTTCTTTTAGTTGCCAGCCTTTGGATTTTACAGACATGCAGGAATTTTTATAACTAGCATCTACTTCTTCCTCCCTACTTTATACCTTTGTTAACCTGGGAGAAAATAGTGGGTCAGATTGCCTGATAACGGAATGTCCATATCCTTGCCTTTATAAGTGACAAATGATATCTCTGATCTTACTCTTTTTCTTTCAAATGTTTTCTTTTTATATGTAGTTACTAGATAACAGTAGTTGGGCAGGGACTCTGTGAACTGGCAAACAAAACACTTCTCCTGGTTCTCCTTAAGTGGAGTAACTTTGTTGCTGACAGAGGTCAAGGATTGCTTTTTCAGGCAATGTTTCATTATAAATTGCCAGGTACCTCTCTGTGTAATCATAAACAGTTTGTCCACTCTGACTAACCACTTAATTGTCTCCTTTTGCACAGGGAGGAGTAAGGAAATTACTGCGGTGATTTAGGAGAGAGGATTCCGGGTCATCTGGCCTGATGGGACATCATGCCAGGTCTTCATCCCCAGCGCTAGTTCTAACAAAACAGAATTGAGGTTTTAGAATATTCCTTCAACCACCTGAGCATCTTCTTGTTGATCATCTTGTTTCCCTTTGGACTCCTCGCCTGTGTTATCTTAAGAAAACAAAGATGCCCCCAACTCTTTTACGGCAAGAGAAGCAATGAGTTACTTAATGAAATGTGCTTTCATTTTCTTTCCTGGTTGCACAGGTGGCACTCCCTGACAACTGCCTTTAGGAAAACTCAAATCTTGTGCTCCCTTTGGCAGGTCCCAGAATAGCAAAACAGGGTCCTGTGTCATTAACATTTGATAGGGTTGCCTAACTTTGCTATACTAAGAGAGACAATTCATGACTTGTCTGAATCCATCAGGATGGAGCCTGAGAGCATCAGTCTGAAGTCCTCATGCACTGGTTTACTTGCATTTGATTTTGGTAAACTTCAAGGGTTTTTAAAATCATCTTATTGGTGTTTTGATCATTACTCACCGATGGTCAGAGTTTCACAGTAGCAAGGAGTTTTCTATACTCAGAAAAGGCAGCTTTTGCTACACTTACAACATTAGGAAATATGATTTCTAGTTTAGATACTGATGCTTTAAAAGTTAAAGCTCTTGGGGGGTTCATGTTTGGGAGTTCGTGTAAAAAAATAAATAAATAAATAAATACCAAAAATAAATAAATAAATAAAAGTTAAAGCTCTTTTGGAAGTACCTACTATCTTATCTGCAGCTATTTTTAATTGATAAAGATTCCAAACAATTTAGTGTGGAAAATGACAACACTACTTTTGTCAAATTAACCAGGTAATGCTTCTTCTGAATAGAGGGCATGGAGTTACCATAGTCACTCTTTCCTTTTCTTCCTGAAAATTTGCATATGATCATGATAACCAACCCCTTCCTTTGGTATCAAAGTTCTCCATAAAGTCAACCTTTCCCCTCAAAGATTAGCATCTCCCTGTAACAAGCTAAGTAAGGTCTTATCAGTAATAGTATGTGGAAAAATATTTTTTAATTCATGTTTCTCAGCATGTTCAGTTCAATTACAAAAGAAACCGGTTAACTTGGATCATCTGAAGTATTTGCTGATTATTCATCCTTTCTCCACTCTCGGGAACTACTGATGTGCTGCCAAACATATTCGTCTATGTATGCACTCTAGCTAAGGATGTGGAGGTAGTTGAGACGGAGAGGTAAAGTGAACTCAACTGTGCATTGTTTCTGATCCAGTCATGTTTTTTCTATTAACAATCAAAGTTGATGTGTTCCAGATATTGGGATAAAGACTGGAGTCTTTTTCTATCATATTCATTTATTTTCTCTGGTACTTTGGTATCATTACTACACATTCTTTGACAGCTAGGCAGTTTGAAATAGTCTTTTCCTGTCTTTTCTGAATGGCACATAGTCTCTTTATAAATTTTTAAAAACTACCAACAAAAGGAAATTCGTAACCAGATCTCAGACAAGTTTGGTGAAATAGGTCAATACCTATTTGACCAATTTTGGCCATTTCATCTTCCTGCCACTTTTAGGTTGATATCAAATTCAACTGTGCATTAACAGTTTTTCTGAATTTTTCCTAACTTTCCCTAGGCTTATTAAATTTCACAATCCAAGATTGAATTGTTCCATAATATTGTGGTAGAACAGAAGGGCTCACTGGGAAGATGTATGCAACTCTTAAAGTTCTCCAAGTGAACAAGGACTGCCTACATCTCACTATAAATAGAGCATTTTGCAGACATTAATCTTCAAAGTGCAACCCACAGGACCTAATATGCCTAAAGGGGCTACTTTTTAAGTAATCTATTTCTGCAATTTCAAAAGGACTCCAAAATAG
The DNA here is from genome assembly GCA_006410675.1 of Oreotragus oreotragus. Taxonomy (NCBI): domain Eukaryota; kingdom Metazoa; phylum Chordata; class Mammalia; order Artiodactyla; family Bovidae; genus Oreotragus; species Oreotragus oreotragus. The sequence goes on along the minus strand of SJYX01019332.1, from coordinate 210,656 downwards.
AGCAGTTAAGGGAACACTGTCTCTTTCTCTGGTAGACTGACAATACCTATTAGCACATTAAAGGCTATTAAAAATCATATAGCTCAGAGAAAAACAAAACTATTTGCCTTGACCATAGAATATTTTTTCCCTCACGGGTATTAACATGCCTAAAACTAGTCTATCACAAAACACTATTAGAGGCGGCTGATTTTATTTGAAAACCAAAATTATTTTCAACATTCTTCGAGGATTCGGGCAGAATCCTCTAAGGAAAGGGTATTTTTTAACTGATGGAAATTAAAATATTTTAAAGTATTTTTGAAAATTTTGGGGGGAGGCAATTTTTGGTTATTTTAATTATTGGGATGGGTGAGGTATTGCAACAAGCAAGTGGGCACAAGCAGGACAGCTCAGTTCAGTCGCTCAGTTGTGTCCAGCTATTTGTGACCCCCATGGACTGCAGCATGCCAGGCTTCCCTGTCCATCACCAACTCCTGAAGTTTACTCAAACTCATGTATTTTCTGGAACTCTCTTGCTTTTTCAATGATCCAGCAGATGTTGGCAATTTGATCTCTGGTTCCGCTGCATTTTCTAAAACCAGCTTGAACATCTGGAATTTCGCAGTTCATGTATGGCTGAAGCCTGGCTTGGAGAATTAGTCTCTAAATTTTCCTATTAGAGGACAATTTTCTCAATGTGTATAGTCAAGTGTTAATACCTTGATGTTATTTCCATTCGTAGGCACACAGATAAAAAGTTCAAGTTGCATGCTTCAAGAGGTATACATCTTAATAGATGACAGCAAAATATGTTAGGATTTGTCAGCATACCAAGATAACTTCCTGTTATTATAACATAATAAATACCTGGTTTGATATTTGTCATTATCTGCCTTATTTTTTGTACCTTTGGAAAGATTTTGTTAACACATGAAAAATCATCTCAATTATTTCACTAAAATACCTTACCATGGTGCTCAGCAAAAAAAAAAAAAAAAAGAGGATAATTTATATTTCTTAAAAACTAAACCCGTGAGTTTTATTCAGTTTTAGTGAAGTAATAAAGTAGCCATCATGGTCAACAAAAGAGTCTGAAATGCAGTACTAGGATGCAATCTCAAAAACAACAGAATGATCTCTGTTCGTTTCCAAGGCAAGCCATTCAATATCATGGTAATCCAAGTCTATGCCCCAACCAGTCATGCTGAAGAAGCTGAAGTTGAATGGGTCTATGAAGACCTACAAGACCTTCTAGAACTAACACCCAAAAAAGATATCCTTTTCATTAGAGGGGACTGGAATGCAAAAGTAAGAAGTAAGATACACCTGGAGTAACAGGCAAATTTGGCCTTGGAACACGGAATGAAGCAGGGCAAAGTTTCACAGAGTTTTGTTAAGAGAATGCACTGGTCATAGCAAACACACTCTTCCAACAACACAAGAAGACTCAACACATGGACATCACTGGATGGTCAACACCAAAAAGAGATTGGTTATATCCTTTGCAGCCAAAGATGGAGAAGCTCTATATAGTCAGCAAAAACAAGACTGGGAGCTGACTATGGCTCAGATCATGAACTCTTTATTGCCAAATTCAGAATTAAATTGAAGAAAGTAGGGAAAATCACTAGACCATTGAGGTAAGACCTAAATCAAATCCCTAACAATTATACAGTTGAAGTAAGAAAAGGATTCAAGGGATTAGATCTGATAGAGTACCTGAAGAACTATGGACAGAGGTTCATGACATTGTACAGGAGGCAGGGATCAAGACCATCCCCAAGAAAAAGAAATGCAAAGAAGCAAAATGGCTGTCTGAGGAGGCCTTACAAATAGCTGAAAAAAGAAGAGAAGTAAAAGGCAAAGGAGAAAAGGAAAGATATAAGCATCTGAATGCAGAGATCCAAAGAATAGCAGGGAGAGATAAGAAAGCTTTCCTCAGTGATCAGTGCAAAAAAATAGAAGAAAACAATAGAATGGGAAAGACTAGAGATTACTTCAAGAAACTTAGAGATAACAAGGAAACATTTCATGCAGAGATGGGCTCGATAAAGGACAGAAATGGTATGGACCTAACAGAAGCAGAAGATATGAAGAGGTGGCAAGAATACACAGAAGAAATGAACAAAAAATTTCTTCATGACCCAGATTATCATGACAGTATGATCTATCACTAGAGCCAGACATCCTGGAATGTGAAGTCAAGTGGGCCTTAGGAAGCATCACTATGAAGAAAGCTAGTGGAGGTGATGGAATCCAGTTGAGCTATTTCAAATCTTAAAAGATGATGGTGTGAAAGTGCTGCACTCAATATGCCAGCAAATTTGGAAAACCCAGCAGTGACCACAGGACTGGAAAAGGTCAGTTTTCATCCCAATCCCAAAGAAAGGCAATGCCAAAGAATGTTCAAACTACCACACAATTGCACTCATCTCACACGCTTGTAAAGTGATGCTCAAAATTCTCCAAGCCAGGCTTCAACGGTACATGAACCATGAACTTCCAGTAGTTCAAGCTGGGTTTAGAAAAGGCAGAAGATCAGGGATCAAATTGTCAACATCTGTTGAATCATCGAAAAAGCAAGAGAGTTCCAGAAAATCATCTATTTCTGATTTATTGACTATGCCAAAGCCTTTGACTGTGTGGATCACAACAAACTGGAAAATTCTTAAAAAGATGGGGATATCAGACCATCTGACCATCTGACCTTTCTCAAGATTTCATGAGAAATCTGTATGCAGGTCAGGAAGCAACAGTTAGAACCAGGCATGAGACAACAGACTGGTTCCAAATAGGGAAAGGAGTATGTCAAGGCTGTATTATAGTGTCACTCTGCTTATTTAACTTATATGTAGAATACATCATGAGAAACGCTGGGCTGGAAGAAGCACAAGCTGGAATCAAGATTGCCAGGAGAAACAACAATAACCTCAGATATGCAGATGACATCACCCTTATGGCATAAAGTGAAGAACTAAAGAGCCTCTTGATGAAAGTGAAAGAGTAGAGTGAAAAAGTTGGCTTAAAACTAAACATTCAGAAAACTTCTGCTGCTGCTGCTGCTAAGTCGCTTCAGTCGTGTCCGACTCTGTGCGACCCCATAGATGGCAGCCCACCAGGCTCCCCGTCCCTGGGATTCTCCAGGCAAGAACACTGGAGTGGGTTGCCATTTCCTTCTCCAATGCATGAAAGTGAAGTCGCTCAGTCGTGTCCGACTCTTAGCGACCCCATGGACTGCAGCCCACCAGGCTCCTCCAACCATGGGATTCTCCAGGCAAGAGTACTGGAGTGCGGTGCCATTGCCTTCTAAGTCCATGGTATTTGGTCCCATCACTTCATGGCAAATAGATGGGGAAATAGTGGAAACAGTGACAGACTATTTTCAGGGGCTCCAAAATCACTGCAGATGGTGACTGCAGCCATGAAATTAAAAGATGCTTGCTCCTTGGATGAAAATTATGACCAACTTAGACAGCATATTAAAAAGCAGAGACATTACTATGCCAACAAAGGTCCATGTAGTCAAAGCTATGGTTTTTCCAGTAGTCATATATGGATGTAAGAATTGGACTATAACGAAAGCTGAGCACTGAAGAACTGGTGCTTTTGAACTATGATGTTGGAGAAGACTCTTAAGAGTCCCTTGGACTGCAAGGAGTTCCAACCAGTCCATCCTAAAGGAAATCAGTCCTGAATATTCATTCGAAGGACTGATGTTCAAACTTAAGCTCCAGTACTTTGGCCATCTGATGCAAAGAACTGATTCATTGGAAAAGACTCTGGTTCTGGGGAAGAGTGAAGGCAGGAAGAGAAGGTGATGGCAGAAGATTAGACTGTTGGATAGCATCAACAACTCAATCAAAACTGATGTTCAAACTTAAGCTCCAGTACTTTGTCCATCTGATGCAAAGAACTGACTCATTGGAAAAGACTCTGGTTCTGGGGAAGAGTGAAGGCAGGAGGAGAAGGTGATGGCAGAAGATTAGACTGTTGGATGGCATCAACAACTCAATCAACATGAGTTGAGTATAATCTGGGAGTTGCTGATGGACTGGGAGGCCTGGCCTGCTGCATTCCATGGGGTCACAAAGAGTCAGACTGAACTGAAATGAACTGAATAAAGTTAGATGTATGATTGATTTAGCCCCTTAGGAATAAATCCTTTTATCCTCTCATGCTAACATTTCTGTTTTGAGTGTATACAAATGCACCCTACATTATGTTCATAAAGTCAGATATGTACTTGCAGTCTAGGAACATTGACCAAGTCACCCAGTCCTGTTTTAGAAGATTTGTTTATTTCAATGCAATATTTTAGAATCTGATATAGTATCTGGGTCTTTGAAATTTTTTAATTGGCAGTAAATGTGATATTATAATTTCTAGTTAGTACAATATGGCATTCATAAATTAATAGATAAACTAGAAGCAGGTATTTTGTCAAAGAGTGGATTTTTATAATCTATGTAAAGGGTTAGATTTTTAACCTGCACTACTTGAATTATGAAAGGTAAGTTTTCTTTTTTTCTGGAAAAGTTAAATGAAGAACATAGCTTTTCTCTAGGAGGTTATTATTTAATGCATACCATATCATAGTGTAAAAAATGATTCAAATTTTCCTGATAGAGTGAAAGAATAAATTCTGGATAACTATGTAATGTTAGTATTTATCTCACAAGAGGAGTTTCCCTGAGGTAGCCTGCAATTTAACGCAATGCAAGTGAGCCTGACCCTGTGGAGACTGCAGGAGTGGGAGGTGATCTAATATTGATGAAGTTAATCAATACTCAACCTTAGCAAACAGTTAAATATACTCACAAGAATTTTAAAAAGTGGTCTGAAGCAGAGAAAAAAAATGCTTTTACCAAGGTCACTAAAGAGAATAATTAAAAGCAAGCCTATATTTTAAACCCTCAAGGCATTGTGCTAGGTGAAATTTTTGCCTTTGCTTCCTACAGATGATTAATTCAGATCATCCATAAATGACTTGGACTTAGCATGAACAATGTGACTTTAGTAAGAAGAGACCAAGAAAGGGTAGAAGAGGGGAGGGAGGCAAGGTAACAGCACTCTAATCCTGCCCTAGGCACATGGTAGACACTCCACAAATAGTTGTGCATGAGTGAATAAATACATGAATGGAAGAATAAATAGTGGGGAGACCAAAAAAAAAAGGAAGGGGTATGGACAGAGAAGAGCCATGAAGGCTGATGGAAAATGTGTTTTGAAAAGTGATAAGAAGGGAACTTTGACCACCATACGGTCCACAATGACTAATGGGACTAAGTGGATAACTTTAAAGCAGGCATGAAGGAGCCTTTACAGAACTGGGTGAAAGCTTAAAAATTAAGAGGTTTTTAAAGCCTCACAGTGGTGTAACCACTTGTGAACATGCTTTCCTTAACCTCAGGAGACTTTGGCAGCATCAAAGAGCCTTCAATTCCCCTGGAGAAAGAACACACATAATTAGGATATTCACAGTCTTCGAAGTCAGACAGATTTAGCTTTAAAAATAGCTGTATGATTTATCTCCAGCAAATGACCTACTCTTTCAGAACTCAGGGGGGAGACATATATCAAATCTAGTAGCCCATGATATTAACTGGAAATATAGTAGGTATTCAATAAATGTGTACTTAACATAAGCAATGTTTACACATAAATATTCATTGAAAATAGTACTTCCGTATATATTGGTAGAACTCTCTCTTGGCTTCAAAGGTGGCTCAGTGGTAACAAATCTGCCTGCCAATGTAGCAGATGCATGAGACGTGGGTTCAATCCCTGGGCAGGCAAGATCCCCAGAAGTAGCAAACAGCAGCCCACTTCAGTATTCTTGCTTAAAAAATCCCATAGACACAGGAGCTTTATGGGCTAAAGTTCATGCGGTTGCAAAGAGTCAGACCTGTCTCTTATACACATCGAGATGTGTATAAGAGACAGGCAGTGATCTGCCCATCTGGTTTGGTGCAGCACCCTGTGTCTGCTTGGTGACAAGAGGGTGGCTGAGCATTTGCTCTGGGCTATGAGCCTCTGGAAGAGGGGGAGGGATTGATTTCTTTATCACCTGCTTGTACAGCACTTGACAAATAAGGTATTCAGTAGGTGACTACTAAATACTCAGTGGATGCACATGTGTACTAAAAAGTTCTAACTAGCTTGTGACATGGATTGAATTGGCTAAACTCATGAAGCACACACTGCCCTTTATATTTCTGGTTGTAAGGCCTTACAGTTAATCTTTTGTGGGCTGTGTACAGGCATTGTCAGAGGTGCTTTGTAATCATGACAGAGTCATGTCATTGTTCAGTCCAATGACAGAACTGTTCTGAGGGACGTTTTCATGCCCTATGGTAGCTACATTTTATTGAGAGTTACACTCAGGCTTATTAGGAAAGAGTGGATAAAGCAGTCTGTGACACCTTTGCTTTAGAAGCAGACTCCATGCTTGCTCATACATTGCCAGTGTGCTCTCCAGGGTAAGGAGAACAGTGCCCCTCCCCAAGACACACATACACACTCACACCCCCTTAGCAGAGGGTATGTCTCCTGAGCCTGTTGCTGAACTCTGCCAGGTTTAAGCACATGGAAGGTTAATAACCTTCCCTGACTTCGTCTTTTTTCCTAAATAGGTTTACTCTGTCTCGTTTTTTATAGTTTAACCCATTATTTTAAAATTTTGCCCCCTTTCCCTAATTCTAAAACCTGATTTCTATTCTGCAACATATGCTTAGAAAATATACTTTTATTGGAATATTGTTCCTTTTATGAAATATCTTTTTGTAATATATAAATTAAAATGCTAAATAGCTAAAACTGATTTCTCTTTATCTAGTCTATCTATATCTTTTGAGAATGTTGACACAGCTAAGAAGAAACTCCCTGTTCATATCTTAGATGGTCTGACCCTGAGCTATAAGGTATGTGCTGATATTCTTTGTAAGAACATTTTCTGTTAAAATTAAGTCATACAAGTAACAGGTTACTTTCTGTTCTGAGGCTAAACGGTGAAAATTCTGTTTTTCCTTTCATAGGTCCCATGGCCTGTGGACATTGTTATAAGTTTGGAATGTCAAAAAATTTATAATCAGGTGTTCCTTCTCTTACTGCAAATAAAATGGGCAAAATATAGCCTGGATGTTTTATTATTTGGTGGTAAGATTTGTTTTCAGCAGATAAGTTATAATTTAATTTTAGCTCTCTTTCACAGAGGTTGGTGGTCTTAGGTCATTTGTTATGTATACACAGGTACCAGAATGACATAAATTTATGGCATTGCATAATAGTTTTACAGGTAATCAGAATTAACTTCCTTGAATCAGTACAGTTAATCTGAAGTACAATAACTAAACTAGGAATTTAACCAGAATT
>SJYX01019332.1:93183-194586 GCA_006410675.1 Oreotragus oreotragus | reverse complement strand
GTTCCATCACTTCATAGGAAATAGATGGGGAAGCAGTGGAAACAGTGTCAGACTTTATTTTTTTGGGCTCCCAAATCACTGCAGATGGTGACTGCAGCCATGAAATTAAAAGACGCTTACTCCTTGGAAGGAAAGTTAGGACCAACCTAGCTGGCATATTGAAAAGCAGAGACATTACTTTTCCAACAAAGGTCCATCTAGTCAAGGCTATGGTTTTTCCAGTAGTCATGTATGGATGTGAGAGTTGGACTGTGAAGAAAGCTGAGTGCTGAAGAATTGATGCTTTTGAACTGTGGTGTTGGAGAAGACTCTTGAGAGTCCCTTGGACTGCAAAGAGATCCTACCAGTCCATTCTAAAGGAAATCAGTCTTGGGTGTTCATTGGAAGGACTGATGCTGAAGCTGAAACTTCAATACTTCGGCCACCTCATGCGAAGAGTTGACTCATTGGAAAGACTCTGATGCTGGGAGGGATTAGGGGCAGGAGGAGAAGGGGACGACAGAGGATGAGATGGCTGGATGGCATCACTGACTCAAATGACTTGAGTTTGAGTGAACTCTGGGAGTTGGTGATGGACAGGGAGGCCTGGTGTGCTGAGGTTCATGGGGTCGCAAAGAGTCGGACACGACAGGAGTGACTTCGCATCAGCAGCAGCAGCAGCATTGACATAAATAGAGGCCCATAAGAAGCTTTATGATACAGGTAGAATATTATTATAGTATGATCCTATCTGAGATATTTATGTGTCCATAATATTTGATAGATAAAAATAATATTGTAAGATAAACCTCAACTGTTAGCAGTAATCATAGAGATTGTAGGGATATGGTACTTTATATTTTGTATCTCTCTTTCACAATATTTTCATTTTAAACAAAACTCAAATTATTTTATAACTATAAAAAAGCAAATTTCCAGCAACACAACCTACCCCAGCCTATATTGATTGATATGTGACATATGTATGTTAGTGACCTAAACAGTCCCCTGCTTCATCTCTAATCCTGTCTACATTTAGTTTGTTCCTAGTCACCTTCTTTGGACTCAGTCCAAACATTACTTTCCTAGGAAAATCATTCTTAACACTTCTAAGCAGATTAGGCTTTCCTGTTATAAACATGTTGCACTTGTATTTTGTAATAAAATTTACAACTACAGTTTTTGTTCCTATACATTTTCCTTGCTAGATTTTACTATTCATTATGCATAGACTGTGTTTGAGTTGATTGCTGCTATATTCCTAACACCTAGCCTACTGCCCGGGGAAGGCAATGGCACCCCACCCCAGTACTCTTGCCTGGAAAATCCAATGGACAGAGGAGTCTGGTGGGCTGCAGTCCATGGGGTCGCTAACAGTCGGACAGGCTGAGCGACTTCACTTTCACTTTTCTCTTTCATGCATTGGAGAAGGAAATGGCAACCCACTCCAGTATTCTTGCCTGGAGAATCCCAGGGACGGGGGAGCCTGGTGGGCTGCCATCTATGGGGTCACACAGAGTCGGACACGACTGAAGTGACTTAGCAGCAGCAGCAGCCTACTGCCAGGCTCATGGGAGGACTTAGGTGCTTATTTGTTATACGTATCAATGAATGAATTTTAAAATGTGATGCATTATCTGAGAAAGGATAACTTTCTTGATTTCTAAGTTTGTTTACATAAAGTATTTTAAAAATTACACATTTTAGTTCATATTTAATAACTTAATTTTAAGAATTGTCTGTATAAGAATTCTGTTATACAGAATGTCCCTAAAATACTAAGACTAGAAACATAAACATAGCACTGGATTTTGTTTGACTTAATGAAATTATTAGAGCACTGAATCAACAGTTATTATTAATTCTATTTTTGGGTTGGAAAGTTGAGGGGCTCTGTCCCTTGCCCTAGAAATCTTTTTAAGCTGTGGCTATTTACAGGACATATAGAGAGTTGGATCATTTGGTTATTACATGGCATGGGAATTGGAGTTGAATTGATCTATGTTTTGTGTTCCAGCTTTGTCAATTACCAGCTGTACATCTTAAGAAGGCAGCTAACCTCTTTTGGGTCAATTTCAGTTACAACCTAGTCACAATTCAATACTGACGATGTGTATCACTATGTAATGATCAAATCTCTTTGCTTTATTTACAATTAAATCTCCTCATTTCTACTTTATGCAGTTGCTTGGAAGCCAGTGGTGGAGATGAGAGGCACGGTGCTTCTGCCATCCATTCACTCTTTGCTCACTTCCTCATTACCTGCTACTTTGATCAAAGCTGGGATAGGGTGAAAAGGGAGAGAGGATATGTGAATTCCCATCTGGCTGGTTGGGTTCACGCTCTCTGGTCTTGGCAGAGTTGGTATAGCTGAGTAGATGCCTAGAAGATTAAAGTTGGGAGTGTTTGGGAGGATTTTTATAGGCTATTCAAAGAAATTTTGCCTGCATTCTATTCTAGAATACATTTTATCCAATAAATGCATATCCTTTCCTTGTAGTTGCTGGTTATCTTTTCCTAGCCACTGATAATGTTGAAGCTTCACTTAACACCTCATTCTGCAGAAAGCACAAACCAAGACGACAGCCTGTGGCACTCCACTATGTACCCCATATCTGGATCACAGAATTCCTTCCTTCCAAAACCTCTATGAGGTTAGGATGGTTTCAGTGTATCAGTAGCATTCTCCTGCTACCAAAGCAGTTATTCATCATTTCTCTAACTCTTTCACAGACTTAACAACAGATTTGAAACTATTAGTAAAAGATTAGTGAACTTGAAGACACAGCAATAGAAAATAACCAAAATAAAACACAGAAATAAAAGACTGAAAAAATTAACAGAACATATGTGAGATGTGGGACAACTTTAAGCAGATTAATGTCCATGTAATGGGAGCTATTAGAGGAGCAGAGAAAGGAAAGAAGATAGAAAAATACATTTTTTTAAATACAGCTGAAATGTTCCAGATTGATGAAAATTATAAAATCAAGGTTTCAGGAACCTCAAAGATACCAACCACAAGAAACATGAAGCAAATTACTGCAAAGGACCTTATGGTAAAACTGCTGACAAGCAGTTAAAAAGTGCAAAACAACCAGAGAACAAAACACATGATAAATATAAATCAGTGGTTTTAAACTGGGGACTGTTTCGCTCTCTCAAGGGGACACTGGACAATGTCCAGAAACATTATTGGTTGTCAAAACTGAGGGGATGAGTAAATAGAGGCCAGAGATGCTGAACAACAACATACCTTGTGTCAGAAATAATACAAGCCAGAGAATAATGGAGCAATTTTAAAGAACGAATAGGAAAACACTGTAATGCAAAGTTCTACATTCTGCCAAAAAAATGTTTTCAAACCAAAGGTGAAATACAGACCCTATCAGACATAAAATGTTGAGAGAATTAATTACCATGAATAATCACTACAAGAAATGTTAAAGGAAGCCTTTTAGGCAGGGAGCCTTTAAGCCTAGGGAGAAACAAGACTTACAAAAAGAAATAAAAACCACTGGAAATGGAAAGTATACAGATAAATATAAAATCTATATTTTGTTACTTTTAAAGATATCTTTAAAAGGTTGCTGCTTAAAGCAAAAAAAAAAAATAACAGCAATGTATAATAGTTTAAAATGTATATTTAATAAAACACATGAACACAATAGCATAAAGTCTAAGGTGGGAGGAAAAATAGAAAGTGCTATTGTAATATTCTTATGTGTGAAATGATAGAATATTACTGGAAAGAAGACTGCAATAAGTGAAACACACATACTGAGACTTCAACAACTACTGGAAAAAATAATTATGACTTAATAACAATCAAATGAGATAAGATGAAATCAGGAAAAGTATATAACCACCCAAAAGAGCCAGAAAAGGAGACAAGAAGGAATAAAGAACAGATTAATCAACTAGAAAACAAGTAGCCAGATAGTAGACTTAAATCCAGCCATATCCAAAGGCACATTAATGAATAAAGTGCAGACATTCCAATTAGAATGCAGAGATTGATTGATTCGATTTTTAAAAAACAAGATCTAATTATATGTAGCAAAACAGAAATCCACTTTAAATACAAATACAGAAGTAGTTTAAAAGTAAAAGGATGGAGGCAGCTAACATTAATCAAAAGAAATCTGGAGTGGCTATATTAATATCAGAAAAAGTAGATTTTAGGGAAAAGAATATTACCTGATAGACGGTCATTTCATCACGGTAAATGGGTCAGTTTATCAATAAGACATAACAATCTTAAATGCTTTATTTAGAAATCTGTGAAGGAAAATATTAATACACAAAGCAAGTCACATTAAAAATGCAAGAAGAAATAGAAAATTTAACAATTACTTTTAGCAAATACTGACAAAAGATAATACTGTATAAGTATATAAATATTGAAAGATTTCAATAATTGACAGAATCCAATAACAGCAGAACAAACATTCTTTTTTGGAGAAGGAAATGGCAACCCACCCCAGTATTCTGACCTGGCAAATCCCAGGGATGGAGGAGCCTGGTGGGCTGCCGTCTGTGGGGTCACACAGAGTTGGACACAACTGAAGTGGCTTAGCAGCAGCAGCAGCAAACATTCTTAATAACTGTTGTTTGTGGACTTATAAAGAATGTTTGCTGCTGCTGCTGCTAAACCACTTCAGTTGTGTCCAACTCTGTGTGACCCCACAGACGGCAGCCCACCAGGCTCCTCCATCCCTGGGATTTGCCAGGTCAGAATACTGGGGTGGGTTGCCATTTCCTTCTCCAAAAAAGAATGTTTGTTCTGCTGTTATTGGATTCTGTCAATTATTGAAATCTTTCAATATTTATATACTTATACAGTATTATCTTTTGTCAGTATTTGCTAAAAGTAATTGTTAAATTTTCTATTTCTTCTTGCATTTTTAATGTGACTTGCTTTGTGTATTAATATTTTCCTTCACAGATTTCTAAATAAAGCATTTAAGATTGTTATGTCTTATTGATAAACTGACCCATTTACCGTGATGAAATGACCGTCTATCAGGTAATATTCTTTTCCCTAAAATCTACTTTTTCTGATATTAATATAGCCACTCCAGATTTCTTTTGATTAATGTTAGCTGCCTCCATCCTTTTACTTTTAAACTACTTCTGTATTTGTATTTAAAGTGGATTTCTGTTTTGCTACTTATAATTAGATCTTGTTTTTTAAAAATCGAATCAATCAATCTCTGCATTCTAATTGGAATGTCTGCACTTTATTCATTAATGTGCCTTTGGATATGGCTGGATTTAAGTCTACTATCTGGCTACTTGTTTTCTAGTTGATTAATCTGTTCTTTATTCCTTCTTGTCTCCTTTTCTGGCTCTTTTGGGTGGTTATATACTTTTCCTGATTTCATCTTATCTCATTTGATTGTTATTAAGTCATAATTATTTTTTCCAGTAGTTGTTGAAGTCTCAGTATGTGTGTTTCACTTATTGCAGTCTTCTTTCCAGTAATATTCTATCATTTCACACATAAGAATATTACAATAGCACTTTCTATTTTTCCTCCCACCTTAGACTTTATGCTATTGTGTTCATGTGTTTTATTAAATATACATTTTAAACTATTATACATTGCTGTTATTTTTTTTTTTTGCTTTAAGCAGCAACCTTTTAAAGATATCTTTAAAAGTAACAAAATATAGATTTTATATTTATCTGTATACTTTCCATTTCCAGTGGTTTTTATTTCTTTTTGTAAGTCTTGTTTCTCCCTAGGCTTAAAGGCTCCCTGCCTAAAAGGCTTCCTTTAACATTTCTTGTAGTGATTATTCATGGTAATTAATTCTCTCAACATTTTATGTCTGATAGGGTCTGTATTTCACCTTTGGTTTGAAAACATTTTTTTGGCAGAATGTAGAACTTTGCATTACAGTGTTTTCCTATTCGTTCTTNCACTTTTCTCTTTCATGCATTGGAGTAGGAAATGGCAACCCACTCCAGTATTCTTGCCTGGAGAATCCCAGGGATGGGGGAGCCTGGTGGGCTGCCGTCTATGGGGTCACACAGAGTCGGACATGACTGAAGTGACTTAGCAGCAGCAGCAGCAGTCATTAGGGAGATGAAGTTTAAAGCACAAAGTGATATTACTATATACCTATTACAAATGCTAACATCTGAAAGACTGACCACATGGAGTGTTGGTTCAGTTCAGTTCAGTTCAGTCGCTCAGTCGTGTCTGACTCTTTGTGACCCCATGAATTGCAGCATGCCAGGCCCCCCTGTCCATCAACAACTCCTGGAGTTCACCCAAATTCATGTGCATTGAGTCGGTGATGCCATCCAGCCATCTCATCCTCTGTCGTCCCCTTCTCCTCCTGCTCTCAATTTCTCCCAGCATCAGAGTCTTTTCCAAAGAGTCAACTCTTCACATGAGGTGGCCAAAGTATTGGAGTTTCTAGGAGGTGCCAAAAATGTATGTTATGGAAAATCTTTTAGAATTTTTTGAGGAGGAAGGAGATATATGATTTATGTTTTAAATCATCAATATAGCATAGGTATTATTGTGCTAAAACTGATACAGATTATTCAATGATCTCTTTGAGTTCAACAGCTTATCTAAGTAATTAGGTTGATTACTTGGATATATTACTTAATATATCACATTCGAATGTGATATTTCAGATTGCTCACATGGATGAAAAATTAAAATACTGAGGTAACAATTTCATGTTCTCGATCTGGGTGATGACTATGCTATGCAAAGAACTAATAATCTCTAAAAACTGAAAGATTGATCTAATCACTCCGAAAACCACCCCCATTTTTGTTTCTGGATAGTCACAGAATAATTTTTATGTATTCCTTAGAGAAATCTTTAGACTAATTCCAAGTCTTAGAAGCAGTAATAGTAGCTTGTGCTGTGTGCTCAGTCACTCTGTTATGTCCGATTCTTTGTGACCCCATGAACTGTAGCCTGCCAGGCTCCTATGTCCATGGAATTTTCCAGGCAAGAATATTGAAGTGGGTTGCCATTTCCTACTCCAAGCGATCTTCCTAACCAAGGAATCGAATCCATGTCTTTCCATCTCTTGCATTGGCAGGTGGATTATTTACTACTGTGCCACCTGCCTTTCAGTTTGCATAATAACAATATCTGATTACTTGGAGAAATTATTTCAGTATACTTAATTTTTCTTCACATTTCATGTACCAACTTACTAAGGAAAAATTGATAGTATTATTGTCCACCTTGTTAAAGAGCTTAAAAGAAGTCATAGAGGACTTAAAGTAAATGCAACAATGAGTGTTAACAGAAAATTAAATATATTTTGATGCCTTATTTTTTCCTCATTTTTTTTTGTCTCGGAGGATTATGGGTGAAGTCAGGCTCAATTTCCTGCTTACAGGTGGTAATATTTTGTTTTGCAAATGAAATAATGAGAAAAAAGAAAAAAAAACCCCACTATGATTCACTTAGTGCAAAATTCTATCCATGCTGTTTTTATTCAGGGTATATTCATTAAGCACCTTCTATGCAGCAAAGCTATTAGGGATTCAGTAGTTCATACTAATGGGAAAATTCTCTGCTTTTGAGAAATGTACATTCTAGGGAAAGATACAGACAATAAGGAAATAAACAAATGTACATCCTAGGGGAGAATATAGTTAATGAGCATGTGCAAAGGAATGGAAGAAAGGAGTGCTTCACGGTAGGATGGAGGGAGGTGTGTGTGTGCTAAAGTTGCTTGAATATTGGAGTGAGCTGTCATGCTCGCCTCCAGGATGTCTTCCCAACCCACAGGTCAAACCTGCATCTCTTTCTTCTCCTGCATTGGCAGGTGAATTCTTTACCACTAGCGTCACCTGGGAAGCCCTATGGAGGGAAGTTCTTGCTATTATATCTGTCATCAGAGAAGGTCTCTCCCAAGTAGTGTATTTGAAGCTGAGATCTAAAGACAGTGAATGAGGGAAGCAGGCAGATCATCTTAAAGAGTAACTTTTCAGGCTGCAGAGCCTACAAGTGTGAAGACCATGGGAATTATGCTTAGACAGATTGAAGAACAGAAAGGAAATCCATATGACTAGTGTGTGACTGATGCAGAAAGAATGTGGAGGAGAGTAGTCAGAGAAATTGTCAGGGTGGGAGTGGATCACAGAGCACCATGAACATTTGAGGGACTTTACTGTGAGTGCACTTGGATGCCACTGTGCAGCTCACTGGAAAGGGTGCATGATCTGCCTTACATCTTGAAAGGATTGCTCTGTCGGATGACCCGAGTTACTGGAGGGAGACAAAGATAAAAGCAGAAAGACTTCCTGGGGAACTTTTCAGTAACCTGAAAGAAAGAAGATGTAGGGAAAGAAGTGAGTTGGATTTCCTGACTGACTAGATGGGGATGTGAAAGAAAAAGAGTCAAGCAAGAGTCTAAGTTTTGAACTTCAAGCATCTATAGGGAGGGAATGGAAATTAACAGTGAGAGAGAGAGTGAAAAAAAAAAAAAACCAGGTTTGGAAGTAGACAATCAAACGTTCATTTGAAGTATGTTAAATTCAAGATCTAAGAGATATCTGCTTAGATTGACTTTCACTTCCTTTGGATCAACACAGCGGCAACATATCTACTTTGGTGGGGTAGAGCACCAAGCCATGACCTGAACTAGTCCTGTAGTGCTGGCAATAGGTCACCAGCACCACGGATACCATGACAGACCACAGCGTCCTAGCAACAGGCTACTCATGGCCTTTGATCCTATGAGTATTATTTACTGCTCATGCCTCAAGTATTTTGCCTCCTTTCCTGGGACTTCTCTATAGACAACATGGAGTAGGATGTTGAATATCTCAGGTATTTCTCACATGTGATTTCTCTAAGTGGGAAGCAGGGAGTGATGGCTCTTGATGGGATTCATTGACACATGAGAGGCAGGAACTGGCGAATATGTTTTGTCTTTCTTCATGAAGTATATGGATGTCCCAAAGGACCTGGAGTAGGAAATGGCAACCCACTCTAGTATTCTTGTCTGAGAAATCCCATGGACATGGGAGCCAGGTAGACTACAGTCCATAGGATCATGAAGAATCAGACACAACTGAGCAACTGAGCAAGCACATCCAAGAGATGGATTAATTAGTCAGACTTGGAAGTATTCAGCTCCATGATGGATCCTTATTCCTGACTCTTCTTAATTTCTTGCTCATCTCTAAGATAATATTACATAATAAAGCAATGGAACACAAACTCCCTGCCTCAAGTTAAGAAACAACCAGCTTGAACTGTCTAGTCAGCAACTAGGTAGAAAAGTCCAGGGTTTAGAAAAAAGGTCTAGAAATAGAAAATTTGCAGTTGTTAGCATATTACTGGAATTTAAATCTCTGAGACTGGGTGAGAACCCTTGGGGAATGAGTGTAGATGAAGAATTTGCATAAAGATTGAGAGTTGGGATAACTATCATTATCCAAAGTTTAGAGGATGAGGAAATATAGCAAAGGAGGTTAGAGGAACTAGTTGGTAAGATAAGAGAAAAACCTGGAGAATGTGCGGTATCCTGATATCCAAGAGAAGAAAAGTATAATATTTGAAGCAGAGCAGTCAGATGTTCCTAAGAAGTTTAGTAAGATGAAGTATGAATTTGTCAACATGGTGGTCACGATGTTGTTGATAAGAGTTTATATCCCAGGGCACTGAGGCAAAATTCAACCTGGAGTGGATTCAAGAGAGAATGAAAAGATTAGAAAGCATGAATAACTTCTATAAGGCATCAATTCAGTTCAGTTCAGTTGCACAGTCATGTCCGACTCATTGTGACCCCATGAACCTCAGCATGCCAGGCCTCCCTGTCTATCACCAACTCCTGGAGTTTACCCAGACTCATGTCCATTGAGTAGGTGATGCCATCCAATCATCTCATCCTCTGTCGTCCCCTTCTACTGCCCTCAATCTTTCACAGCATCAGAGTCTTTTCAAATGAGTCAATTCTTCGCATCACATGGCCATACTATTGGAGCTTCAGTTTCAACTTCAGTCCTTCCAATGAACACTCAGGTCTAATCTCTTTGAGGATGGACTGCTTGGATCTCCTTGCAGTCCCTTGGACTCTCAAGAATCTTCTCCAACACCACAGTTCAAAAGCATCAATTCTTTGGTGCTCAGCTTTCTTTATAGTCCAATTCTCACACATCCATACATGACTATTGGAAAAACCATAGCTTTGACCAGATGGACCTTTGTTGGCATAGAAATGTCTCTGTTTTTTAATATGTTATCTAGGTTGGTCATAATTATCTTCCAAGGAACAAGCATCTTTTAATTTCATGGCTGCAGTCACCATCTGCAGTGATTTTGGAGCCCAAAAAAATAAAGTCAGCCACTGTTTCCACTGTTTCCCATGAAGTGGTGGGACCAGATACCATAATCTTAGTTTTCTGAATGTTGAGCTTTAAGCAAACTTTTTCATTCTCCTCTTTCACTTTCATCAAGAGGCTCTTTAGTTCTTCACTTTCTGCCATTAGAGTGGTGTCATCTGCATATCTGAGCTTATTGATATTTCTCCAGGCAATCTTGATTCCAGCTTGTGCTTCTTCCAGTCCAGCGTTTCTCATGATGTACTCTGCATAGAAGTTAAAGAAGCAGGGTGACAATACACAGCCTTGATGTACTCCTTTTCCTATTTGGAACCAGTCTGTTGTTCCATGTCCAGTGCTAACTGCTGCTTCCTGACCTGCGTACAGGTTTCTCAAGAGGCAGGTCAGGTGGTCTGGTATTCCCATCTCTGTCAGAATTTTCCACAGTTTATTGTGATCCGCACAGTCAAAGGCTTTGGCATAGTCAATAAACCAGAAAGATGTTTTTCTGGAACTCTCTTCTTTTTTTTCCGTGATCCAGTGGATGTTGGCAATTTGACCTCTGGTTCCTCTGCCTTTTCTAAAACCAGCGTGAACATCTGGAAGTTCATGGTTAACATGTTGCTGAAGCCTGGCTTGGAGAATTTTGAGCATTACTTTACTAGCGTGTGAGATGAGTGCAATTGTGCGGTAGTTTGAGCATTCTTTGGCATTGCTTTTCTTTGGGATTAGAATGAAAACTGACCTTTACCAGTCCTGTGGCCACTGCTGAGTTTTCCCAATTTGCTGGCATATTGAATGCAGCACTTTCACAGCATCCTCTTTCAGGATTTGAAATAGCTCAACTGGAATTCCATCACCTCCACTAGCTTTGTTCATAGTGATGCTTTCTATGGCCCATTTGACTTCACATTCCAGGATGTCTGGCTCTAGGTGAGTGATCACACCATCGTGATTATCTTGGTCGTGAAGATCTTTTTTGTACAGTTCTTCATGTTTTCTTGCCACCTCTTCTTAATAGCTTCTGCTTCTGTTAGGTCCATACCATTTCTGTCCTTTATTGAGCCCATCTTTCCATGAAATGTTCCCTTGATACCTCTCATTTTCTTGAAAAAAATCTCATCTTTCCCATTCTATTGTTTTCCTCTGTTTCTTTGCATTGATCGCTGAGGAAGGCTTTCTTATCTCTCCTTGCTATTCTTTGGAACTCTGCTTTCAGATGCATATATCTTTCCTTTTCTCCTTTGCTTTTCACTTCTCTTTTTTCACAGCTATTTGTAAGGCCTCCTCAGACAACCATTTTGCCTTTTTGCATTTCTTTCCCATGGGGATGGTCTTGATCCCTCTCTCCTGTACAATGTCGGGAACCTCCATCCATATTTCATCAGGCACTCTGTCTATCAGATCTAGTCCCTTAAATCTATTTTTCCCTTCCACTGTATAATCATAAAGGATTTGATTTAGATCATACCTGAATGGTCTAGTGGTTTTCCCTACTTTCTTCGATGTAAGTCTGAATTTGGTATTAAAGAGTTCATGATATGAGCCACAGTCAGCTCCTGGTCTTGTTTTTGCTTACTGTATAGAGCTTCTCCGTCTTTGGCTGCAAAGAATATACTCAGTCTCATTTCAGTGTTGGACATCTGGTGATGTCCATGTGTAGAATCTTGTCTTGTGTTGTTGGAAGAGGGTGTTTGCTATGACCAGTGCATTTTCTTAACAAAACTCTGTTAGCCTTTGCCATGCTTCATTCTGTACTCCAAGACCAAATTTGCCTGTTACTTCAGGTGTTTATTGACTTCCTCCTTTTGCATTCCAGTCCCCTATAATGAAAAGGACATCTTTTTGGGGTGTTAGTTCTAAAAGGTCTTGTAGGTCCTCATTGAACCATTCGACTTCAGCTTCTTGAGCATTACTGGTAGTGGCATAGACTTGAATTTCTGTGATATTGAATGGTTTGCCTCGGAAATGAACAAAGATCATTCTGTCATTTTTGAGATTGCATCCAAGTATTGCATTTCAGACTCTTTTGTTGACCATGATTGTCCTCCATTTCTTCTAAGGGATTCCTGCCCACAGTAGTAGATATAATGGTCATATGAGTTAAATTCACTCATTCCAGTCCATAAAGCATATTTCTCTCTAATTTCTGCATTCATCCCTTTGGTGACTGCATCCAGTCTAAATGTATGAAATACTATCTACATATTGAAAATTCCCAAATGCATATAATCAACCTGGATCTCTCATCTTATGTATATATGTCCAAATACATCTTGACATCTCAACTTGGATTTCTGATAGATGATGTAAATTTTACCTACTGAAAGACTTCTCTACACCTCAAAACCTTATTCTCATTTAGACTTTCATATCTTAATAAATGGACAGTTCATTCCCTCAGCTTTCATGTCCAAAAATCTCAGAGCCACCTATGGCTCTCTGTACATATAACATGTAACTAAGGAGTAAACTCTGTAGATTCTATTTTTAAAATAGATCTTAAACCCTACAGTTTTCACTTCTTCCATTGCCACTATGCTGGTCTAAACCATCATCATTTTTTACCTAGACTATTGCAAGAGCCTTCTCTTGGGCCTCCCTATTTCATTCCTTTTCTACATCACTTTTCTCCATTTATAGTCAATAGACCAGCTGGCATAATATTTTGAAAGCGACATTCTCAAGTGTTTCCTCAGAAAATGCTAATGACTTCCCCTATCAGAGTACAAAGTCGTCCTCTTGTCAATGGTCTACAAGGCTGTATGCCTTCAGGCCCTTCTTTCTTCTCTAATTGTATCTGTTGCTGCTTTTTTCCTCAGTGTACATTAGTATCCTGGGCTTTTCTCCAACAGTCTGGGCACATACTAGTCTGGGGGCTTTGCTTTGGTTGATCCCTTGTCTGAAGTGTTTTTCCACCAGCTAATCAAAATAATCATCTCCTTACTTCTATCCAGTCTTTGACCAAATGTGACCTTCTCATATTTGTAATACTTAATATTGCAACCCCAACGTTGAAATATCATGGACAGAGGAGCCTGGTGGGCTACAGTCCATGGGGTTGCAAAGAGTCAGACATGACTGAGCAACTAAACAACAACAAAATAGTATTTAACACTTTCTAACATCTTTATAATTTATATATTCATTGTCATTTTCAAGTAGAATGTAAATTCTTTTGACAGAGATTCTTGTTTGGTTTATTCANGACCTTCTCATATTTGTAATACTTAATATTGCAACCCCAACGTTGAAATATCATGGACAGAGGAGCCTGGTGGGCTACAGTCCATGGGGTTGCAAAGAGTCAGACATGACTGAGCAACTAAACAACAACAAAATAGTATTTAACACTTTCTAACATCTTTATAATTTATATATTCATTGTCATTTTCAAGTAGAATGTAAATTCTTTTGACAGAGATTCTTGTTTGGTTTATTCATTCTTAATGCCTGGAGTACTAACTAGTGTAATATTAGGTACTCAAAGCTTATTTATTGAATAACTAAAACTTATTATATCTGTACTTTTCTTTCACTTTTCACATCTGCACATGTATATGCATTTTTCAGGAAGCAAATGTCGGTAAATTTTTAAAACAAATTTGATATCATCCACATTGGAATAAAATTCCCTTGATTTACTAGCTTTAAAGCTAATGTAATCTTTGCATTGGTGACATAAAATTTTTGATGTAAATGTTCAAAAGTGCTCACATGTTCTGTTTCAGTATGTTAGAATGCTGTTGTTGATGGAGAGCCACAGATAAGGCAACACCAAGAAAAAAATGAAAAGAAAGGTTTAAGATACAATATTTTGGAACATTTGTTGACAGGGCATAGAATATAGGTATGTGGATATGAATTTCTTTTCAGAGCCAGGTTGAGCAGTGTGACCCCTTTCTAAAGCTTCTTACATTTCCCTTAGATTACTCAGGTGAAGCTTCTGTTTTATTGAAGCTTGGGGTGACAAGAATTTTGGGCCCAGATTAATCTAATCTGTCCTTTTTGCTTGAAATCCAAAGAAAGCATTTTATTACTTATGAGGAATATCATACATTTGCATTCAGCTGAAAAATAGAAAGCCAAAAAAACAAGCTTTTACTACAGGCATTCTGAACTAGGTTTCAACCCATCTTTGTCAAAGAATGCTTTCTTCCATTTTTTTAAAAACAAAATATGTTATTTCCAAAGACATGCTTCATTTCTCTGTAGAGATGTCCTGAAATTTAGCAGAGAAAAACAGATTGTTAGCACATGACATAAAAATAAAATAACAAAAGAGTCTCTAACACAATGTCAAAAGAAAACCTAAGAAATATGCTGTCCTGAATATTTAGTTTCGATTATAGAGTGACAAATGACTACTGTAGAACCTAAGAAGTCTTTCTTTTAAAAAAGAGATTTTGTTGTTTGCAGAAAACGTTAAAACATTATATAAAAAACAATATAAATCTGTAGGTGGATGATTGGCAAAAACAACCTAGAATTTGAGATCAATGATCTTTATTGTTATTCTAGACTAAACATTAGAAGAGAAATAACCATTCATTAGACTCAACAATAGATAGAAACCACAGCTGGCATGAAAGTTATATTTCCCTCATGCAGAGTCTTTAAGTAGTGCTTTAGATTTGCTTAACGAGACAGACTGATTTACATTTCCTTGTATTTCTTTTTTTTCTTTGCTTTCACCAGAGTGTACTGTTGGGGCCATTTTCCTTAAATTCTAATTTATTTTCTGATCTATGAGTTTGTTTTTCTAGTTGAAGGAGTAGAACAATGCCTACAACAAAATGAAAAATGAAGCTTTCAATCATGAATCCCAGTTACTGAGGAAAACAAATGGCAATATGTTTAGTAGATGGTCATATCCAAATACGTTGAATGGCTAAATTTCTTAACATTTTGGTCGCTCTTACTATTTTACTACTTTTTTCCTGTGATTCTTTTTTATTTAATTTCTTTTGTCAGTTCCAGATATTTTTGTTTGTCATCTGGGGAATATGAATTTGACATATAACAAACATAAGTACTTTAACTCTTATAAAATTGAAATCTATCAGAGGAGCATGACAAAAGTTGAATGTAAAATATGATTACTTCACTATATAAAGCCTTTATCACTTAAAATTACTACTTTATTATGCAGTACTTTTATGAATGATTCCATATGAATATATTCAGAATAGTCTACAAGTTCATTTAATATTAAAAATTATTCTAAACCTTGGCAAAAGCATATAAAAAGTTGTTTTTACATTATGTAGATGTTTGCTCAAGTAATTTCTAGTGAATCCAGTCTGGGGAAGATGAAGTAAGCCCTGTCTCTCCAACTGAATGCACATATAAACTCTGAACAGGAGGCATAGATATATATGTAGCTATCTAAGCACTTAAATGGTAGCAGAAAGATTTAGGAAAGAGTCCAGAATTTGATCTATCACCAAACCAGAGGTAATTATCTTTCCCATCTCTCTGTTATCATCTGCCGTGGCTACAGAAGTGAAGTGAAGTGAAGTGAATTTGCTCAGTCGTGTCCGACTCTTTGCAACCCCATGGACGGTAGCCTACCAGGCTCCTCCCTCCATGGGATTCTCCAGGCAAGAGTACTGGAGTGGGTTGCCATTTTCTTCTCCAGGGGGTCTTCCCAATCCAGGGATCGAACCTGGGTCTCCCTCATTCCAGGCAGACACTTTAACCTCTGAGCCACCAGGTAAGACCACAGGTAACCTGAAACCTAGAACTGCCACTCAACAGGGATGGAGAAAGCCTCATTTTTCTGTACTGAGAAGTTGGAAAGAAGACTCATAAAGTCCAGAAAGAAACGGAGTAAATCCTCTGTTTTCTTTTCTTCTCTTTCCTCTCCTATCCCAGCCTCCAGGCAAGACCTCAGTGGCACAGAAGCTGAGCAGTCACCTAAAATACTAAAGGAGAGGGCCTTTTATTACCAAAGGAACTGTGGTTCAAAGAACTGGAGGGAAAATTTGCTTTTCATTCCTCCTTTGTCCATTTACCACTAAGCTACTAAACCCCAGCTACAGTATCAATTGTGGAAAGGAGAAAAATAGGGAAACTTAAAGCCGGACTTTCTGATTAGAAGACCATTAAATGGGAACCTAGAGAACCAAAAAGTATTGAGATTACAGACAGAAGGGAACTCTAGTGAGTTACTGCATAAACTGATGTGTAACTGTTGGGCTCACATCCCCATGCTACACATGTGTGAATCTGGTACACAACCAGCATCCCAAATGCTTTGAGAACTATAGTCAAAACCTCTTCTCAGATCTAAGACCACCTACTGAGTTAATTGTGCAAAAGATTTTCACTGCACCCACAGGCCACAGGAGATGGGATGGAAACTGTAGCCTGAACCCAAGCAGATTGATCGTCTAGCAAAGCAAAACTAAACAAAAAAAGTTGACTATTATCACAGGATTTAAATAAGATCCAGCATCTCATAACCTAATATTCAAAATGTCCAGGATACAATCCAAATGAACAACCAGGAAAATATCAGCTCACAAGAAAAAAACAATCAATAGATAATGCTGAGAGGACACATATCTTAGAATTAACAAAGACTTTAAACCAGCTGTTATAACTCTTCCCCAAAAGGCAAAGCTGAGCCCTTCAAAGGAAAGATGGAAAGTCTCAGCAAGTAAAGATAAGATGTAAGAAAGACTAATAAGAAATTTTAGAGCTGAAAAATATGATAAATAAAATAAAAGTGACACAGAAAAGTCTGTGACCTTGAAGATAAATCATTAAAAATTATCTAATCTGAACAACAGATAGTAAAAAGATAAAAAATAAATAAATAGGACTTCAGAGACTGATGGACAATACCAAAACATCTAGCATTTGTCAGTGGAGTCAAAGGAGAAGATAAAAAATATGATGCAGGAAAAAAAATTTGAATGGCTGAAAATTCCCTACATTTGTTAAAAGGTCTAAATTTACAAATTTGAAAGATTCAGCAAGTTCTAAAGAAGATAAACTTAAAGGAATCCACACAGAGACACATGATAATGAAATTTCTGGAACTAAAGATCAAACAAACATACCTAAAAACAGTCAGAGAAAAATTATGCATAATATGTAGGTGTGTGATGATTCTAATAACTATGGATTTCTCATCAGCATCAGGTGGGCCAGAATGGAATGGAATATTTTTAAAGTGAAGGTAAAGAATGGTCATCTTAGAATTTTGTGTCCACTGAAAATGGCAACCCACTCCAGTGTTCTTGCCTGGAGAATCCCAGGGACGGGGGGAGCCTGGTGGGCTGCCGACTATGGGGTCACACAGAGTCGGACACGACTGAAGTGACTTAGCAGCAGCAGCAGCAGAAAATATTTTTAAGAGTGAAGGTGAAATAAAGATGTTCTCAGGAATAAGGAAAACAAAAAGAATTTAGTTTCAGTAGATGTGCCAGAAGAAAAATGATGCCAGAGGGTAACTTGAAAACCTAAGAACAAAGGAAGAAACAGAAATGGTAAATATCTGTGTAAATATATTAAACCATTTTTTTTTATTTTTTGTATTTATTTATTTTTTTACACGAACTCCCAAACATGAACCCCCTTCCCAGCTCCCCCGCCACATCTTCCCTCCAGATCATCCCCATACACCAGCCCCAAGCATCCTGCATCCTGCATTGAAGATAGACTGGCAATTCATTTCTTACATGATAGTATACATATTTCAATGCTATTCTCCCAAATCATCCCTCCCTCTCCCTCTCCCTCTCCCTCTCCTTCTCCCTCAGCGTCCATAAGTCCGCTCTACACATCTGTATCTTTTTTGCTGTCTTGCATGCAGGGTCCTCTTTACCATCTTTCTAAATTCCATATATATGGAATTAGTATACTGTATTGGTGTTTTTCTTTCTGGCTTACTTCACTCTGTATAATTGGTTCCAGTTTCATCCATCTTATTAGAACTGATTCAAATGTATTCTTTTTAATGGCTGAGTAATACTCCATTGTGTATATATACCACAGCTTTCTTATCCATTCATCCGCTGATGGACATCTAGGTTGTTTCCATGTCCTGGCTATTATAAACAGTGCTGCAATGAACATTGGGGTACATGTGTCTCTTTCTATTCTGGTTTCCTCGGTGTGTATGCCCAGCAGTGGGATTGCTGGGTCATAAGGCAGTTCTATTTGCAATTTCTTAAGGAATCTCCACACTGTTCTCCATAGTGGCTGTACTAGTTTGCATTCCCACCAACAGTGTAAAAGGGTTCCCTTTTCTCCACACCCTCTCCAGCATTTATTGCTTGCAGACTTTTGGATCGCAGCCATTCTGACTGGTGTGAAGTGGTATCTCATTGTGGTCTTGATTTGCATTTCTCTGATAATGAGTGACGTTGAGCATCTTTTCATGTGTTTGTTAGCCATCCGTATGTCTTCTTTGGAGAAATGTCTATTTAGTTCTTTGGCCCATTTTTTGATTGGGTCGTTTATTTTTCTGGAATTGAGCTGTATAAGTTGCTTGTATATTTTTGAGATTAGTTGTTTGTCAGTTGCTTCATTTGCTATTATTTTCTCCCATTCAGAGGGTTGTCTTTTCACCTTGCTTATAGTTTCCTTTGTTGTGCAGAAGCTTCCCTGGTGGCTCAGAGGATAATGCATCTGCCTGAAATGCAGGAGACCCGGGTTCAATCCCTGGGTTGGGAAGATCCCCAGGAGAAGGAAATGGCAACCTACTCCAGCATTCTTGCCTGGAGAATCCCATGGACAGAGGAGCCTGGCGTGCTACAGTCCACGGGATCACAAAGAGTCAGACACAACTGAGTGACTTCACTTTCTTTCTTTATGAACTGCATAGATTCTTCTCCATTTCACAAGTGATGAAGGTTAATAATTGAATGCCTTACTAAAGTTAAGTAAATGACTCACTGAAGATTAAATAATTAGAAGTTCACACCAGAATGTAACCAAAATCTTTCTGATTCCAAAATCTTATTCTCTGATGATGCTTATTTACTCAGAAGCAGTGGTCCTCATCTAAAACTGATTGGAAAATGTTAATATCACACAAATTAGAAAGCAGAAACAAAGACACTGTAACATAACAAACATATTTTTTGCTAATTCTTCTTTTTTTTTTTTTGCTGTGCTTTGTTTAAAAATAAGGTTTCTGTAGGATACTAGTAGCGTAGAAAGTGTTCATTCATTTAATAACTATTTACTGAATACATAAGGAAAACATATGCAAAAAAACCATGGTAGATTAAAAAATGAACCAGATATAGATCATATTCTCATGGTGCTTTTTATCTACAATAGAAATTAGAACATGTATATGGACAGTGTTAAGTGTCTGTTTGATTGTATCTCCATGATAACAACCACACCAAAACTTAGAAATTTTAAGTAAAATTTAAAACAAAATTTAAATTTAAAACAAAAATGTATTATTCTCTTTGACAGTGATGTTTATGAACTGGGATCAGCTGGGTGGTTTTGACTTGGGGTCTCTGATATCATTCACCATCTGTTAAGAGTTGAGCTGGTGATATCTGAAGGTTTCAGTAGATTGAATTTCCAAGATGCATCACTCACATGACTAGCAATTGGTTCAGGCTATTGGCAGGGAGTTCTGCAGGGGCTCTTCATATGGATGCCTATGCATGGCCTTGCCGTGTGTTTCGAGCCCCTCATAGTGAGTCTGCTGGATTCCAAGAGTGAATGTTCCAAGGGGCCCAAGTATAGCTACAAGACTTCTTAAGACCTAATTTTGGAAACAACGCAGAATAATTTCCTATACATTCTCTTAGTCAAAGTTCTGAGCCAGAACGTCCTTGGCGGTCCATGGTTAAGAATCCAGCTTCCGATGCAGAACACATGGGTTTGACCCCTGTTCCAGGAAGATCAGACATGCCACGGAGCGGCTAAGCCTGTGCACCACAACAGCTGAGCCTGTGCTCTCAAGCCTGGGAGCTGCAACTACGGAGCCCACATGGCCCAGCTACTGAAGCCTGTGCCCCATAAGAGGAGCTGCTGCAGTGGGAATCCCGAGCGCCACAACCAGAGAGAAGTCTCTGATCTCTGTAAGTAGAGAAAGCTCACACAGCAACAAAGACCCACTGCACCCCCACCCCCAACAAAATTAAAATCTGAGCCAGACAGATTTAAGTGGAAGGGATAGAAGAGGGTCATGAATATTGAGAAGTGTGGCTAAGTTTCAGACTATTTTTGTAAACCATCACTGTCTGCTCTTTGGCCCCCAGGAATCCACATCCTTTCTATATGCAAAGTCTCCTCACCCCCAACCCAAGACCTGTGAAGTCTTATCCTAATACCACATTGGCTCAAACTTGAAGTTGAGGAACGTGTCACTTACACTGGGTCAAGGTACATCATCCTATTTGATCTTAGAGCTTCCTGATAGCTCAGTTGGTAAAGAATCTACCTGCAATGCAGGAGACCCTGGTTCAATTCCTGGGTAGGGAAGATCCACTGGAGAAGGGATAGGTTACCCACTTCAGTATTCTTGGGCTTCCCTTGTGGCTTAAGACCTGTGAAATAGCAACACAAGTTGTCTCTCTCCCACAGTGATAACTTATGTTCTGTGTGTTGTGTGTGGGGGAGATACATAAAATACACACCTGACACAAAATGGTGACAAGTAGGAAATACAATAGACACATTGAAAAAGAGAGTGAGAGACAGAAATATCTACACAATTCTGAAATCCAGGCAAGCACAAGTCACCAGTTCCTTGATTAGAGACTAGCCATGTTCCCTGGGAGTGATTCTCCACTCTTTACTATGAGTCACCCTTCACTCTTCATTATACATGGCCTAGGTTCAAGTCCTGGGTTAGAAAATCCCCTAGAGGAGGGCACAGCAACCCACTTCAGTATTCTTGACTGGAGAATCCCACAGACAGAAGAGCCTGGTGGGCTATGGTTCATAGAGTTGCAAGGAGTTGGACATGACTGAAGCAACTTAGCACACACATACACACGTGCTGCAACTCCTGAGGCCTGAGTGCCTGGATCCTGTGCTGAACACCAAGAGAAGCTAGGGCAATGAGAAGCCAGCTCACCACAAAGAGTAGCCCCTGCTCACCAGGACTAGAAAACGCCCATGCAAGCAGCGAAGACCCAGTGCAGCCAGAAATAAATAAATAAAGATTCTTTTAAGGCTTGCCATAAATCTTTTTGATGTGTTTTAAAGAAGTTTTCGGCCACACCCCTGATTTCTACTTTACTCTGGGGCTACAATTTATTAGCAACGCCCTGGATTTGCTATATGCCTAAAGGCAGAGTTCCCCAGTCACCAGGGCTTAATGCCTGATGATCTGAGGTGGAACTGATGCAATAATAATAGAAATAAAGTGCACAACAAATGTAATGCACTTGAATCATCCTAAAGCCACGCACCACCCTCACCCCCTACCCTCCCCACCCCCCTCCCCAGTACATGGAAATTTGTCTTCTATGAAACCAGTCTTTGGTGCCAAAATGGTTGGGGACTGCTGCCTTAAGGCATGTACTACTTTGATAATCTTTCGCTGGTTGTACAGAGAGACAGGATGAAAAAGAGTTGTGTGTGAGAGTTTTGTTTGTTTGCTTGCTTTGCTTTGTTGTTTTGTTTTTAACTGAGTACGTCCTAAATCCTTTATGTTTCCTACAGGTTTGTTAGAAACTGAGTAAGACTCACATTAGTTCTCCTCTTCTACAGCCACACCTTATTATGCACAGATAAAAGAAACCAGTTGGCACTTCCAACATATGCTGGAGAGTTTCCTTACCCAAACTCATCAATTCTTAGTTATACTTAGCATTTGCAATGCTCTGAAATGTTTGTAACTGAACAAAAAAGATCTCCTCCTTAGCCTCCAATAACAATTTGCTGTCTTTCAAGTGTTCACTCTTTAAGGCCGTTTCGTCTTCATCAGCCATAAGATTTTGGGTTGTTTGTTACTGCAACACAGTACCTCATCTTATCTGATTTTCACAAGTGTATTAATGAAGATATATTTTCTATTCCAGTACATGGCTCCTCAAGAGGTGGCTGGAGGTTCTGCCTACAGTTATTCCTCACTGTCTGGACTAGCCAGCATCTGGAACATTTCCAGCCATGTGGCAGAGGGAAAAGAGCACTCAAGAAGGTTGTACACAGACTAGTAAATGCTCAGCATAAAAGTGACACATGTCACTTCCCTTCCCAAGTCATAAGCTAATGACAGCATCAAGGCCATATTGAGTTCAATAAGGTGGGAAATTACAATCCCATCACATACTCAGAAGAAGAGAAAATAAATATTTGTGACCAGCTCAAATGATTACCATCTCATGAAAAATTCCTAATACAGTTCTTATAAAATGGATGCTCAGCAATTGCAGCTGCTATCATCAGGGTTATCACATCTGCTATAGTTTACTCTTAGGCTTGCATTCCGCTGTCTGTCCACTTGTAACCTTGTGATATAAAATAAATGGAATTGATGTCTGAGTCTAAACTTGGCCATTCACTCACTATGTAAAAGTGAGCAAAACACTTGACTTCCATGTACCTCCATTTAAAATTTACTTTGCCAATTTTAAAGCGTGATACAAATGTAGGTCAATCCATGAGAGGCTGAGTCATGCCTCAAACTTGAGGCTCTACATAATTTTGGATCTATCCTCCCCAGTACAACCAGTGCTTCTGTTGAAAATCTGGGGTAAGTCAATTAATTCTTCACCTTTTCAAAGAAATAAAACTTCCCACCAGAATGCCTATTTCCATACATCTCCAGCCCCAGGCAGTTTCCAGAATACTACCCACCAAAATTCTCTTTTTTCACGCTCAGTGTTAGTTCACTATGCCTGAAAGGATTCCTTCACACTGATTCCTTTTATTGAGAGTAAAGCTCTCAGTAATCCTGCCTTCATTATGATATTCCTAGCTGATGTACTTTAGACCTTTCTTCACTGTAGCACCTGATAATTTTCCAGTCCAATTCGCCTCCTGGCATCATCTTTTTTTACATCAATATTCTCACCATTTCTTTTAATATCGTGACTCTACAGTTCCTTGCAAATCTCCATCTTTTTCAATTTAACTTATTTATTTTCATCTTTGTTCAATTCCAAAGACCGTATCATCAGCCTTCCTGTCAAAGTATCAAAAAACCACTTAAAATGACAACTCTTCTATGAAAGATAAATGCATTCTGCTATAACAGTGTATATTAAAAGACTGACCTAATTGAAGCAGTAAGGGGAGGGTTTCCCTGTAAAAGCATGATTAAGCTAAATTCTGAAGAAAAAAAATATATCTGCTACTATTTAGTGTTGCTCCAGTTTCATTATCTCAATTCCAAGTTTCTATTTGATCACAGTGATATTACCTTCTAAAGGTGCTATATATTATGTTACCAAATCTGTGTTCTTATTTGAAATGCCAGCTTTAACCTTTTTATATTTTCCTTATACACCTTTCACATTCCTATTAAAAACTGGCTTCTAATATCAACAATGTTGTGTTACACACCAGAATGTCCCAACATGTTGATTTTACTGCCAGTCTCCATGCTTTCAACCTAATGTATCTATTCTGCTCGCCATTACTCTTTATTCTGTCAGCTTATATCTTTATAATAAGTTAAAGTTTAAAATTACTTTTTTCTTTTGGTATCTGCTTATTCCTATTTGACATGGAATTGCCAGCCATCTAGAATACTTCCTGGCATAAAGCATGTATGAATGAAGATATGAATATTCTTTCCTGATTTCTTTTACAGAGAAAGCAGGGAAATCTTGATGATTGAGAGTACTATAAATTTAAACCATTTAATCTCAACTAACTCAGCTTTCTTTTTAAAATCACCTAAGTTTCCCTTACATTTCCTATAGCATTTGTTTCTAGCAACCGTTCCTTCCACTCCCACTTACAACAGCTAACTTCTATTTTACTAAGATCCAAATGAGCTCTTTCAAATAGCTTTCCTTTTTGCTTTCCCCATTTTCTAGCATCAGTCTTGTTTGAGTCATTCTCTTTTAACGATGGGAAGAGCTTAAACCAACTTGATACAATGACCTCAACGTTCACTCATTCATATATTAGCTCATTTATCAAAAATGGTTTGATATTTCTTTGTCTAGAACAACAGGGATGAATCCTTCCATTAACAGGCTCAGAGACAGGTTCTGTTCTATGATAACTGCATGTTCAAGGCCCTGCAAGTTCTGTCTGGTATTTTTTCCTCTGTGTCTACAGCTTTTGTTTTTCTCCATTTTACTTGCTATGCCCTCACTGATGCATTACCCATCAGATAATATTAATAGAACTTTCTAATAGAACTTTCCAAGATGATGAAAATATTTTGTTTTTGCATCATCCAACACAACAGGCACTAGCTTCACCTGGTTCTAAATAAAGCACTTGAGACATGGATGCTGCTAAGTCACTTCAGTCGTGTCCGACTCTGTGCGACTCCATCGACGGCAGCCCACCAGGCTCCCCCGTCCCTGGGATTCTCCAGGCAAGAACACTGGAGTGGGTTGCCATTTCCTTCTCCATGATAGTGATGCTAAAAACTGAATTTCAAATTCTATGTAATAGTAATTTAAATTTAGATTTAAACTTAAATTCACATGTGAATTCCTACCGGATAGACAACAGTTCTCTAGCCCCTGGGGTGTTTCTATCAGCTTTATTAGTTCCTTTCACCTAGAACATTACCTTCCTTCTCAGGACCTTTGCACATGCTATCTTTGCTGCCCTGGGTGCCTTCTGTTTACCCAGTGCTCACTCACAAAACTGTTGGCATGGTATTTATTTCTCTTCATTTAGAGGTTGGCTTAGGGCATCATTCTAAAGGGGATCAGTCCTGGGTGTTCTTTGGAAGGAATGATGCTAAAGCTGAAACTCCAGTACTTTGGCCACCTCATGTGAAGAGTTGACTCATTGGAAAAACCTCTGATGCTGGGAGGGATTGGGGGCAGAAGGAGAAGGGGACGACAGAGGATGAGATGGCTGGATGGCATCACTGACTCGATGGACATGAGTTTGGGTAAACTTCGGTAGTTGGTGATGGACAGGGAGGCCTGGTGTGCTGCAATTCATGAGGTCGCAAAGAGTCAGACACGTCTGAGTGACTGAACTGAACTGAACTAAGGGCATTATCTTCTTCATCCTGATCCTCCCATCTAAAGTAGAAACCACCTCACTCTCCGACCCCTCTTATTTTTTCTTTCCTCTTTGCTTGTTTCTTTTATAGCACTTACTAAAACTGAAAGTATCTTATTTATTTGTTGCTTTCTTGTTTATTGCGTGTCTTCCCCACTAGAGGCTAAGCTTAATGCAGGCAGGATTTATGCATATCCTATAAATTCTGTGAGTCCACAGATTAAAAGCATGCTTCTTATATAGTAAGCATTTTTAAATGTTTTTGAATAGTTGAATGAACAAATGATGGCTGTACTTTTGGCATGTTATAAGTAGTTGGGAGCACTTATGCAGTAAAAATATCTGTGTAGGACAGAAACAGGAATAGAGTTCAATGAAGAATTTTATGAGCTAAGTGGAAAAACTAGTGAAGAAAATTTTAAGCAGAGGAAGCATTCTGTGTAAATGCATAGAGGCATGAAAAGCATGACCTGTGTGGGAGCAGTGAGAAATTTTATGCAACTGAAGTGTTTCATTATTTTTTCATCTAAGACCATCCTTTCCTTCTCAGTACAAAGAATTATTCTTTTTCAAGATAAACTCTGCCAACAGTCTCTTGGTCTGGCACTTCTCCCATTACTTTATGGAGTATGTCTCATCAATTACCCTTTTATATTTGCTGAATTTCTTTATGGGTTTCTTTGGTGGCTCAGATGGTGAAGAATCCACTGACTTTCTGATCTGTCAAACATATATGCTTGGAATTAATATTCATGGTAGTAAAAAAAAAAAAAAAGCGCCTTCCCATTGTCATGGAGGAGGAAGAAATTCTCCTTTACCCTACTAGGTTTTTTCAGCTGGTCTAAGAATTAAATTGACATGAGACAGATTAAAAGGAGAAAATCAAACAAAAGTTTATAGCATGTATATGTGTAATAGGGAGGAACAAATCTGACTCCATATTGGATCTGTTTCTTTTACCTTTGTATTTATCACTTTTAACTACTAAAGTTAATCACTAAAGGGATCGTGCCTATAGCTTAAAGTATACCTGATAGCAATCTGCTCCAATATTCTTGCCTGGAAAATCCCAAGGACAGAGGAGTCTGGGAAGCTATAGTCTATGGAGTTGCAAAGAGTTGGTCACGGCTGAGTAACTAAACAATTGAGTGAGTGATACTTAATGGCCCATCTCCCTGCTTTCCCATGCCTGAACTAAAATACCTTTGTTCAGCTCACAGAAAATATCCTGACCAGGCCCATCTGTAAATGGCTGCGGGAAAGAAGAAATTAACTGTGAAGCTTGGCCAGAACTAGGAAATATTTGCAACAACATACACCTTTTTTATTTTACCTCCTTATCTCCCCTTCTTTGTTCTATAAAAGAAAGTGAAAGTGAAGTTGTGTCCGACTCTTTGCGACCCATGGACTGTAGCCCACCAAGCTCCTCCATCCATGGATTCTCCAGGCAAGAATACTGGAGTGGGTTGCCATTTCCTTCTCCAAAAGAAGGAAATTTCTTCTATAAAAGAAATTAGCATCCAAACCTGGACAAAATGGTTCTTTAGGATAGTATTCTACTATCTGCTCAGGTGGCTATTCCTTGCCCCAGCAACTCGTCTCTGCATTTAGTGGCTTGTTGTGCAGCAACTAGTATGAGCTTGGACTCAGGAACAAACACAGGAGAGATCCAGGGAAAGAGTAACTTGCCAAAATAGCAGAAGCTCTTACCTTAAATATCATCCTCAGCCAAAGATAAAAGATGATGTTGAGGGTAGGGAGATTCAGTTTTGAGTGTTTACTAAGATTGGGGCAGGAGGAGAAGGGGATGACAGAGGATGAGATGGCTGGATGGCATCACTGACTCGATGGACGTGACTCTGAGTGAACTCCGGGTGTTGGTGATGGACAGGGAGGCCTGGCATGCTGCGATTCATGGGGTCGCAAAGAGTAGGACACGACTGAGTGACTGAACTGAACTGAACTGAACTAAAGAAAAGCAAGATAAGATTGCTATGCAGATTCAAATCCTTGTCTTCTCTTTCGAGAAGTTTCCTGAGATTTGGTCATCCTCCTCTTCCAGGTACAGCAAAGGAGATGGAGAAATCCCTTACAAATGAAGTGTTTCTTATAAAAACGTAAATCCTGGTTGGTTTTCAGAGTTGCTCATATGTCTGCTTTTCCTTAGAAATAACCAGCTTAAAATAATTAATATGCCAAGACACATATTTTGGGGTGGTAAATTCTGTTTCCCTACACCATCAAGTCCATAGTGCCTTAACATTTCCATATTCTTTTCCATACAGTTACCAAACTGTTCTATGCACATTGCCTTGATTTGCCCACTCCTTTGTCATCTCTTTCATTCCACCACTTGATTAAACTGCTTGCCTGAAGGCAGTGAATTTCTGATCATTTTTCTTCCTTGCCCAAAACTTTGAATAGCCTTTTAGATGAATGAAGGGGGAACTCTTAAGCTTTGAATGTAAATCACACTTCATCCTGGCATAGCCCTGGCTTCAATTTTCAAAATGTTTCTAATACTAAAACATAATGCAGTTGAAATGGACTACTTAATAATATACTTTCTGTAATTGGTGAGCTTGGCTGTTGCCACATTTGAGAAGTCATCACTGACACTACTGTACCACACCCTCTGATGGTTCCTTGTTCGTCATTACACCTCCATTCCTAGTGTGAAGTTTGACCTATAGTGGGTACTTCACATGGTGGATAAGTAAAGATACATTCAATTCAGAGCCTAATCTTGGATTCTGAAACAAAGATGTTCCCTTTGCATGCCTAAATCTCAGAATTTAGGTGCCCTCAAGATTATTACAGGTGAAAATGTTTCATTTACTTTATTCTCTAAGTGAGAAAGACACATGGTTCTGAATAAACAACTGAATGGAGAGATGATAAAAGAAAGGCAGAACTACCTTCAATATTTTATTTATATTAGTAAGAAGTTTGCATTTGATTGCAGTGAGCATCAACAGGGCAAAAACAAATAAATTAGTAACTAGATATTATCCATATTTGTAATTTAAATTTTATTTTAGATTCTCCTCCTGTAATTAAGTATGCATGGCTTAAGGACCCAATTTAAGGATCATTCTTATTTTAGGAGACATCTGAGGCAGATTAAAGAAATATAAACCTTGCACACATCCTGATCCTCACTGGCAATCCTGCCTTTGGAACCATTGCTATAAAACTCCTCAGCAGATCCTCCTGGGTTGGGAAACACAGTTTTTGACGGCATAGGCCTGCTGTGTCCCCTTTTACCTGGTGAAGAAATAAAGCCACTCTTTTTCACTTCACCCAAAATTCTGAGATTCAATTTGGCATCAGTGCACAAAGGCCACATTTTCAGCATCATTCTTGCATTTTTAAGAAACCAAAGGGCTTAATTTATTGCAGTTTTCTTTTATGAAAGTTACTATTCTGTTTTGCTGGCTTGCTTGTTAGCTCTTTTTCAGAAAAAAAATTTGTCTAGCAGCCCCTCCTTTCCCTACTGCTTCTTTCAAGTATTTTCTGAATGTGTGTCCTCTGAAATACACTACCATTTGCTTATAATTCTTGTTCATCATCTGCTGCAGAAAGATCCCATCCATCTTCCCCAGTGAACTGCAAAAATGTGCCAGAGAATTCTGAATACTGCAGACATTCTCTTTTTTGGCCTTTTCATATGGGAAACTCATAAGTGGAATCAGAAGATGTATGAGAATTTGTTCTGATCAGCTGAAGAATACAGATTTTGGAATACAGTTTTATAGGGAAAAAATGGTAAGATAAATAAAGACTTGGTATAAAACTCTACAGCTCCTATAGTGGTAATAGAATAATAATTCTATGGTTAAAGAAGAATGAGTACCCTGGATATAATCATGACACTTTCATATCATGGAGAGCTGCTGACCCAGCAAAAAAAAAAAATATATATATATATATATGTATATATGTATATATATTTACTCTTCTACTCTTTCTTTTGGCAATTAGACTTCATCACTGCTATGGCTTTAGGAGCTATTCGTAATGATGGAAAATTTTGTGATTGACTGCTGGGTCTAAAAATTGGCCACATTTTATCAGCAGTCTACTTACAATGTTCCTAAAATTTTGGAAGCAACACACAAGACATTTTGATAGCAATTCAGGTCAGGATTGTGTGGCCTTTCATTTACTAGGACAAAATGCATAAGGAAGGAAGAAATTTTTTTTTAAGTTTAATAATATACATACATAGGAGAGACCCAGAAAAACTGAGCAACTCACCCAAATGGCAGAAGCCCTCACCTTAAATACCATCCTCAGTCAAAGACAAAAGAGGATGCTCCAGGTGGGGAGAGTCAATATGGAGTTACCAGTATCAACTACAAGTTGGCACTTGCTTTGGGTACTTGCCATCTACCTCTACAAGGATTAAATCATGTGCTGCTGCAGCTGCTGACCAAGGTCCGTTTAGTCAAGGCTATGGTTTTTCCAGTACTCATGTATGGATGTGAGAGTTGGACTGTGAAGAAGGCTGAGAACCGAAGAACTGATGCTTTTGAACTGTGGTGTTGGAGAAGACTCTTGAGAGTCCCTTGGACTGCAAGGAGATCCAACCTGTCCATTCTGAAGGAGATCAGCCCTGGCTGTTCTTTGGAAGGAATGATGCTAAAGCTGAAACTCCAGTACTTTGGTCATGTCATGTGAAGGGTTGACTCATTGGAAAAGACTCTGATGCTGGGAGGGATTGGGGGCAGGAGGAAAAGGGGACGACAGAGGATGAGATGGCTGGATGGCATCACCAACTCGATGGACGTGAGTTTGAACGAACTCCGGGAGATGGTGATGGACAGGGAGGCCTGGAGTGCTGCAATTCATGGGGTCGCAAAGAGTCAGACACGACTGAGCAACTGAACTGAGCTGAACTGAAAGGGAGTTTAGGGTGGAGAGCAGAAATGAGTCACCCCAGGCTCTGGAAAAACTGGTACAGGTCTTCAGATGGTTAGATATTTTCAGGAGTTGATTTTATGAGCCCAATTCTTGCATCTCCTCATATCTAGAAAAGCACTGAATTCCTTCATGGTGATGACTTCTCTGTGTAACTGTCAGAAACCTTCTGCAAAAATATGTGCTTGATTTCATGGACTCCCTCTTCACCAAAGTCACATTAACTGACCTTCCCCAACTCTTCTCCTCTACTTCTCTGGGGCAGCTTTTCATGGCTATCTGAAATGCTGTCTCCCTGGCCACAGTCCTCAGTTTGCACCAAATAAAACTGAACTTGCAACTCTCATGTTGTGCATTTTGCACAGTAAAGAAGGGTAAGGTTGTGGTACAGATTTAAGTCCTTGACTTCTCCATTGAGAAGAGCGTCCAGAGATTTGGTCATCCTCTTCTTCTAGTTACTTGGAGGGAGACACCCTTACAAATGGAGATTTTCCTTGCAAATATAAACATTTCTTACCAAAGGATTTTCAGAGCTTTTCCCATGTCTGCTGTTTCCTGAGCTTCTCAGGGGGTACAGTGGTAAAGAAACAACCTGCCTGCCAGTGCAGGAGACATAAGAGGCATGGGTTCAACCCTTGGGTCAGGAAGATCCCGTGCAGAAGGAAATGGCAACCTAATGCAGTATTCTTGCCTGGGAAATTCCATAGAGAGAGGAGCCTGGCAGACTACAGTCCATGAGGTCACGACTGAGTGTGCGTGCCAACATACACACACTTACACACACACACATGCTGTTTCCTAGAAAATAACCAGCTCAAAATCATTAACAGGTCAAAGAGATATATTTTAGCATGGCAAATTCTCTTCCCCTACATGAATTTAAGAAAAGGGTTATCTGAGTAATGGCTCAGCTTCCATATCCAGACTATTGTTTTCCAAAGGCTCACCTGCCTACAGTGAAAATGGAGGGGAGGCGGGGTTGTGGTAGAGGGTAGAGAAACTAGAAATGCTATTGAAGGAATGCAAAGAGAAGGAAGGAATTCACTAACATTCAAAACAGGTATAAGAAGTCCAATTTCTTACAAACAAGGCTACTACTGTTCTGAGGGAATATTTTCTAAATTTATTTAAATTTTTAATCACAGTTTAAGCCTGAGGGGTTTCTCTCAGTGTGTAGGGAAGATACCAATACTTCCTAGGACAGCAAAGCCAGCAATTTTCTATTTTATCACAAAAGTATATGATTAGGGAGGTTCAAGAGAGAGGGGATATATGCGTACCTATGGATGATTCATGTTGACGTATGGGAGAACCAACACAACATTGTAAAGCAATTATCTTCCAATTAAAAATAAATAAATGTTAAAGAAGCATTAATATATTATGATAGAAGGTAGCGGTCAGGTGTGTGACTGCTAATGCTCTGCAAGGATTTCAGCTCAGAGTAACAGTGTGTATGTGGTGGGTAAGGCACTGGGAGGAGAACAAAATGGGACAAAAATGATAACTCATTAGAGGAGAATGGGAATGTTGACTTGACTCATTTAGTAATCTGAGGTGCCTTTGCTTCCTGTGTGTGTAGAAGGAACTTGGAAGAATGAGAGTTCGCCTGGAGTGCTTGCCAGAGGGGACATCTAAGAGAGATTAAGCAACTTTTCAGAGTGGCTACAAGGCAGTCAGTTTAGGCAAGGACTGAACTGTGCCCAGCCAGATCATGGAGAACCTGACACGAGCTAAGATCAGGCCAAGGCAGCCAGCGAGGATAGCTGGGTTCACCCAAGTTGAGAGAGACTACTACTTTTGATTACTCCAGGCAACAAGCACAGACACAACTGCCAGCTGGGGACCAGTGCACAGATGCAGATGGACACCCACGTGGGTGTCAGAAACAAATTGGCACTTGTCTGCCTCTACAAGGATTAAATCATGAACTGCTGTAGCTGCTGACCTTCAATACCCCCTGAAAGGAATTCAGGGTGGAGATCAGGAAAGAGGCACTCTGTGCTCTGGGAAAACCTGGCAGAACAGGTCTTCATCAGTTCAGTTCAGTTGCTCAGTCATGTCTAACTCTGTGACTCCATGGACTGCAGCACGCCAGGCCTCACTGTCCATCATCAACTCCCGGAGTTTACTCAGACTCATGTGCATTGAGTCGGTGATGCCATCCAACCATCTCATCCTCTGTTGTCTCCTTCTCCTCCTACCTTCAATCTTTCCCAGCATCAGGGTCTTTTCAAATGAATCAGTTCTTCGCCTCAGGTGGACAAAGTATTGGAGCTTCAGCTTCAGCATCAGTCCTTCCAGTGAATATTCAGGACTGATTTCCCTTAGGATGAACTAATTGGATCTCTTTGATGTCCAAGGGACTCTCAAGAGTCTTCTCCAACACCACAGTTTGAAAGCATCAATTCTTCAGCACTCAGCTTTCTTTATAGTCCAACTCTCATATCTGTACATGACCACTGGAAAAACCATAGCCTTGACTAGATGGACCTTTGTTGGCAAAGTAATGTCTCTGCTTTTTAATATGCTCTCTAGGTTGGTCATAACTTTCTTCCAAGGAGCAAGCATCTTTTAATTTCATGGCTGCAGTCACCATCTGCAGTGATTTTTGGAGCAAAAAAAAAATAATAATAAAGTCTGTCACTGTTTCCACTGTCTCCCCATCTATTTGCCATGAAGTGATGGGACCAGATGCCATGATCTTAATTTTCTGAATGTTGAGGTTTAAGCCAACATTTTCACTCTCCTCTTTCACTTTCTTCAAGAAGCTCTTTAGTTTCACAGTCTTCATANCTCCCCATCTATTTGCCATGAAGTGATGGGACCAGATGCCATGATCTTAATTTTCTGAATGTTGAGGTTTAAGCCAACATTTTCACTCTCCTCTTTCACTTTCTTCAAGAAGCTCTTTAGTTTCACAGTCTTCATAGAGTTAGATATTTTCAGGAACCAATTTTATGAGCACAATTCTGTATCTCCTAAAATCTAGAAAAGCACTAAAATCCTTCATGGTGACTACAGCTCCTCATGACTTGGAGAAACCTTTTGCAAAAAATATGGGCTTGATTGCATGTGCTCCCCCTTCACTAATTAAGCTATTAATAATTACTTGAGCACAAAAAGGCATAAACCTGAACCACCTCATGCCACCTAGAACATACCCTACAGAAGAAGCTGAATTCTATTCAAGATGAGAATTTTCTTTGGTTGAGATGGGGAGAGATGTGGAGAAAACCTTTACCCTAATGTATATATCTGCTCAAAAATAGATATTACCTTGGTGCTTAGAGAGTTTATGCAAATAAGAATTGCTATTCTATTTAAGAAATAAACAAATTTGATGAATTCAAGTTAGCTAAAAAAATAGGTGTAAGAAGAATCTTTTGATGGAAGAATTTCTTGAGAAAATAACAGTAATTTAACACCTAAATACTAGGGTTGAGAGGAGAGGGATGTGGTTGGCCATAAATTTATAGTGAGGAGATGGTTTCAGGTGATTTGGATTTTAAATGTCATCAGGACTTTGCTCTGCTGCCGTCTCTGTTTATATCCTGTGGACCCAAATCTTTGTGAAATCAAAATCAGGAGTGTTCTTTGATTATAGTGTTTAAGGATGGGAGGAAGAGGATGAAAACAAGGAGTTGACTGCAAAACCAGGTGAAGTCAAAGCTGTATGAAAATAATTCACGAAGCCTAAGAACCAAGACTAGTAGAAATGGGAGATTCACCAGGAGCAAGACATTAGAGAAAAACACAACCTGAAGAATTAAGCCTCTTATGAATTGAGGAGCTATTTGTGGGTACAGTGGGTGGGTATGGGTTTCTACTAGTAATATGAGGGTTCCAGTAAATCTACTGCTTATATTCAAGAAAGATTGTTCTCCTAAGCCTGGAAATCTAGAAATAACTCAGCTGTATAAATCTAGGTTAAACACACTTTACACAATTGTATACAATTAAAAAACAATTTCAGTGATCAGTCAACATTTATTTGATAGCCATTCCAAACAGACTGTTGTATTAAAAAAAAAAAAAAAAAAGACTCCAACTCACAAACTTAACTAATTCCACAGTAAAAAGCAAAATAAGGAAAGAGGTTTACACTTTCTATGATCATTGAAATGTCTTTTCCTCCTCATGTATTAACTATAAATAATACCAATTCTTCACCCTTATATTGTTTTTATTATTATTAAAGTAACTATAACTTATATACAGTGGCATAGATTTATACCCACTGGTTTTTTAAAGTTCATGAAATGCTTTCCGCTCCCTGAAGGAAATGTACCAAATACATATAAAATAATAATAAAATAATAATATGCCCAAGGATAGACTGTGTTTCTATGTTTTCATACTGTGAGCATCATGGGTATTTTAGAGCACAGGTTGTTTATAAATGAGGCCTCCAGCTGTTACTGAGAGACTCAGGCAGAAAAAGGGAGTAAATGGAGGATAATAATCCTGATTATAATAGGAGGCTGTTTCTATAGTGACCCAGGGTGAGTTGCATTCTCCCTAGGAATAAACTGCTCACTCAGTAGCTCCTGCGAAGTACCATGTGGTAAATTACCTCCTTCCAGGTACTAAATGATACCTTGATGCCTTGGAAAAATTAATGGGTGAGTGGTTTACTCTGAGAGCATTTTATTCCCTCTGAGTCAACATAGGATTCTGCCCAATTAAATTTTGGAGGGCAGAATTTGCCCTAGAAAGAGCAGTTTAAAGGTTTAGAGTTATCAAAGCAATATAAAAACTAGTCCCTGATGTATCATAAAGATAGGACTTTTCACCATAGGTAGGACTTTCATTATCACAGAGTTATTACATTTCCCTCAGTGGCCAAATGAAGAGGGGAAAAGGGTGGCAGCTACCTTTAAAAT
Source organism: Oreotragus oreotragus (assembly GCA_006410675.1). Classification (NCBI taxonomy): domain Eukaryota; kingdom Metazoa; phylum Chordata; class Mammalia; order Artiodactyla; family Bovidae; genus Oreotragus; species Oreotragus oreotragus. Next base: position 159,343 of record SJYX01019332.1, on the reverse strand, counting down.
ACATTAACCTATTTAAAATATTTATTTACAGTCAATCAACTATCTTTTGGTGCCTTCTAAAACGTGTCAAGTCATTTGGCCTCTCACCATGTCTTAGACAATTCAGACTGTGGCCATGTTAGGTAAATAAAAGTTACTGTTTTCTTTAGAAATACATTTTCTATGTTTAATGGATTATATATTCATTGAGACAACATAGCATTCAAATAGGCTGGAGGCATTATTGGATTTTGAACTAATTTTTTTTTTAATAGAGAAGGCCAAAATGCCATTTTGTGCAGCTTTATCTAATTATTTCTCAAGCTCCGCTCTACAGTCGGTTAAATTAAATTAACAAAATTAAATTAATGAATTTTTCAGAGGGATTTTCTTTAAAGAATCTGATATATTGTGGTTATTTAAACAGAATGGATATACTTTTTTATATAGTAAAAATGCTTAAAGTATCTGAACGTAGTACAGGCATAAATTATCAGGTAATATTCTAGCAGTAATTATTTTAGACTGATTTACAGTGATCATCACATTTATAAAGCTCTTTTACTTCTTGAAAAAATTGTGGATCTTTCACTTGAATATTTTAAAATTTTAATGGCTCCAGGGGTGGAAGTCCATGAAGTGCTTTTCCTAACCTCAGTCACTCCCTTAGGACTCTAAATCACCTTTCTTTCCTCACAACTGTCAAACTGCAGTTCAAAAATGAAGATCTGATCATGAAACTCATAGGTAAAGAAATTGACGGCAATAAATACACACGCATGCATTTGTTTTTATGAAAATGGTGACTGAGAAATAAATTACACAAAGTTTATTTTAATATTTAAAGTAACACTACTTAGATCCACCTCCTGTCACAACAGCTATGCACTTTACTTGTGCATAGCTTGTGAACTTTACTTTTACATTTCTCATCTGTAAGATGGGAATAATAATCATAAGACTTTATGCCATTGTCCCGATGATTAAGATACTTCAATTAACTTAAAACACATTTCCTAGTCATGGCAACCCCCCACTGTGTGACCTATTTAGATTAAGGGTCAGGCAAAATCTCATAAAAGAAGTGATATTTAAAACAAGTCTTAAAGAACCAGTTGAATTTGCCAGAGGGAAGAGTCTAGGAGGAAAGGCTCCAAGGTAGTAGTGGATCTGGTGAGTTTTCTAATGCGTCAGTTCTTTGCATCAGGTGGCCAAAGTATTAGAGTTTCAGCTTCAGTCTCAATCTTTCCAATGAATATTCAGGGTTGATTTCCTTTAGGATTGACCGGTTTCATCTCCTTGCAGTCCAAGGGACTTTCAAGCGTCTTCTCCAACACCACAGTTTGAAAGTGTCAATTCTTCGATGCTGCAGCCTTCTTTATAGGCCAACTCTCACATCCATACATGACTACTGGACAAACCATAGCTTCGACTATTTGTACTTGCTCAGCCAAGTAATGTCTCTGCTTTGAGAACCCCATGAACAGTATGAAAAGACAAAAGGAGAAGGAAATTAAACCTAAAATTTTGCTTCAAGTTGCTTACTGTGAAATAAGAGGAAATGAAGTATTTATAATAAGCAACAACAGCCCAAAGCAGTGTGTGCTCCATTCTGTTTCAGGCTAGTGGTCTTGGAGGTAGAGAGAGAACTGACCCTGGCAATCTACAGGTGAAAACACTGCTCTGTTGAGGGTTGGGAAACATGGGACTACACTGTGGGCCTAGGAGGTGTGAAAGAGGAGCATTCTGGGTAAGAAGGCCGAGGATAGATGTAACGGACTAATGATTCAGGAGCTTGTCTAGATTAGGAGTAGGGGAGATGGAGAATGGGAAGAGGGATAAAAGTGAAGATACAAGCACAACAAATTTTTTAGGCCACACTATAGAGTTTGTAGGTTTTCCATAGGCAATGGAGGGCCATTGCGTGGTTTTAATTCAAGAAGTGCTATGATCAGATTCTGATTTCTAAATGTGTATAATGCATCAGAATTTCTGGAAATGAGGCTCAGGGCTCTGCAATTTTATTAAATATGCCAAGTGAATCTTGTGGACTATTCAATTGCGAGAGTTACCATGGCCATTGTTCAAAATAGTCTTAAGAAGTTTGATCATTGAAAAGAGGAATTCCTCATGCAGAAGCACACTTTCTAAGGCACTGGGAATGTTCTATGCTGTGATTGTGGTTGGGAGCACACGACTTTATACATTTGTTAAAATGAATCAAAGTAGGAGAGTTTTATTGCTTACAGATTATCTTGATAAAGCTGTGTGGTTGCCAAAAGCCAGTGGACTTGATGAATAGCAAGTTAGTGTGTGTTCAGTCACTAAGTTGTGCCTGACTGACTCTTTGCCACTCCACTGGCTGTAGCCCACCAGGCTCCTCTGTCCATGGGATTTTCCTGACAAGAATATTGGAGTGGGTTGCCACTTCTTCCTTCAAGCAAGGTACTGCTTCCCTTCAAAAGATGAAAGCCATTGCTACACAAAGACTCACAACATTGCAAAGAATGAAGGAACACTGTAGTAGTGGAAAAAATGAGTCCTTAGTTGAGAAGTAAAGAGATAATTAGGAGACAGAGGGGAATAGGGAGGCAAGATAGTAGCTTGATAGGGTAGGATGACTGAAGAAGAATCCTCCAGATGATATTTGTAGGTAGAGAAGTTGAAACCAAAAGAGAATCAGAGAATTATGTAAGGAAGAAAAGTAATTACTGGTGCAGTGATAGTGAATGAAATTAGAGAAAAACTTGAAGAATTAATCAATGCATTTCTTTACAATAACTGATACAAAGAACACAGTAATTAAACATGCTTCTCTATTTTGCTGAAGCAGTACATTGCCAATAGTGTAGGCAACCAAGTTTACACTAACATTTGGCCACCTAGAAAAGCTCTGTTCTGCTTCTATGATTAAGTCTCTTCACTTGTCTCCACAAAGAATCCATTTGCAAAAAGCTGTTCGTGAGATTTATAGATTTTTTTTAAAGAATGTCTTGTCTCTGATACGATGAGCATGAGATATCAATGTTCAAATCTAATGATGAAGAGTTTCTCATAACAACAATGCGCTGCTTTCCCAAATGTGAGATGAACTTTTCAGACTCTTTTCTTTGGTATGAATTTGTTATGTTCTTGAACTGTCTGGTTAAGTAACCTTAAGACTTTCACAATAGTGGAAAGTGAAAGATGTCCTCAATTCCCTGTGTGACCTAAATTGAGCGCATTTGACAGAACTATTTAAGTTTATTTTGAGAGATGAGATACTTTCAGCTTTCTCTTCTTTACCCTCCAGCTTAAATTGGAAATTAATCCTCTATTAATTGGGCTTTCCTCCCTTTTCATTTCTATATCCTGATATATTATTAGAAAAGAACTTCAGAGTCAACTAGGAACTGGACTCAAATTCAAAGCTTTTTTTTTTTTTTACATTTGACAGAACTATTTAAGTTTATTTTGAGAGATGAGATACTTTCAGCTTTCTCTTCTTTACCCTCCAGCTTAAATTGGAAATTAATCCTCTATTAATTGGGCTTTCCTCCCTTTTCATTTCTATATCCTGATATATTATTAGAAAAGAACTTCAGAGTCAACTAGGAACTGGACTCAAATTCAAAGCTTTTTTTTTTTTTTAATTTCTCTTACTCCTTCATCTGACCCCAGACCTCTGGCATCCTGACCAAATCCTAAGAAACTGTGGAATCACTTGAGAAGATTGCTTCTCAAAGTCTTCATCCTACATCTACATCAAAACTGAAGGGTAAAAATGGTGAACCATTAACATTTTTCTTATTCTCTATCTGACCATGTGATCCAGGCCGGAGTCCTTTAGCCAGTAGCAATTTCAGTGCTTCACTGACCCCATGGAAACACTGACTGTTGGGTTTTGTGGATCTTCCGCTGTCCTCATCTGTCCGTAATTGGAGAGTGGTACACAGGGCAAGCCCTTGATGGAATATATGGACAAAGCTTCTTAGCAACCATGGTTTTTAAAAAACACATGTTTTCTGAGGAAAATATTCTATACATTGTCTCAGAAACTAAAATACTAATACTTTTTGAATAATTCCAAGTGAATTACATATGAGGGACAGAGAAAATTATATTCACCATAATGTCTTCCAGGAAGAACCCTGAATCTGTTCTGAAGTAATTCTTTTATTAGCCCACTTGGGACTTGGTACAGTATCCAAAGTTCAGTTCCCAAAGAGATTCCCTCACTTATAGAGTATTACTTATAATCCAGAGATAAGGAATGAAAACATCTGTTGTCACAGGAAATAAGTAAAAACAAAGAAGAGGGAGAGTAAGAGAGCTACAGCAGATAAAATCGGCCAATATGTAGTATGCATTCTTTCTGCACCTGAAATTATTAGTGAAAATGTCATTTTATTTTTTATTGTGTGAAAAGATGCTCTGAAGAGTTTGTCATCATTCAGTTTCTCAGTCTTGTCCAATTTTTTGTGACCCCATGGACTGCCTTGCCCCAGGCTTCCCTGTCCTTCATTATCTCCCAGAGTTTGCTCAGACTCATGTACATTGAGGTGGTGATGCCATTCAACCATCTCGTCCTCTGCTGCCCACTTCTCCACCTGCCCTCAGCATCAGGGTCTTTCCCAATCATTTGGCTCTTTGCATCAGATGACCAAAGTATTGGAGCTTCAGCTTCAGCATCAGTCCTTCCAATGAATATTCAGGGCTGACTTCCTTTAGGATTAACTGGTCTGATCTCCTTGCAATCCAAGGGACTCTCAAGAGTCTTCCTCAGGACCACATATNCCATTCAACCATCTCGTCCTCTGCTGCCCACTTCTCCACCTGCCCTCAGCATCAGGGTCTTTCCCAATCATTTGGCTCTTTGCATCAGATGACCAAAGTATTGGAGCTTCAGCTTCAGCATCAGTCCTTCCAATGAATATTCAGGGCTGACTTCCTTTAGGATTAACTGGTCTGATCTCCTTGCAATCCAAGGGACTCTCAAGAGTCTTCCTCAGGACCACATATCAAAAGCATCAATTCTTCGGTCCAACTCTCACATCAAGACTACTGGAAAAACCATAGATTTGACTATATGGACCTTTGTCAGCAAAGTGATGTCTCTGCCTTTTAATATGCTATCTAGATTTGTCATAGCTTTTCTTCCAAGGAGCAAGCATCTTTTAACTTCATGGCTGCAGTCATCATCCAAACTAATTTTGGAGGCCAAGAAAATAAATTCTGCCACTGTTTCCATTTTCCCCCCATCCATTTGCTATGAAGTAATGGGACCAGATGTCATGATCTTAGTTTTTGAGAGGTAGATTCCTATATCCAGAGAGTCTGGGCTCAAATAGACACAGCCAAGACATAATAGGTATACAACCCATAGGTTGCATGTTCCATTTTAAAAATGGGCTCTTTGGGAAGATTGAGAAATGTATCAAATTTTTTAATGCATTATGCACTATTATTTACAGGCTATCTTACAGTAGACAAACCTGTATTTCAATTCAGACTCTACTTCTTGCCAGTTATAGGCCTTTTTGCACTTCTGTTTGTGGGATTTTAAATAGATAACAAATGTAGAATACTTTGCAGATAAATATTCAGTAAAAAATCTGTGATGATAATTATGATGACAGTGATGAACAACGTGCCTCGTCCAGCAGCTGAGAGGTTGTAGGCTCTCAAGTTATAATCACACACCAGCATAATAATTATGGGCATTTGTATAGCATAGTACTATTTGAATTTTAAGCAAGGATCTGTATACTAATATATGTTCATACAAAAAATATAAAAAGTGTAGGTATGAGTGAACAAAGATATGTTTTTCCATATCACTAAACTAGCAAACCATGATACTAGAAACTGTTGCTGCTGTTCAGTTGCTCAGTCATGTCTGACTCTTTGCAGCTGCAGGGACTGTGGTACACCACCAGCCTCCCCTATTCTTCACTATCTCCTGGAGTTTGCTCAAACTCATGTCTGTTGAGTCAGTGATGCCATCCAACCATTTCATCCTCTGCTGCCCTCTTCTCCTCCTACTCTCAATCTTTCCCAGCATCAAAGTCTTTTCCAATTAGTCATCTCTTCACATCAGGTAGCCAAAATATTGGAGTTTCAGCTTCAGCATCAGTTCTTCCAATGTATATTCAGGGTTATTTCCTTTAGGATTGACTGGTTTGATCTGCTTGCTCTCCAAGGGACTCTCAAGAATGTTCTCCAACACCACAGTTCAAAAGCACAAATTCTTCAGTGTTCAGCCTTCTTTATAGTCCAACTCTCACATCTGTACATAACTACTGGAAAAACCATAACTTTGACTATATGGACCTTTGTCAGCCAAGTGATGTCTCTGCTTTTTAATATGCTATCTAGGTTTCTCATAGATTTTCTTACAAGGAGCAAGTGTCTTTTAATTTCATGGCTGTAGTCACCATCTGCAGTGATTTTGGAGCCCAAGAAAATAGTCTGTTACTGTTTCCATTTTCTCCTCATCTATTTGCCATGAATTGGTGGGACCGGATGCCATGAAACACAAGTAGAAATACAACTCACATGATAAACAAGGGCATAATNCAAGTGTCTTTTAATTTCATGGCTGTAGTCACCATCTGCAGTGATTTTGGAGCCCAAGAAAATAGTCTGTTACTGTTTCCATTTTCTCCTCATCTATTTGCCATGAATTGGTGGGACCGGATGCCATGAAACACAAGTAGAAATACAACTCACATGATAAACAAGGGCATAATCATAGCAGTCTGTCCATTTCCAGAAAGATATACTGGAGTCGTTAGGAAACTGAGATCAGAAGATAATGTGATCTATAAACTACTTCTCCTAAAATAGCTTAATTTATGCATAATGAACATCGACATGAATGCTCTGGCTAACACAAGTTTGGACACTTACCAAGAAATCAGGCTATGCTAATTTGATGACTCTAAGCCAGTACAAGTACACCTTCCATAGGGACTCTTGTCCTTCCAGAAGTATAAATGTAGATACACCACTGGATTGGCACAAAGATAGAACTTCAGAATTCTTAAGAAGACATGTTTTATAAAATATCAGTACAGAGGAAAACTTTGGTACTCTACACATCAAGGAATCTATAGTTAACAGAGTGAATAATAAAGGCAAATGAAGCAGTTTACTGTAAAGCAGCAGTCCACCTATGAATACCATCACATCTTTGCAAGATGTACTTTTTGTCAAGTTTTTAATTAACCACTGAGATTGTTCAGAGAAGTAAATGACTTAAGTGTTTCACTGGTAAGGAGAATGTTCAGTGCTGTTATTTCCAACATCACCAAGTAATGGCCACGTATGGCAGGTCAGCAGCTTCCAGTATTAACCTACTCCAGAGGTGTATCAACATGGTTTTTTCCCCCCTTCATCATTTTCCCTTAGTTGAGGCCATCTTTTGGCTGTTTATTAAGGTACTGATTGAGTTAAGATGCTATGTAGTACTTCCTTCATCATTACTGATATAATATTTCATATTTTCTTTATTTTTCTTCTATTCTTAGATATGTGCTTCAGAAATATAAATTCATCATATTTTAGGTATAAATAATTAGGTCTAACTGTGAAAATAAAGTTGAAAATTCTTATTTTCTGGACAAATGCATTTTCTAGTATATTCAAATTTCTACTGTATCTTTTTTCGTTGTTTTTGCTATATTCTAGCTTTCTCCTCTATTTTTGTTTGAAAATTTTAACACAGAATTTCATGCCAGAAAATATTTTTTTCCTCTGAAAGCTGGAAGAAATCATTTCAAGTTTCAAGACTGTGAAAATTGACTATGCCTGACTTTTTCCAAAATGACTCGTAATGCTTTTTGCCAGGCAGATTCTAGGACTAGTTAGTTTATGATCAAAACTTACAGATGGTACTTACAGAAGACTAGCCAGTAGGGCATTTTTCAAGAATGTCAAGATCAAAAACTATAATTAAAGGTTATTTTGGGAAAATTCAGCATCCCCATCACTAACTCCACAGGGGAAAAAAAGAATAAGAAGAATAACGATTTTGTGACAAAGTAACTGCTGACAAAAACATCGTAACCCAGTGTGTCATTTGAAAACAATTGAATTTCTAGTCTTTTCATTGCAGAACCTTAGCTTTCAAAGTGATGGTTAGGGTTATCGTATCTAATGCTGACTTTTCCTTAAGATCATAGGTCATTTTTCAGCTGTCATAGTTACCCAGACATGTTCCCTGTCACCAGTTTCTGTAGCTTGTCCTTGCTGGTTGATATCTTTATGCCCAAACCCTTATAACATTTAATCACCACAAGGTCGAGGTCACATGATGGTAAGTCTGTGATGAAATTTTTACCTTCTAACAATGTACAAGTGAACATTTTATGCACTGAGGCAAAAGCAGGGAATAATGAATATCTATAGTTTAATTTCCATGCATCACTGCTTGTGGCAGTGAAATAAATACCAGGGTGAAGTAGTAGAGTAGTTGCAGGGGTGGGCTGGTGGTTTAAAGAAGAGAATTAATATCCATGATTAAAATTGCATGTATCATTGCCAAGGGCTGTGAAAATATGTCAACTGCATGACGATGTCTGCTTCAATGCTAGACAGAGAACATTTAAAGTTTAGCAATTGCTCTATTTCTTTGTATGAAACAAATCCAAGTTCTTACTCCAGGTATTTTTATAGGTATCTGTTTTTTTAAAATGATCAACAGGTGATTTTATAGGTATTTGTTTTTAAAATGATTAACTTCCAACTATACATATAGTTTTATGTACAATTGATATGTAGTTTTCTGATCTTTTTAAAAACTATGTCAATCAACCTGATGTTGCATATCTGCAGGTTCATTTTTATTTAATTCTATAAATTCTAGGAAACAATTCTATGATCAGAGTATTTAATTAGTCTTTGAGTTAATATTTGTAGTTCAAGTTTATATTGCTTGATAATGATGATGAATTTATAATATCCTCTTGCTAGGAAAAATGGCAATACATATTCTTAGTATTATTCAGGTATAGGGTTAGGGTTTTTGTGACTAATAACCATGTATAACCGTAAATTACAACATATAGAATGTTCACATGACAACTTATTGGAGTAAATTAAGAATATGTGATTCATTCATTCAAAAAATACATCTGATATTTTATGAAAATTGAAAAAGTATCACTAATATTAATACTCCCTATGTTTTTTGGAGTCTTGCTTTTCATCAAGAATTTGAAGTGAAAATGTAAACTTCCAAACATAGACTAGTTTGCAACCCTGAAAGAATATTTTTTAAAACCACTTTATGTATATTGTTCTTCTCTTAGAAATCTTTTAAGATAGTTAATTTACCACAAAGCAAAACTCTCCAATCCAAAGCTTTTTAAAAATAATGCTTTCCTGGCTAGAAAAGACCTAAGATATTTACTAGCTATCAAAAGCAATTAAATCACACATCCATACATACACATACACACACTGAGCCTTTGTCCAGATTCTCATTCAATATTATGCTTCTACATCTTGTCCTCTTGAAGGAGATGAGTACTGGACTCTTCTTTTTGCTCAGAATTGAGGAATTGAGTACTTGGTCAACACTCAACAGATAATAAGTCATAATGACAAATACTGAATCCAATTTGAAACCAAAGAGGAAATTTAAGTGGTGCCAAATGCCAGTGTTCTCTGAGTTAATTCCATTTGTGGAGGAGCTGCAATTCCAGATGGAGTTTTCGTGAAATAATTAAAATTATTCCCTTCTATTTTTAACTTCTACTTGGGCCGAAGAGATTTTCACACTGAAGATTACAGTCATGGCTTTCACCAAGCTGGAAAACAAGCTTTAACGTGATGATCCACACAAGACCAAACTTGATGAGAAATGTAGGGTGTTGCTATGGCAATTCCATTCGTTGGAACTTTGCTCTGTTGGCTTCATTTTGACAGTACGTTCTAAAAAGAATTATATGAGAAGGTGTGGTGGCTGTGAAGACAGACTTGAAGCCAAGAAGATAGGACTTTCTCATCTTTCTTTCTCCCAAAGAGAGTACACGTCGTCATCTTGTAATGCCACCCTAACGTAGCCAGAGGGCTGGCTGAGGAGGTGTCATTTTGAGATTCCATTGAAACCCTGGGGTGTATTTCTTTCTGGCTTAAGTGGAAAATTGGCAATGCCAGGGTTCTAAGCACAATTACAACATAAAAAAGGATCCTCAGTCTAAACTGAAAGATGATAAGGCCATGGCTCCTGAAGAATGAAGATCTGTCTTATTGTTGTGGTGGTGGTGTTGGTGGTTGTGTGTTTTGTCTTGCTTTCAGCAGAGGTTTGATATATTTTTAAAAATCGTTTAAATCAAGGCATTGAGAATGAGTGGAACCCAGGTTTGAGTATCTTTGGTGGAGAAGGAAGATTTATTAATTCACTTTATGTCATTTCTTTCCAAATAGACCTTCCTTTCAAAGGTTATAATCTATCCAGTTGTTTATAGAAACAAGTTGGATTAGAATCTAATTGCAGGCATTGTGTCAAGCATCTTTTTCTTGATGAATATCACTTATATTCTTCACAAACTATCCTATGAGGTAGATGGTATTATCAACTCCATTTTGTACCTGAAGAAAGGAAAATTAAGAGAAATGTAACTGGTTGATCATCTGGAAAGAAGGAAATATACAAGTTGAACCCAGAACCAAGATCTTAATGTGTTATTGCTAAGTCACTTCAGTCGTGTTTGACTCTTTGCGACCCCACAGACAGCATACCACCAGTCCCTGGGATTCTCCAGGCAAGAACACTGGAGTGGGTTGCCATTTCCTTCTCCAATGCAGAAAAGTGAAAAGTGAAAGTGAAGTCGCTCAGTCGTGTCCGACCCTCAGCGACCCCTTGGACTGCAGCCTTCCAGGCTACTCCGTACATGGGATTTTCCAGGCAAGAGTACTGGAGTGGGTTGCCATTGCCTTCTCCGAACAGAACTAATTGTGCCACAATTTGATAAGAAAAGGAATTTCTGAAGAATTTACTAATAAGCAGGAAAAATTCTATTTTTGCCATTACTGTAAAAACTTCCTTTTCCAAGTTGCAAAACACAACCAATCCAGTAACCTCTGATAATTGACTACACGCTATTTTCTTGCCTCTTGCTTTTATCTCCACTTGGAATGACTTTCTTCATCTGATTTTTCTCTTTCATTTCAACACCTGGTTCAGGACTAAATTTACCACTAAATTTGCTTGTTGCCCTTTAGAAAAGGCAATATTTTCTCCTTTTATGTACATATTTCATGTATAACTTTCACTTATTAGACTTACTACATCCCACAGAAATTATGTATCTACATAACTGTCTTCTCTACAGACTATGAATTCTTGGGAAGGAACCCATGTTTCATTTATCTCTGTATTGTTATCTCCCAGCATGGTGTGACAAATACTTGTTGAATAAATGAACAAATACACCCTCAAAAGAGAGCCCAAGTAAAGTACTTTACTAAAATTTTCTTGATCTATTCACTAATTACATAATTTTAAGGGGTCAAAATTCATTCAAAGTAACTAGTTCACATATGTCATTATTAATTCAATTGATAAAGATTGTGATATTACTCTGAAGTTAAATGTGTAAATATATGTATGTATGCATATCCATGTATCTATATATATAGTTAGTTCCATCATTTCACAGCAAATAGATGGGGAAACAATGGAAACATAACAGACGTTTTTTTCTCAGGTTCTAAAATCACTGTGGATGGTGACTGCAGCCATGAAATTAAAAGATGCTTGCTCCTTGGCAGAAAATCTATGACAAGCCTAGACAGCATGTTAAAAAGCAGAGATATCACGTTGCTGTCAAAGGTCCGTATAGTCAAAACTATGGTTTTTCTAGTAGTCATGTATGGAAGTGAGAGTTGGATCATAAGAATGCTGAGCACTGAAGAACTGATGCTTTTGAATTGTGCTGGAGAAGACTCTTGAGAGTCCTTTGGGCAGCAAGGAGATTAAGCTAGTCAATCCTCAAGGAAATCAACCCTGAATGTTCATTGGAAGGACTGATGCTGAAGCTCCAATACTTTGGCCATCTGATTCAAAGAGCTGACTCATTGGAAAAGATCCTGATACTGGGAAAGACCGAGGGCAAGAGGAAAAGGGCCTGGCAGAGGATGAGATGGTTGAATGGCATCACTGACTCAAAGGACATGAGTTTGAGCAAATTCTGGGAGATAACAGAGGACAGGGAACCCTGGTATGCTGCAGTTCATGGGGTCGCAAAGAGTTGGACACAACTTAGTGACTGAAAACAGCAACAATAGTTGGTTGCACATGTTCTTCATTTGGGGTACTCAACTAGTCACTTGTGAGAGCAGCCAAGTGAAAAATCACTACATCATTTAAAAGACGTTTCAGTTTATTACAAAATTTACAAATATACTTTTTATCCAGCTATCCACCAAAATTACCATTTTTTTAAAAATGTTATCATTAAAATATTAATCAAGGCAAGGAAACAATTGTAAGCCTTCTGTGTAGTACCTGGAATATGTTTTTTCATTTTATTGAAATATAATAAAGAAAAGTACATATAAGTGTACAGCACAATTGAACATACAGGTAAAACCAGCCCCCAGATCAAAAATACATCACCATCAGTTCCCCAAAGCCTCTGTTTCCTCTCCTGTCTGTAACTCTCTTGAAAGGTTAACCCCATTCCAGATTTTTAAAAGCATAGATTAGTTTTTGCCTGTTTTCAGTAAATGAAATGTTTATTACATTTAAAACATTATATAATGTATACATTCAGTTCAGTTCAGTTCATTCGCTCAGTCATGTCCAACTCTTTGCGACCCCATGAATCGCAGCACGCCAGGCCTCCCTGTCCATCACCATCTCCCGGAGTTCACTCAGACTCACGTCCATCGAGTCCATGATGCCATCCAGCCATCTCATCCTCGGTCGTCCCCTTCTCCTCCCACCCCCAATCCCTGCCAGCATCAGAGTCTTTTCCAATGAGTCAACTCTTCGCATGAGATGGCCAAAGTACTGGAGTTTCAGCTTTTGCTAAAACATAATCTTCATTCCTTCCAAAGAAATCCCAGGGTTGATCTCCTTCGGGATGGACTGGTTGGATCTCCTTGCAGTCCAAGGGACTCTCAAGAGTCTTCTCCAACACCACAGTTTAAAAGCATAGATTCTTCGACACTCAGCTTTCTTCACAGTCCAACTTTCACATCCATACATGACCACAGGAAAAACCATAGCCTTGACTAGGCGGACCTTAGTCGGCAAAGTAATGTCTCTGCTTTTGAATATACTATCCAGGTTGGTCATAACTTTTCTTCCAAGGAGTAAGCGTCTTTTAATTTCATGGCTGCAGTCACCATCTGCATAAAAAACATATATTCTTAACTCTGAAGAGTTACAAAGGTAGAGAAGACTCAGTTTTGACATAGCAGAAACTTATCTTATAAAGGAAGGAACACATAACCAAATACGTAATACCAAATATGGATACACAGTGGGAAGTAGTAAATGGATTCTGAGTGATAACAAATTCTTATAAAGGAAAGCTCTCATCTGGCTTCAAACAAAGTGTAAAATCACTGTGAAGGCTCTGAAAAAGGTTTTCAGGTTCTGAAAAATGATTTTGAATAATAGATTTCTTTCAGAAAAAAGAAAAGCTATTTATATCTCCATTATTATGGTACATTTATCACATGGATAGATAGAGATCTTCATAATCTTCTTTCTGATGGAAGCTTCTTAAATCACATTAAAGATGGGTTGAAGGAGAAAGCTGGGCAGTGGCCATGGTGGTAAAGCACCTCTTTAACCTTTCTTGGGTTACTCTTTGGACAAAGAGCTGTAAATTAACTGCAGTGGTGCAAACAAGTGCATCAGAGGGCTGAGTTTTGAAACTACTCTTACATATGGATGACAAGTCACACAAGTTAAAAGTAGGAGTTTTGCTAGGGAAAAATCTTTTGTGGGTTGCAGATTGCCTGGACTTGAGTTTCCAAGTAAAAAATCTTCTATGTTACAGAACCAGGCAGAGTTATTCAGTGGTTGTCTCCGGGAGGCTGAACAACCACTGGGGACCATCAGTATGAGCTGGTGAGTATGACACGTTATTTTTCAGAAATGCCTTCTTTAGTCTCTGATGGAAAAGTAATGCCCTTTGTTAAGTCATCTTTCTTGGAAGCAGAGTGGTCCTTGTGTTCAGTCATTCAGTTGTGTCTGACTCTCTGTGACTTCATGAACTGTAGCCTGCCAGGCTCCTCTGTCCATGGGAACTTCCAAGCAAGAATACTGAATTGGGTTGCCATTTCCTTCTCCAGGGAACAGTTGTCTGCCCTAAAATCAACTTAATCTCTCAAACTGCAGGGTCTCATCACCCAGAGCCTTGTATTTCAGGCTGGGTCTTAGTAGGCAATGCTTTCTATGACAGGATTCTTCTACAGCTGGCCCTTCCTGACCTTATGCTGGTCTTAGCCCATTAAACCATTTGTTTATTTTCCTCACACCATCACCAAGACAATTTCCCAACTGAAATTCTCTTCTCAAGAAACTCCAACTAGTTTTGGAGAAAACTGCTCCTCATATAAAATTGAATGCTCAGAGTTTATGCTATTATCCCATGATGTTGCAAGAACAGTAGAATTTGCCTATAACTGTGCACTTATTTTGGTTTTGAAAACAACAATCTGAATCACATCTAATCTCAAAAGGACACACTTTCCCGAGTCAAGGTGGAAGAGAGGTCAGGATGGGGACTTTGTGCTTTAATGATGAGCCTCCCTGGAGCACAAGAAGGAAAGAACAATTTGCAGCTGAGCTCAAGCCTAAAGTAACATAATATGATGACATTAACATAATGACACAAAGGGAACAAACCTCTTCTCCCTGGAGTCCCGGAAATGGATGCTCCCTCAGCATATAAGAGAAAGAGCTTCCTTTTTGGGTAATCTGTCTCAGAATTTGCCTTAGGGAGGATTGCTTTCTCCAACCCTTAGATCACTTAAACACTGGTTCTTAGATTCATTTGAAAAATGTGTTGAAAATAAACTTACTTCACAGGTTGGTCTCAATCAGGGAGAAAACAAAACAAAAGCTATATGTGGTTTCAGAGAAAGGAATAAATGCATACGCACAAATATAGTATAGAGAAAAGAATACAATAGAATATAACCAGTGAGTCTTCTTTTTGGGTTGTTAGAGTGTATCAAGATCAATTTTGTTCTTAAACTTACCTATAATTTTCTAATTTTAGGCATCAAGCAAAGTTAGCTATACAACCAAAAGTGAAACCAAACTATCATTTAAAATTTGTGAATCAGTGAATTATTAGAGATTCTGATTTACACTGTGGAGAATCATGAGTAGTGTGAGGCCTTCTTGGCTCATAACAACATTATTAAAAAAAAAGTCGGTCAAGACTGAGGTGTTCCCAGAGGCCCAGTTCGAAGTGGGCACCACCACATTTGCTGTACAAACAGTAGCATATGGAGTCTATATGGGTCTACTACTACTACTAAGTCGCTTCAGTCGTGTCCGACTCTGTGCGACCCCATAGACGGCAGCCCACCAGGCTCGCCCACCCTGGGATTCTCCAGGCAGGAACACTGGAGTGGGTTGCCATTTCCTTCTCCAATGCATGTAAGTGAAATGTGAAACTGAAGTCGCTCAGTCGTGTCCGACCCTCAGCGACGCCATGGACTGCAGGCTTCCAGGCTCCTCTGTCCATGGGATTTTCCAGGCAAGAGTACTGGAGTTGGGGTGCCATTGCCTTCTCCGCTACAAATTGACTTATATGTGTTTTCTGTTTGTCTTTGATCTTGAGATAAGCACATAGCTCCAGTAAGTACTTGGTACAAATCGATACACATTCATTGAATAAATGAAGGAATGAATGAATTAAAAGCAAGCATGAATGACTGAATTTCCCAACAACCACTTGTGAGAATTTCTAAATGCTCTACAGTTTGTTTTCTACCAATTTTAGTTGCCACCATTTCAATTCAAAATTTGCTTTAGAAAAATGACAAAGTCAAAAAAATCAAGAAAAAAACAAAGTAAAAATGAGGATTTTTAAAATTTTCTTATTCCTTCTCAGGAATATACATTATCTATTTAAAAATTATGCTGTACCCTACCTAAAACAAATGTTTAAGGTAGAATAAAATACTGAGAAGTGTAGTTTAGATGACAAATTATACTAGAGAAAATTCATTTATAAAATTGAATCAGTCTACCTTATGGAATCAAAATAACCACGGTCAAGTAGATTTGAAAAAAATATAAGATATTATATTTGATCATAAAACCTTATCCTGACCCAAAATCCACTGAGGTAGTGATATAAAAATTACCTTTTTAATAGTATATCAATGTTTTCTATAGATAACTCAATTATAAAATCATCAAGGAATAGAACATATTACTAAAAATAATATGAAACCTCCATGATATTACATAATTGGCACAGAATAATAGAGTTTTTGCTTTTTAAAATGTATTTATTTCCTTGTAGTAGAAGATAGCATTGTCAGTTATATATTAATATTTCAAGAGTAAAAAACAGCAGGAAAAATATTATGAACAGTATAATATTTTATAAAGATGTATTTTTAAAAGAAGGTGTTGAGGGTACTGATCTGATTTTCCAAGGAGTTTATGACTCAAAAATGAGCCAAGATGATTGCTGCAAAGTTCATTAGGTTTCTAGTTCCTTAGTAGCCAGTGTCTTATTAAGGCTTTCAAAACACAGTTTGCCTCTTTTGAGTGCAAAACAACAAATTGTGCTGCTTATCTGTTGATTAGTATTTATCCAGAGGGACAAACATTGAGAGTAACTTTCCTGAAAAGGTTGAAATTTTCAGAGAAATCAAGTAAATTCCATTTATCTACAGTGAAAGCTTGGCTTCTACAGTGTTGGCCTCTACTTATTACTAAAATACCCATGGAGAACAAAAGGGGAATGGACAGTGAAGTCATAAGAGTGTGCTGAGTCGCTTCAGTTGTGTCCAGCTCTTTGTGACCTGGTGAACAAGAGCCCACCAGGGTCCACCTCCTTGGGATTCTCCAGGCAAGAATACTGGAGTGGGTTTCCATGTCCTCCTTCAGGGGAGCTTCCTGACCCAGGGATCGAACTCACGTCTCTTGGTCTGATCTCCTGCATTGGAAGCAAGTTCTTTACCACTAGTGCCACTTGGGAAGCCTGAAGCCATGGATATCATTTGCTTTCTCTTAATTACATCTGCCCCACAAAGGCCTTTGTTAGAAATCTGCTCTCCAGGACTTATCACAAAATATCCTCTTTCTCTCGGTAGGGGACTCTCTCAATTCCTGGACTATTCATATGATAAATGAGCATGAACCTCTCTGTGACATCTCTATTATTGAATTCAACTGTTATTTAAATCTTGCATTGCCATTTAATTTCTCACTTATGTATGTTTTATCTCTTCAACTGAATTGTAAGGTTTAGGAAGGTCATAAGACATGTATCCCATTTTCTATCTTAACTACAGTGTCCTTCAAAGTCTTTGGTAGATACTGAATGAATACTGATGGATAGGGTAAAATTCGGCTGAAAAATATCAGACCTGGGCCTTGCCTATCAACTGCCAGTTCAGTTCTATGACTTGCAAATTTAATTTTGAGTGAGTACTATTCTGCAGAATGAAAAACTGTGCATATTTAGAAAGAATTGATCTTTTTCTGGTAACTTAAAAATTCTAGATTTTCTTTCTCCTTGAAAGGCCCAAATAATTTGCATGCTTCTACCATGTTAATTTGCAAGTATTATAATGTAAAAACTAAGAATTTCAAATGGACATACCCTGCAAATATATTTAAAATATGACATTTCTACTTATAACAGGTTTTACACTACATAAGATGAGTGATTTTTACTTGTGAATTATGAACCAATCAATGTAAATATTATATCTTGAAACAACAACATCCTCCTAATTTTGAATTAGTATTTACTAAAAATTATAACTAGAAGGCATATGGGATTTTTACTTAATTTGTTTGTATTACACAGGTAAAAGGTAACGGCAAAATCGTATAGTATTAGGGCAGGGATTAGTGTTTTCTATTTACTAAGGAAAAATAGTCTGTTTCAAATGAATGGTCAAATATGCTAAACCTTTACATTACTCCAAATCATCTTAACAACCAAATATTTTCTTAAAAATAAGGAGGAACATTTGGGTAAGAATTTTCAGTATCACATACCAATATAGCATTGTGTCAGAGTCTCTAAATTAGCTACCATATTGTGTCATATTAGGTATTTCATCCCAGCTATACTTCAAAAGTCTTAAACAGGAAAAATACACTGTGGCCAATTCAAGGCTGATAAATTTAGTAGCATCTGCTTTTACAGTACCACATTAGCATTTTCAAACCAAATGACACAATACTATCAAAGATATCAAATTGGCATAAACCATTCAGCTAGAGGAACTAGAATATGAAACTAGAGCTGGATGCTTGAAAAACAGAACTTCATACTTAGCGATAACCTTAATATGTCCTCTTTTCTCTTTCTCTGAAAAAAACAAAAACTTTGAAACAACATCCTACCTTTAAGTAGTTTCAAAACACAAGGACATGTAGAGAGTAACAGCCATTTAATGAATAAAAACATTTACATGATATTGTACAGTGGTTTAAAAAATGGCTGTTCATACTTATTTTGAGGAAATGCTGAAAAACCAAACTTCTGTATCTTTTTAAAGAAATGCAGTTTTTTTCTATATCTCTCAATACAGAAAAAAATCAGGGAATCAGCAAAATTATGGAATACATTTCAGTGTCCATTATGTATCTCCAGGACTTGATTATTTGGAGAAAAATTAAAGTTAAGTGGCTTTGATAAAAGATATTTAATACAAAAAATGGCATTTTACGCTTTTAAAAAAACTGATGGCTTTTGAAACATTCTGTTTTAAAACAGATATATTTTCTTTTCAAACAGAAAAAAGGAAGTAGAAAAATGGCAAGGTTTTGGAAATAAGACAACAGAACTCCCATGCACTGCCTTTTTGTTTTGTCATTGTTGATGTAACCACGATTCATTTAGATTTAAAGACTGGAATCTTGCAGCTTCAACTTCCTCCAACTAACTGCTGTACATATGTTGACATCTACCCTTTAGTGTAATTTAGTTATTTTCTTTTGTTCTTTGCTATACTAAAAAAGAGAAAATTATCTTAAAATTAGTTTTCTTTCTCTAGGCATAAAAAGTTCTCAGTGCTTTTACTCTTCTGAAAAAAAAATGAAATGAAATGATGGCCTGGGTTAGAAATAATTATTTAAATTGCTTTAGTTTCAAGAAATTGAGAAACACAAAGCTTATTTTCATTTGATACTAGCTTATTTTAAATCAGTTCCTCCGAGCACCTTGGCTACAACTTGCCTGACCAGTGTCCACTAGATGACACTGTTGTATAAGCTCAATAAAGAGAGGCCATAGCTTTGACAATAACTAATTTATCACATGTGTATATTTAGATATTGTCAGTGTCTCTCTTTCAAGACGAAACTGGCTTAGCATTTTTAATTGGATATGGCTGATAACTTCACATAATGCACAGTAAAGTTACCCTCAAAGGTTATAATGTAGGAAAGAAAGAAACATATCTATTTCACAGCATTCATAGTTTTTCACAACAGAAATATCTTTCAAAACGTGTATATTTCACAGTTAAAATAGACTTCATTATGAATTTTAAACTGTGCCTTTTTGAATTGAGTGACAAGGATGGTACTGACAATGTTGTTTTCAAGTAGTGTTTGTCAGTAATCTTTTTTTTTTCCCCTCTCTCCCTCCCTTCCCCATGACCCCATCTTCCCTCCCTTTTCGTCTTTTCAGTTCTCTTTTTATTCTCTCCTTGATTCTGGATTGGGAGCCATTCAAGGGAAGTACTAAAAGCAGGGGAAGAATCAATTATCTTAAGCTAACAGCCTCTGTGCCACATCATTGCCAAGATAGGAAACTTGAGCCTCAGAAAAAGCAGAGTAAAACAGACACAGTCCTGGCGCACTTGTGTAGAGAGAGCTCTCCAAGGGAACTTCAGCTACTTGGAATTGTACATAGATTTCTGGACAGAGAGATCTTGTAAAATCTGCTCATAGGAGAGATCATGTAGATTATTGATACTTCCCTTGATATTAGGATTCCTTTGTAATAGCTCAGTCTTCCACTGATGTTCAAAATCATTGTTACATTAAGATTATTTGCTGTGGCTTCAATTTAATAAGAACGTTAGAAGTAAAAGCATTCATGCTCCTAACTATACATTGTGTACACTAATCTCAGGCTGTTTACCTGAAAATCTCGGAGGAGGGGCCAGGCCGAAAAGGAAGTGACTCAAAGTGCAAGTGGAAATAGCAGTGATTTACGGCAAGTGACATGTCTCAGAGGAAAGCGACAGGCATGTCACGTTGTTGTGTTCTTTCTTTCTTTCTTTTTAAACCAGGCATGCTAGAGCTAGGAAAACAGAGTGTCAGTCGCTTGCACTTCTGAGAACCCCCTGCATACTGCAGTGTCTGCCCCACACAACAGACCACACCCCTCCAGCGCTGAGTTCTCACCAGACTGTTTGTCAACATGACTTGTGAACACAATGATCAGACCGTGCCATTACATCTAAGACAAGGCATAGAAAAGGGTTGTTCTTCAGTCACTAATTTGTGTCTGACTCTTTTGCAACCCCATGGACCACAGTCCTCCAGACTCCTCTGTCCATGGAATTTTCTAGGCAAAAATACTGGAGTGGGTTGCCATTTCCTTCTCCAGGGGATCTTCCCAGACCAGGATCAAATCCAAGTCCCCTGTATTGGCAGGCAGATTCTTTACCACTGAGCCACCCGGACAGAAAAAGGACCCACATACTGAAATTTGTTTTCAGAGATGTGATTATAATCCTTAAACATCCGAATATCTTCTTAACAGGTGAATGGTGGAAATCTGGATCAGGTGAACTTCAGGTAAAATTAATTTTCTTTTTATTCTCTTTTTCCCACTTCTTTTTTTTTTTAATTTTTATTTTTACTTTATTTTACTTTACAGTACTGTGTTGGTTTTGGCATACAGTGACATGATTTTGTGGTTTTCTGTTTTTGTTTTTGTCTTTACTTTCTGCTTAGTCCAAAAAGAAAACCAGTCTCTGTGATCTTCACTGAAAGCTATAATGTGACAGAAGGACATGTATATGCCTGCTGTTCTACTCTGGGCATATTATAGACTCTCACTGAGCCTTAGATTTCCTGGTACATAATTCTACATAGGTTATTATGCAGATTAGATGGGATCCTAATATTTGTGAAGTACATGGCAAGTTTTTGACATACAGTAGGTACTCAGAAAATACAAACTTGTAGAAAGCATATTAAAAAGGGAGAGGGTCCTTCAGGAAAAGTTAGAATCTAGTTCAATGGTGGACCACAAAATGATATTGCTTCAGGTCTAGAGAGAAAGCAAAGATGTAAAGACAGGAGTAAAAGAAACTACAAAGTATTATTGAGCTGGAGGGAAGAGAATCTGGAAATGGCGTTACAAGCAAAACTGAGAATGAAAAGGGAATAATATTATGACAAGAGGAATTACCATTTCTTGAGTGAATGTTGGGTGCTAGGCACTGTCTATACATTCTCTCATTTAATTCTTTCAGAATCCCCATGAAGAGCTTTTATTACCCTCTCCTTTTTCCAGGAGGACACTGAGGCTCACAGACTTCAGGTATCAAGTCCCAGGGAACCTGGCTCTTAAGTGGTAAAGCCTGTTAAATTTCCAAACACTTTTCACTGCCATTTGGCCACCTCTCTCTTAACACTTTAGATATGGAGCAAATGGGGCTCCAATTTTCACCTTCCTGTCTTTCGACACTGATAAATGTGGTGTTTGGAAATTTTATTTGAGCACACAGATGTATTTTCCTCTAAGAATAGGGTTTGTGATGCTGGATCATTATTTAAGCTTTTTTTTTTTTTTTAAATCAAAAGCTTAGTTAATTCAGAATGTAGCTGATCTATAGACTTATAGAACATGTATGCTATGGTCTTACAAGATAGTCTATAGAAAACTATGCCTTCTTAACTCCAAATGAGAAAGTTGACAGCATACTTCTCTTTATCATTTTTACGTTTTTTACCACTTTAACCACAGAGTAAGAAATCACTTCTACAATCCTCATCCTATGGATAGATTTTGTATGTGTGAGGATCAAAGTGAGGGATGCATTTCCTCAAGTATTTAAGAAATAATGTAGCTCTTAGGTGAGTGATCATATGTAATGGAAAATAAATGCAGGTTTTGGCAGACATGTATAGACTACATCCCTACCTTAAGACTCAGAAGTTTCAATTACATGCATAGATAAGACAAATGTAGTCCCAATAATAGTGCAATGTCTTCTCAAAGATCTGAGGTACACCTGGCTTTGCCTTTTCCCCCTTCCCAGAATGCATGGACATGTCTGAAATCTGGGTCTCTTAC
The DNA here is from genome assembly GCA_006410675.1 of Oreotragus oreotragus. Lineage (NCBI taxonomy): Eukaryota > Metazoa > Chordata > Mammalia > Artiodactyla > Bovidae > Oreotragus > Oreotragus oreotragus. The sequence continues at coordinate 136,892 of SJYX01019332.1, read as the reverse complement.
CATTGAACTACTGACACATTTAGCAAAAGGCAAGAAGCCAGTAGTTGTTCATAACACTGTATATACGACCTCCTCTTCCTCTACGTACACATCTTGGTGGCAAATTTTGAATCTTAAATATGTCTACTAGCTTAGTGTATAGGCCCAAGATGTGATGAATATTTTCATTAAGACATCCTCCATTTCCGAGGCTTTTTTAGTGATCTCCTGCTGTATTTTTCTTCTTATAAGAGATCCATATGTGAACCATCCAGTGATGACTGCATCCATGGCATGAAGGACTCATAACTTATTCTCCATGCACTCTTCACTGACATTGAAGAGAGAAAAAAGCTCATTATTATTTGCTATCTTTTCACTTTTGATTCTATCACTAGTCAAATATCTTCGGTAATCCACCTCCGCACCTCCAGCCTCCACTATTTCCCCCTTCATCCTGCAGTATCCTTTCCTTCTGACGTTAACTAAAATCTATGATCATTTATTTTTCTGATTAAAATGCTTCCTATTCCTATCTAGAAGGCCACAAGAAACAGTAAATGATAAGGATAGTTAGGAAATCCTAAAAGAAGTGGATTTTTTTCCCCAAATACCTATGATTCCTGATAAATTTTTCTGATTAAGACTTAAAAATTATAATTTAGTACAGGTAATACAACCACACCAAAGAAAAAGAAAAGCAAGAGACAAAGTGATTATCTGAGGAGACTGTACAAATGGTGGAAGAATGAAGAGAAGCAAAAAACAAGGGAGAGAGGGAAAGATACATCCAATTAAATGCAGAGTTCCAAAGAATAGCTAGAAGAGACAAGCCCTTTTCAATGAACAGTGCTTAATAATAGAAGAAAAAAATATACGCACACCTATGGATGATTTATGCTGATGTTTGACTGAAAACAACAAAATTCTGTAAAGCAATTATTCTTCAGTTTAAAAATATAGTAATTTAAAAAGCAACAACAAAAGGGGAAAGACTAGAGATCTCTTTAGGAAAATTGGAAATATCAAGGGAGCATTCTGCCCAAAGATGGGTACAATAAAGGGTAAAAATGGTAGACACCTAGTAGATGCTAAAGAGATGAAGATGAGATGGAAAGAATATACAGAAGAACTGTATTTAAAAAATCTTAATGAACTGGTTTACTACGACGGTGTGGTTTGTCTCCCAGATCCAGACATTCTGGTGTATGAAGTCAAGTGGGCCTTAAGAAGCACTGCTATTAATAAAGCTAGAGGATGCAATGAAATTCCAGCAGAACTATTCAAATCCCTAAAGGACGATGCCATCAAGATATTGTATTCATTATGTCAGCAAATCTGGAAGACCCAGCAGTGGCCACAGGACCGGAAAAGGTCAATCATTTCAATTCCCAAGAAGGGTAGTATCAAAGAATGTGCTAACAATCGGACAGTAGCATCCATCTCCCATGCTAGTGAGGTCACGCAAAAATCTTGTGTGCTAGGCTCCAGCATTATGTGAACCAAGAACTTTCAAATGTCCAAGCTGGGTTTAGAAAAGGAAGAGGACCTAGAGATCAAATTGCCAACATTCTCTGGATTATAGAGAAGGCAAGGGAATTTCAGAAAAACATCTACTTCCGTTTCATTGACTACACTAAAGCCTTTAACTGTCTGGATCTAGACAAACTGTGGAAAGCTCTTAGAGAGATGGGAATACCAGACCATCTTAACTGTCTCCTGAGAAACCTGTATGTGGGTCAAGAAGCAACAGTTAGAACCCTGTATGGAACAACTGATTGGTTCAGGATCGAGAAAGGAGTACAACAGAGCTGTCTGCTGTCGCCCTGTTTGTTTAACCTATACGTTGAGCACATTATGAGAATTGCCAGGCTGGATGAGTTACAAGCTGGAATCAAGATAGGTGGGAAAACCATTAACAACCTCAGATATGCAGATGATAACACTCTAATGGCAGAAAGCAAAGAGGAACTAAAGAGCCTCTTTATGAGGGTGAAGGAGGAGAATGAAAGAGTCAGCTTAAGACTAAACATTAAAAGAAAACTAAGATCATGGCATCCATCCCCATTACTGCATGGCAAATAGAAGGGAAAAGGTGGAAGGAGTGACAGATTTCCTCTTCTTTGGCTCCCAAATCCCTGAGGATGGTGACTGCAGCCATGAAATCAGAAGACACTTGCTTCTTGGCAGGAAAGCAATGACAAGCATAGACAGTGTATTGAAAAGCAGAGATGTTACTCTGCCAACAAAGATCTATATAGTCAAGGCTATGGTCTTCCCAGTGGTCATGTACAGTTGTGAGAGCTGGACCATAAAGAAGGCAGAATGGCAAAGAATTGATGGCTTGAACTGCAGTGCTGGAGAAGACTCCTGAGAATCCCTTGGACAGCAAGGAGATCAAACCAGTCAATCTGAAGGTAGATCAACCCTAAATATTCACTGGAAGGACTGATGCTGAAGCTGAAGTGCCAGTATTTTGGTCATCTGATGCAAACAGTTGATTCATTGGAAAAGTCCCTGATGTTGGGAAAGATTGAGGGCAGAAGGGGAAGAGGGCGTTAGAGGATGAGATGGCTGGATGGCACCACCAATGCAATGAACATAAACTTGGGCAAACTCTGAGAGATGGTGAGGGACGGGAGGCCTGGGGTGCTGCAGTCCATGGGGTCACAAAGAGTCGGACACAACTAGGTGACAACAACAAATAACAAGATTGCTGGGCTGCTGAAGCCAGGGGTGAGATGTTGTCCAGAACATCAAAGTGGTATAGTTATATTTAGGTATTCAGTCACTCACTTGTGTCTGACTTTTTGTGACTCCACGGACTGTAGCCCATCAGATGCCTCTGTCCATGGGATTTCTATGGCAAGAATACACTGGAGTGGGTTACCATTTCCTTCTCCAGGGAATCTTCCCAACTCAGGGATTGAACCTGAGTCTCCTGTGTTTCCTGCAATGGCAAGCTGATGTAAATTCAGGCTTTTAGCTTCTTTTTCTATTAAACAAAGCATTTCATAGGACTAGATTCTATGGCTTTGCGTTTGTTTAAGGAAGAATAGTCTATGTTTCAGTTCAGTTCAGTTCAGTCGCTCAGTCACGTCCGACTCTTTGTGACCCCATGAATCGCAGCACGCCAGGCCTCCCTGTCCATCACCAACTTCCGGAGTTCACTCAAACTCACGCCCATCGAGTCTGTGATGCCATCCAGCCATCTCGTCCTCTGTTGTCCCCTTTTCAGGACCTAATTATACCTTAGGCTATTAAGTGAGTTCGTCCATCTCTTTGTTAGACTGACATTATTCCACGACCTTTGCAGTTAGGAGATTCAGATTTTACATGCACGAAGGCAAAATTCTTTATTTTCAGCAAAATGCTGAAGATTTTGAAGGATTAGTAAACAGTCCTGCTTACAGCACTTAGAGTTCTTTGCCTTCAGAACATTTGGGTGACAGGCTTTTTTAAAAATTAAAACATCTTAGAACTTCAAGCTTTTGCTTTCTGTTTCATACACATACTGATAATTTCTTGGTAACTGGAGAGTTTAAACAGGAAGGAAATGACTAGGAAGCTTTCTCTCAGCTATCAATAGAAGATGTATAGGACTATAAATTGCTCTTATTAAATTAACATCATAAAAAGACAAGGTCAAATGCTGATTATAAAGTCCAAATCATCAGGAAAATAGATACAGCTACCTGTTCCTTACTCAGCCCAGGAAGCCTGATTTTCAGAGCAAACAAATTAGTATACATCCACAGATTTTTCACGTCTCCTCGTTATATAATTCAGACATTCTGCCAAAGCCCTCACTCTGCATCATGGGTGCTTGGTCACCTCATTCAGAGAATAAAGATGCTATTATTCTGAAGTTACTCTGAGGAGTAAGAGACAATATAAAATATATGAACACTTTTTTCAGAGGGTGAAGCGGTAACACATGTAGATATTATTGTCATTTTCACAGGTTTGCATACATATCCAAAATAAACTATGTTTAAAAGACAAATTCAGAAACTAATTTTTGAGATACCTTTAGAAATCATGAGTAATACAACTCAACAATTTACTTTCTAAATCAAATGCTGCCATTAAGTCGGCATTTTCTTGTTGATTTGGACAACAGAAGAATTGGTTTCAACGTATGAAAAATTCTAGCAGCTCAAGGAATTCATCCAAACAAGTAGCTACCTTCTTGGGTAGAACATCCCATCATTAGAACGTCCCATTGTCATCATTAGAACGTCCCAGGATCATCATTAGAACTTCCCAGTATCATCATTAGGATGGTAGAGCCAGTGTCACCCTGTTAAGGGTATGGTGGTGAAATTTCTCATCCAAAAAAAGAAACCCTTGACATTTCCTAGTCCTTCTCTTAATTATCTCTAATTAGCCCACTGTACACTTGTCTATTTTATTGTTTCTCTCTTATTAACATGTTAACTCCATGAGGGCAGAGATTTTATTTTTCTTGTATTTAAAATTGTGTCAGGTCCATAGAAAGTGTATAATAAATATTTTTAACATATTAAAAACATTTTCAGAAACTCTGAAAAAAATGCAGTGGGTTCTATATAGTATTAATGAAAAATATTACTGGCTCTATAAAAAATATGCAAATCTCCATAGTCAGTGAATCTCTGCTCTAGAAACAAACTGCTTAACAGGTGCTGTGGTCTTCAGTTCAGGAATACAGCTAACCCATGCAGTTTAGGGACACTAGCTAGCCAGCTTACTACTAAGGAGGGAGCTGGGGAGATAAAAACCCTACAGTCGCTCTCCTCCTTTCCTCTAATTATGGTGAGTGCTCACATTGGCTGAACTCATCGACAAAGTCAATACAGATCAGCTTATCTGGCCACAGGGCACAAAAGAGAAGAACCATGAGATAAATTGGCAGGGCGAACAAAATATAGCCAGTGGAGAAGTCTTTGGTCTTTGGTGACAGGACACACTTGAGCTGGAGCTTGGAGGCTGAGAAGGAGTGCGTAAGTTGTGTGACCTGTGTCACTCCAGAGAAAGAATGATGTTTGAAAAGCGTCTAACTGGAGGACTGCTACAAACAGTAGAAAATGTAGACTTGTCTAATTGTTTAGGAGATTTCCCCGAGCACGCTTTTATTGCCATGAGCTAATAGCAAAGTAACTTAACAGATTTGAAAGGAGTTTCAGAATCTGGAAACTAAATCCTCTTGCAAACACCAGGAGAAGCACGTCTGCAATCTCGGATTTTAAGAGCTTATTCCCACATCTTCAGTTGGATCCAAGGTGAGATTAATAGTTGGGAACAGTGTTGTTTTATAAAGTATGCTATGAAATCATAAAGTGATAGACTCTTACACAAAATATTAATAAGTGCTATGGATGGAGACTTTCCATTTCTGTTTGGTCAATATAAATCAAGGGTATGTGGCAAAAAAAAAAAGTCTTTAATATCAACTTATTTCAGAGGATAATGGGTTGCATGTCTCTTGATGAGAAATTGTTATACAATTCGTTTAGATCTTGAAGTCCTGCTTCTTATGCATGTAACATCACTGAAGAGTAACTGAAGAGCTGATTTCAAAGTATTGAACCCTAGCCTACACTGAGTAACATGTGACCTGAGAGTGGGATTCAAACTTCAAAAATGGAATTCTCACACACAACTTCAGTATGTAAATGTGATAAAAGTTAGGGTTCCCTGACAGTTGAAATATTCATTGTTTAGCAGAAAATGTTTTATGACTTGCTCCAAACCCCGAAGCACCAATTGTGTATCCTCGAGTTTCTTTGAGCAACAGTTTGAAAATCACTGACCTCAATAACAGGGGATTACAAGTAGTAACATAACACCGAGGGTTTTAAATTAACATGTCCCGTCAAGTTGTGACGCTTTGGACTGTAACCTGCCAGGCTCCTTGGTCCAGGGGAGTTCTCAGGCAAGAATATTGGAATGGGATTTCCTTGGTGGCTCAGACAGTAAGGAATCTGCTGCAATGCAGGAGATCCGGGTTTGAACCCTGGGTCGGGAAGATTCCCTGGAGAAGGAAATGGTTACCCACTTCAGTATTCTTGCCTGGAGAATTCCAGGGACAGAGGAGCCTGGTAGGCTATAGTGCATGGGGTCACAAAGAGTCAGACATGACTGAACAATTAACACTCACTTCACTGAAGTTGCTTGGAAACTTCAGGAAATAGTTGTACTGATCCTCCCCAGAGGGCAGATTCACAGTGTGACCCTGGGTAAGTAAGTCACCACACCTCCTCTTCCTAATTTAGAACCTTTTTCTGTAAAACAGGTTTATTAACCCAGTACTGATAACCTAGAGGAGTGGGGTGGGGGTAGGGTGTGAGTGAGGCTCAAGAGGGAAGGTATATATGTATACTTATGGCTGATTCACGTTGTTGTACAGCAGAAATCAACATAACATTGTAAAGCCATTGTATTCCAATTAAAAATAAATTTAAAAAATAGTCACCACACCCTTCAACACAGATAATGTGAAAATTAAGGCATAGTTGTTGCTCATGCTTTAACACATGCTTTGAAGAAAGGCTGTAGGTAAGACAAATAAAAAGAAGAAAGAGAGAGAGAGAAACTCAATACATTTTATTCCATCCTAACCAGTAAATGCTCTGAGAGAGTCCAGAAACAAATGCCTAAAACTCTAAGTGGATAGTGTCAGTTCCAATTTGCTTCTTTGCCTGGACTGAGGTGGTGCTATTAGAGTCAACCAAGGATATGCACTGCTGCTTTTCTGGCGACTGGCTGTGTGAAAGCAGCTGCAGGGCGGGGAGCGGTGGAGTTAGCAGATACGTCTGGGCCTCTGAGGACTAGTGAGAGGAGGTGGGACAAGCCAAGTGTAGAGGCAGAAGGAAAATGCTAGCAGGAGCTATCTGAGCACCGCTGGGCAGAAGGGTTATTGATGTGCATGTAAACCTAGCAGGAAGCGGCGACAATACACAAATGGAGGCTCTGTAAGAATGGCAGCAGCACCACCAAGCGTGATGCGCAGGGAGGCAGGCATCATTGGTCCCATTTTACAGATGCTGAAACCAGACCGGGAGTTTCACATCCTGCAAAGCCTCCACTTCAGCAATCCTATCTACACTGACTTTTATCATTTTGCATAGACAGGACTTTTTTGAGAAGAGAGGGATAACACCCCTCTTTCTTTCCACACCCCTTATTCAGGGTTGGATTTTCTTTACTTCTAGACAAATATTTCAGTGGCTTTCTAAGCATGAGAGTCTTTGCCTCCTATATCTTCATTTCTTCAGCTTCCAAATGATGCTGGAAAATGATTCTAAAGCACAATATGACCTCACCTGCCTGTGCATCATGTCCTGTGCATGTCAAGCTTTGTGTGTGCTTTTCAAGATCCCACGTTATCTGAAACATCATCTTATTACATTGTCCTCACTGTGAACATGTTACTGAACCAAACTTGAGTTTGCTCAGCTGCATGCAGTAAAGCCAAAAATCTATGGACACTTGATTATAGTGAAGGAAAGTGCAGCATTTATTGCAGGGTCAACCAAAAATTCCAGGCAGCTAGTGCTCAAAAGTCCTGAACTGCCCAATAGCTTTCAGGGAAAGGTTTTTACAGACAGAATGAGGGAGGGAGTTGGTGGGGTGCGTGATCAGCTCATGGACATTCTTCTGACTGGTTTGTTGCTGTTGTCATTTGCTAAGTCGTGTCCGATGCTTTGGAACCCCATGGACTGTATCCCACCAGGCTCCTCTGTCCATGAGATTCTCCAGGTAAGAATACTGGAGTGGGTTGCCATTTCCTCATCCAGGAGATCTTCCCAACCCAGGGATCGAACCTGCATCTCAGTCCACAGATTCTTTTCAGATTTCCCTATGCTCTTCCTCTTTCACTTCTCCCACCACTCTGCTTCCACAGAAGTGTCACTGTGTTTCTTTTCATTTGAGACTCTTGAAGTGGGCTTGGCGTTCAAAGTCCTAGGTTTACAATTAGCTGTGATTCGGGACAAGTTCATTTCTTTGAGCCTCAATGTCTTAATCTATAAATGGTAAAGAATCTGCCTGCAATACAGAAGATGCAGGTTTGATCCCTGGGTCAGTTAGGTCCCCTGGAGCAGGAAATGGCAACCTACTCCAGTATTCTCGCCTGGAGAATTCCATGGACTGGAACCTGGCGGGCTCCAGTCCATGGGGTCACAAGATTTAGTGACTAACCAACCCACCACCATCAACTAGGAATAAAATACTTTTAAATGAGATAAAGTACCTGAAAGCTCTCAGCATTATACCTGGCACAAAGGAAGTACTAGATAAACATGTACTGAGTGGGCGAGTGAGCAAAGAGAAAAACGAACCGAGGGCTTCTGTAAGGGCACGGCACATCCTTGTTTTCCAGCTATAGAAGGACAACACTTTCCAACAAGGTTTCTCTTACAAGATCAGTGTTGAATAACAGGCCTGTGAAACCTACAAGTTGCGAGTAGGAGGAGCCATTTAGTTTGAGAGTCTGTGTTGACTTTTTTCTTGTGGTGATGCAACTTTCTATTTCTGCATAAAATCCTTCCGGTTTGTTTACCTCAACATCCAGTTTCCAGCATTATGTCTGTTTCATTGTTGTCCTTCTTTAAATTCCCTTTCACCAGACAAAGCGAAAAGTTTGGCTTTGAAGTCCCAGGAAGCCGCGCTGTCAGTTACTGCAGGAACCCACGGAAGTACACGTGAAAGCAGGCATTAGAGACCGTGGAGATCAGAGGGCATTTCAAAAGCGGCAGGAGCTATTCAGATTCTCTTATTTAAAGGGGCTCTGATGCTAGAAGATGGTGTGTTGGACCCTTCTGTGCTACCAGTTTGAAATGTATTTGTAGTTTAATCATAGAGAGTCCTGATTTTAAATTTCCAGTTTCAGGGGGGAAAATAGTTTTCTGTTCTAGGGATCTTGTGCAGCAGTCCTTCCTGAGGAACCCTGTGTCATGCTGTCCTACCATGTCTTCAGTTCCTGGCGAGGATTTAGGAGTCAGGAGATAAAAGGAAAATGAGAAGATGTTTGCTCTTTATTGTTTTTTTTGGTCCTAGGATAAAGTCATTGAACGTGTTGAACCCTTGACACCAGTGTACTGTGGGTCTAGAAGACATTAAGCAAATATTTGTAGATTGATCTGCTGATTTCAAGAACTGCTTCTTCATCCTTTGAAACAATGATATTCTTTTACAGGTTACAAATTTTAAGAAAGAAATGAGGTTAGCTGTGGGCAACCCTGTACTGGCATTTCTCTGACAACTGAGTTTGACAAGTGAAAAGAAAGGAAGAGGAGAGGAGACTCTGCTGGTCTGCATTTCACTCTGTGCAAAGTGACAAAGTTGAGGATGAGCAGACTTACTGAACTAAAACATTGAGTTGCATGTACAGGAAAATTGAAGAAAGAAAATGCACAGTTGCTTCTCTCTAAAAGTCTTTTATGGCAGGGGGGAAAAAAAGTGTCTGAGTTGTCAAATTCTCTTCCCTCATTGAAGCAGAATTCCCTCTCGCTGTCCCCCAGGTGACTTTTTGTATCATTTTAACCAACATAAGCACTTTGCTAGATGACAGTGATTACTGTGTTAAAAACATTAAAATTGAAATTAAATTTTGGATAGAATACATCAAAGAAATAATTGCATAGATCTGTCACACTTGAACCAAGTTTCTCAGCTGGAGAATCAACAACAACAAAGCATTTTCCCTTTCACTTGCATCACTACACTATATTCCATTTTAAGAATTAAAAGGAGCGTGGTTCACAGAATAGAAATCAAAACACAGTGGGTTGAAGAAAAACAATGGTATGATTCAACTCCAACTTCTTATGTAAACTTGCATCATATGATAATGTAGTTGTACTGCATATTCAATTTTGATATGTAACCTTTGAAATAAATTGGAATATTCTTTCCTGCTACTCTTGGCACTTGCCGAGTGATCATAAACAATAATCTCATAAAGGTCACTTGCTCGATAAGCACTGCTCTCAGTAAGGAGTGCTCAGGACTACTCAAAGAGATTTTCCTTTTCTCCAAGACTCTTAATTTATTCTTTTTTCCTTCTTTGAAGCTCCAAACAACATAAATTCCCTTATACCATGTAGACTCACAGGATTTCTGGAATGACTATTGTTTTCCTCTTTTTCTTATACTTTACCCTTTTTTTAAGCTTAAATTGGCTGATGGAAATACGCCAAGCACTTTAGGGTGGGGGAGAGAGTTATGTTACTCAGCCAAAAACTAACTGGCTATTTTAAATAAAATGATTATTTGAGTTCAGTCTCTCTCTACTTAATTAATGTATGTGAGTAGACATGGTTAAAACACACAGGCATCTATATACTTGTGACGTTCTCTTTACCGAACTTGCTCATTTATAAAATGTATTTTAGGAACTTTATAACCAATCCCAAATGAGCTCAATATTGCTTTACCACAGTAGCCTCAGCTCTTTATATAAAAGCTAAAACCTCTATTCAGTTAGATTTGAGCTCCAATTATGTTAGTTGTGTCTTTTACCTTTATTCACCAGCAAAATAGCCCCAATCAATATTATTGTACTTGCAGATAATAACTTCAGTTCAGTTCAGGTCAGTTGCTCAGTCGTGTCTGACTCTTTGCGACCCCATGAATCACAGTACACCAGGTCTCCCTGTCCATCACCAACTCCCGAAGTTCATCCGAACTCGTGCATCAAGTCCGTGATGTCATCCAGCCATCTCATCCTCTGTCGTCCCCTTCTCTTCCTGCTCCCAATTCCTCCCAGCATCAGGGTCTTTTCCAATGAGTCAACTCTTCACATGAGGTGGCCAAAGCACTGGAGTTTCAGCCTCAGCATCAGTCCTTGCAATGAATACCCAGGACTGGTCTCCTTCAGGATGGACTGGTTGGATCTCCTTGCAGTCCAAGGGACTTGCAAGAGTCTTCTCCAACACCACAATTCAAAAGCATCAATTCTTCGGTTCTCAGCTTTCTTCACAGTCCAACTCTCACATCCATACATGACCACTGGAAAAACCATAGCCTTGACTAGACGGACCTTTGTTGGCAGAGTAATGTCTCTGCTTTTGAATATGCTGTCTAGGTTGGTCATAACTTTCCTTCCAAGGAGTAAGCGTCTTTTAATTTCATGACTGCAGTCACCATCTGCAGTGATTTTGGAGCCCCCCAAAATAAAGTCTGACACTATTTCCACTGTTTCCCCATCTATTTCCCATGAAGTGACGGGACCAGATGCCATGATCTTCGTTTTCTGAATGTTGAGCTTTAAGCCAACTTTTTCNTCTCAGCTTTCTTCACAGTCCAACTCTCACATCCATACATGACCACTGGAAAAACCATAGCCTTGACTAGACGGACCTTTGTTGGCAGAGTAATGTCTCTGCTTTTGAATATGCTGTCTAGGTTGGTCATAACTTTCCTTCCAAGGAGTAAGCGTCTTTTAATTTCATGACTGCAGTCACCATCTGCAGTGATTTTGGAGCCCCCCAAAATAAAGTCTGACACTATTTCCACTGTTTCCCCATCTATTTCCCATGAAGTGACGGGACCAGATGCCATGATCTTCATTTTCTGAATGTTGAGCTTTAAGCCAACTTTTTCACTCTCCTGTTTCACTTTCAAGAGGCTTTTTAGTTCCTCTTCACTTTCTGCCATAAGGGTGGTATCATCTGTATATCTGAGGTTATTGATATTTCTACCGGCAAGCTCTTAGTATATGCCAATTCATCTGCTGTTGTATAATACAGGTGACTATCCCCCCTTAAAAGATAATGACATAGGAAAGGACTTCCTTGCCACAGGCCTATCTAGAGATATTTACACGAGTTATACTCGTGATATACAGAGCAATCTGAAAGTTATAGGAAAGGGCAGTCAAGGTAGAAGGTCATACAAAGCTTTTTGTAGGGAAGATTTGCCCACATTCCTAACTTACAGCCCATTCGTTTCAAATCTCTTTACACATTTTAATCAAATAAATGAGAGTAGGATATTTTCAGAATGAGATTAGTAAAATAAAAATTTTCACTATTTTTTATATAGCTTATTCTAAAATATGATTTGGAGTAACTGAATAAACAATTTTAATTTCACTTTATTATTTAATATATACCAATTTCTTAATCTGTATTTTTAATCTGTAATTATAAAGTCTCTATTGGATGTTATAGTTACTTAAGCAACAATCCTTGTTCTCTCTCAATCTCTCTCTTTTTTTCTCTCTCTCTCAACGTGAATTAAATGCCAAAAGTTTTCAAATAAGGAAGAACTGATTTGACTTCCACTTAAGAGCTGTAATGAGAAAAATTATAGCTCTGATAGCATTTGAATTGGGCTTAAAGTAGGAATAGATGTCAAGGGACACTGATGCAGGCATGCCATCCAGGCCTGGGTATATTGAGTGAAGTAGTGATGAGAAGATTCTTTTTACTTTATGTCAAACTTTGCATCATTATAATGTCCAAATTTTATTAGTACTAATGCTGTTACAGTGGACTTTTGGAAAACTCCAAGCTCTTGGGAGATGTTTCTAGAAGGTCTTATGTTCTTTTCTGATAATTAAAAAGTGAATATTTATTATAGAGAAAACACTGGCTTTGGCTAGAGCACCTGATGCCTAGAATTTTAAAAAATCAGTGATGAATTTGGATAAATATAAAAAATGTTATTAAAATGTAGATTTTACTGTCCACTGAATCTTTTTCTCAGTCACCAACACGATAGAAGAACACACATTTAACAGAAGCCTAGCTGGAGCTGACTGGGAAAAGTGAAAGTGTTAGTGGCATCCAACTCTTTGGGACTCCTTGAACTGTAGCCTACCAGGCTCCTCTGTTCACGGCACTCTCCATGCAAGAATACTGGAGTGTGTTGCCATGCCTGTCTCCAGGGGACATTCCTGACCCAAGGATCAAATCCAGGTCTCCCGCATTATGGGCAGATTCTCTGCCATCTCAGCCACCAAGGAAGTCCTGACTTCGGAAAGAAGGGGAGCAATTGTGGCCTCTGATAAAGTAGAGATTCTGTGGTTTTGACTGTTTCCCACAGAGCTTCCTCCTTTGTTAATAAATAAAAGTCAGAGAATTTCATATATGGTCAAAACGTGTAGCTTATTGTTATGGACTAAAGGGCACAATTATTTCTTTCTCTGGATAATTTTAATTTGAAACTTAAGTCAGCACAAATACCCACTTAAACCACATGATCCAAAGTAAATATTTAAATTTAGCAATGCATATCTTTGAGACATATTGTTGTATTAATACATGGTAGGGCAGATGGACCAAATAAAAATTCAGAACCGAACAAATTCCAGGAGCTATGAATATATTTTACCACTTATCTTCTATTTGTTCTTTTTTTAAAAAAAGCTGTTCCCCTCTTTATTATGCTACTTTAGTTGTCTAGCACCTATAGGAATGGATCTAGAAAATGTGACTTGATTTGATGAATCCTGCAAGAATTTGCATTTATCTTTGTCAAGAGGATAACTGAAGGCAGGAAGGTTTCTGTGAAATATTCTAATTAATCCAACTCCCCATATTTTTGTATTCTGAAAATCCTATCAGCTAAAATTCAGTTCTCATCTTAAGAAGAAGGTAAAGAGCAGGGGTGTCCCTGAGGAGGAAAAAGGGAGGAATTAAAATTTAAAAAGCGAACGGAACTAAATGAAGGAACCAAAATAGGAAACTTCTGCATAAACATCACCCATGTTTCTGCTTTTCTTCCTACAACCCCTGCCCCCCGCCTTCTTGGAGATCCACTGCTGTTGTTAGGGAACACTTGACGCTTCCAGAAAACCCAGAAACTTTTACCAACTTGTCTTAAACTTAGCCAGCCTGTTAGTCTGTGTCTGCATTCTGGCTGCCTCATCTGCCATGTGTAGTAGCTGTCCCTAATGGGTGGTGAATTTGTTTTTCCATATGCAAAATACATCTCACAGTACTAAGTAAAGCCAAAGAGGCCCGTTTTCTAAGACTCCCTCTGAGAATGTGTTCGGACAATTTCTGCCCAGATGCCAGTATGCAGATGCATATTTCAGACTTTTTTTTTTTTCTGATTAGCATGCAGCCAGGACACCTGTTTTGCTGCCTGGTGGAATCAGATTCGAAATGAAGATACACCTGCACAGTCAAATATTTGCATTGTATTTATAAACAGAGCTCTCAGCCTTGGAGGGAATTACTCCCCTCAGTCCACAGGTGTGTAGCTGTAACCTCTGAAATGACCTCAGTCTCATTTTGTAGCGTCTCATGGCCATTTTTAAAACTGCATTTATAAGCAGGTTTGAAGTGTTATAATTTTCACAGGGATTACTCAGCACTTGTGTGTTGTGTGCATTGGAGAGGCGACCATCGAAATCTGGAGCAAATATCCCACTTTGGCAACGGGATAAGACAGACACCGTACATGAAGTTTCTAAATGCTGAAAAGGACAGGCAGGTCACAGTCCAATGTACACTTTTTTTTTTTGAACACTTACATCTAAACACTTACATTTAAAACATCTATCATTTGAAAATTAAGTTTAAGCTTATAACTATGAATATGAAATGGTCATCTCTAAACGTATAGTAAAAAATGTGTAGTTACTTGAAATTACAACAAATGAGAGCTCAAATACAACACAGTTATACTTTATTTTTGATTGCTTTTCAGAGTGATTTTATCTTAAGGCATTATCTATATATTTTTATAAGTGGACATATGATATATTTTATGTACATGGATTAGGTAGCTGTTTTTAAGGACAGTAGTAGCGACTTAGCAGCAGCAGCAGCAGTACCTACTGGAAGATTATTTTCTACTAAAGTGTGGAAAATTTAAAGTCTTATTAAAATCATCTTTGAGAATGTATCAAACCTATATAACTACAGCTTGGGGAAAAAAATGAGAACCTGGCTATTATATGGCTTGATTTAAATGATAGAATTTGAGTAGCATAATTCAGTATTTATGATTAATATGCTTCTAGGAACTGAGCTTTCAAATCTTTTCAAGTTCATCAAGCACTGCTTTCATAGGCACTTGGGTGGATAAATTATATTCTTCTAAATTCCTTAGAACTGAGAACATTAGAATTAAACTCTATCAGTTTAGTAATGATTCTACATGAGCCAGATCCCAGTCATTCATAACTAAAATAGTGAATCCCTCAGCCTAGCATAAGAATGGAAACACTCAAATAAGACATTTGGGCTGTTAGAGAGAACAAAAATATAGATTGGCCCTATATTTTGTACTTAATCTGTCTAAATCAATTAGACATTTGAATTGTGGTATTGTATTTCCAGGAAGCTTCATTGCTTTCTATGATCCTCATGACAAAAATAAACAATTCCTTTTGAAATTGTAAAGAAAAATGCCTCCCACTGAGTTGATGTTGTGTGCTGTTCTATGCAAGAACACATGTGTAATAAAAAATGAGAAATTATGGATCAAATAATGATGTTGGAGCCACTTACGTAAACAATAGAGAGCATTTTGGATGAGCTCCAAATATCATCACTATTGTTTAATTTCAGCCCCCGTTATGCATCTGTCTAGGCTAGTGTCAAAGATAATAATCTCACCAGATAGATATAAAATGCACAACTAAAATTACATGGTCCTATTATTCTGTTTACACATAGTACTAAACCACTCTTTTCCAGCTGACTGACCCAATAGAATATTTTGTCCACTGAGCTCCCTTGCAAATTCAGTGGGCTGATGCCCATTTCTTTGTATATATTAGGTCATTTTGTACCAATGTAGGAATAAAGTAACTAGGGAGAGACATGAATATGTCTGCTCTCTAACGAATCTGTTTTTTACATCTTGCTCTCTGCCTTTCACACACAATTATGGGCTTTCAAAGCAAAGGAGAGCCTTAGTGGAAGTTACAAAATGCCAATTAAAAGAAATGGACAGAAGCTGAGTGCCAAATCACTCATTCTGGGAAAAAGAGGAAGAAAAAGAAAGCCATGCATTTCAGCTCTCTTCGCTAAAACGTCTTCTGCCTCAACACACGATAGGGTCCCTAACTAGAAGATTCAGAAAGTGACTCAGTCCAGGACTCTGTATTTAAATCAAAACCACTTCTCAGAGAAAGTTTTCATGTATGATACTAGTTCTGAGCCCCCTAACAAAAAAAAAAAAAAGAAAGAAATGAAAAAAGAAAATGCTAGCCAGAAATTTTTATTGTTGAATTTATACTTAAAGGAAAGGCAATTTTGAAAGCTGTGAATTGTTTGTGGAAGGAGGAATCATATTCTTTTGTTAAGTCATGGATTGAAAGACAAAACTTTCTGTCGTTTATTTTCTTTGAATGCAAAGCATTGCACTCTAAGTAGGGCTGAACAGGATCTGCCTCTCCATCACTGACAGTTAATAATTAAATCAAACATTATATTCAGCAATAGAACATATGCATCAGCTTCTTTCAAATTGCATTTCCTTCCTGTTAGGTCCATTAGTGTAAACCAGACTGCCTTTAGAAACCCCCTTATTGCTGCTGTCTTTCAGCACAGTTCCTGAAATGGATAATGTGGTACATATTATGGGCAATTACACAGAACTCCCTAGTGATAGGGTTTTAGAGTTACAGAATGAAACAGCTGGAATGACAGAGCTATAAGCTAATCATAAAAAAGAAAATAGTTAAAAAAATAAATAACTTAGACCAAAACAAAAACAAAAACACACACACACAAAAGCAAACTCAAACATGAGAGGTTTTAGAAAACTATTGTTCTTATGGAAACTGTCTGCACCTAGAAGAATCTCTAAGGGTTCATAGTGTAAAAGTAACTACATCTAAATATGGTATTTTTTAAAATGTATTTGCTAAGTCTTTCACACCCCTGGTGTAAAAATCATATAACAGACAGCTAGCAAATATGAGGTATTGGAACCTGACATTTTTCTCTTCAACTTTATCAATGTGGTGTTTTCATATTAGTGCATTGTGAGATACCAAGTCTTCTTTTCCAATTTTATTTCTGTGAAAACATATATAGTACTAGAAGATGAGTTTTCTATTCACTAAATGAACCACATGCATAATATTTTTGCCTTGTTATTTTATACTTGGGCTTGGGTGTGTAGTGCTCATGCTATAGAGATAAGAAATGACATAATCTATCTTTCCACTTGGTTTGGGGACTGCAATTGGCGTGTTCTGCTTGAAAAATAAAACACAAACATTAGGCATTCACCTAAAGGAAAAGTTTCACATTCTAAGGGGAAAATATATGTCCTGATTTTTTTCACCATTTAGGGAAGAAAGTAATAATGGGTTGAATGGCAAAAATGTTGCTTTGTTTGATCGTAAGCAAAGTGCAGTTTTAGCTTGCACCAATGAAGTGTTTTGAAATTTTTCAGTAAAATTACTTTATAACTTGAGAAATAATGGAACAATCTGCACAGTAACTACTGTGAAATGGAACAAAAGTGGGTGCAATTTCAAACTTTAAATATAGATACAAAACTATTTTCAAATTTGTTGCCAAAGCAGTCTATGAAAATCTGAAGCTATTAAAGGCAGATATTTGTACAATTCTTAGAGACTGCTCTCTTTCTCTCTAAAGAGATGGATTACATAGTCACAGTCAGATTTATGTGACTACTTATGGACTTTCATAAGGCTTTAGTAGCCAATATTTATTTCAGCAACAAAAAATGGAGCAGGAAGAAGCTAGACATAAAACATGCTATCCAGTTTGATATCCTTAACAGTCATTGTCTCCTGCTTCCCTTAAGAGTAGTGATTCTTTGTTGTTGTTAGTCATCCCCGCCTCCCTTTCCAGTAAAAGCTTTATTATGATAGAGTGGAGGGAGGGGAAACAGAGATGTTAACAAGACAAAATGTTAAAGTCAAAGGAAGACTATGTCTCCTCATTATAAAAAATAATGTTCATTGTAACAGTGAAACCCTCATTTGTTTTTACTATTGAAGCTATATTGGTGACTGTACAATATAATAAGTGAATATGCTCTGAATACTCAAACCTATTTGTTATGTAGCAAACAAAGTTCAGGAGATTTAATTGGAGGTTATGTTTCTGCATGTCCTTATTTGTCACAAGGAGGGATGTTGAATGGAGGGAGAAAAGACCTAATGGAAATGGCATGAGTCCTGGGCAGAGGGATCAAGGAACTTCTTTAACTAATACTTAAAGAAATTTCCTATTTGTTTTTATTTCTGTATGGATTTAACTCCAAGGGGGGAAAACTGTTCTCTTTCTATTAATTTTTAATATAAGGAATTTCCAGGGAATTCCCTGGTAGTCCAGTGGTTAGGACCTGGTGATTAGTTAAGCCTTCGCTGCTCTGGCCTGTGACCCAGTTTCTATCTCTGGTTGGGGAACTAACATCCCATAAGCTATGCAGCAAGGCCAAAGGAAAAAAAAAAGATTTCCAGAATGATGTCCCTCTTCTTTATATTACATAAATATTTTTATCTATATTATATAATCTAACCATAAGTATGGTTTGCATTCCTATTTAGGCAAAAAAAATATATCCTTTAGAGCACACTCATGCCAGTTGTTGAACTTAAGCACTTTATAAACATTAACTGATTTAATCCTCCTAACCATACTGTGGTGTTGGTATTATCATTATCTTCATTTTGCTGATGAAGAACCAAACTAGAGGAGTCGCCTAACTGGCCAGTCACAGCTTTATTAAATGGTGGAAATGAGATTTGAACCTATGTACCTGGAGCCCAGAATCAGAGCTCTTAAATATTACAATGCAATGCTTTTGACTCAATGGACATGAGTTTGAGCAAACTCCGGGAGACAGTGAAGGACCGGGAAGTCTGGTATGCTGCAGTTCATGGGGTTGCAAAGAGTCGGACAGATTGAGTGACTAAACAATACTGCTTTTGAAAACAGACTTATTGCAGACCTATAAGGTTCATAAATGATCAGAGCTTAGAACACTCCTCTCAGCTGGTTTAAGAATGATTAGATACCTGTGAATCATGTATCCATGTCTGGAACATGCAAATCATGATTCCACAATACTATTTTGGTTACTATTGGAAAGCCTGTAAAATAAATTCTCACATTTACCTTAGACCTAGTTCCAAAAAAAAGAAAAAAAGGAACAAGCCCATTCTGCTAGTATCATGCTACATTTAGTTCATTGATCTGCTAATTTAATGTATTTAGCTTCATTCTAACAGTTATTCTCCAGACAGCATCAGATTCTTGGCTATAATGGCCTTGAAAGCATCTGGAAAAATATCCTCCAATAATCCAGTGAATACGAGGTACAAAAAAGTTGCCTCGTGATAAAGCAGCCTATCGTGCATACTAAATTAACTCCACATTTGGACCTCTTAAAATTTATTATGTTTTGCTTCTTATTAAAAAAGATATGCAGCAAGGCCAAAGGAAAAAAAAAAGATTTCCAGAATGATGTCCCTCTTCTTTATATTACATAAATATTTTTATCTATATTATATAATCTAACCATAAGTATGGTTTGCATTCCTATTTAGGCAAAAAAAATATATCCTTTAGAGCACACTCATGCCAGTTGTTGAACTTAAGCACTTTATAAACATTAACTGATTTAATCCTCCTAACCATACTGTGGTGTTGGTATTATCATTATCTTCATTTTGCTGATGAAGAACCAAACTAGAGGAGTCGCCTAACTGGCCAGTCACAGCTTTATTAAATGGTGGAAATGAGATTTGAACCTATGTACCTGGAGCCCAGAATCAGAGCTCTTAAATATTACAATGCAATGCTTTTGACTCAATGGACATGAGTTTGAGCAAACTCCAGGAGACAGTGAAGGACCGGGAAGTCTGGTATGCTGCAGTTCATGGGGTTGCAAAGAGTCGGACAGATTGAGTGACTAAACAATACTGCTTTTGAAAACAGACTTATTGCAGACCTATAAGGTTCATAAATGATCAGAGCTTAGAACACTCCTCTCAGCTGGTTTAAGAATGATTAGATACCTGTGAATCATGTATCCATGTCTGGAACATGCAAATCATGATTCCACAATACTATTTTGGTTACTATTGGAAAGCCTGTAAAATAAATTCTCACATTTACCTTAGACCTAGTTCCAAAAAAAAGAAAAAAAGGAACAAGCCCATTCTGCTAGTATCATGCTACATTTAGTTCATTGATCTGCTAATTTAATGTATTTAGCTTCATTCTAACAGTTATTCTCCAGACAGCATCAGATTCTTGGCTGTAATGGCCTTGAAAGCATCTGGAAAAATATCCTCCAATAATCCAGTGAATACGAGGTACAAAAAAGTTGCCTCGTGATAAAGCAGCCTATCGTGCATACTAAATTAACTCCACATTTGGACCTCTTAAAATTTATTATGTTTTGCTTCTTATTAAAAAAGTTAATCACGTGTGTAAGTAGTATTTTTTAATGCAAATATCAAAAGAAAATGCAGCACAATATTTATATGATTTTGAGCTGACTGAGCTTCTTATAAGGGAGCCAAGATTCAGAATTCATAAAGAACAGGATAAATCTTGACTACATAACAGTTTTACATGTGTGGCAAAGACACCATGCATTTAAAAAATACACCCAGATTATCAACTCGGAAAACATTTGCCACCCATATGACCTAGAGGGGGCTAATATAAATACCGAGAGATACGAGGTGTTTCTCATATTTAATCTTATTGCATTATCTATACCAGTATTTCACAACCCCCGTGTAAATCAGCTAGAATCTTGTTAAAATGGAGATTGTATTTCAGCAGGGATTTAGCTTAAGATTGTGCATTTTCAAGCTCTATGTGATGCTGATGATATTGGTTTACATATCACAATTTGAGACGCATTGCTCTAGACCATTCCAGTTCATGTAACAATACAAATAATCTAACTGACTTCAAATAAAATTTTGAGAACAACTGTCATGTTTTTATTCATTGCAATTGTTTGAAATGGTGGTTACTTAAAAGGAATACATTTTTTTAACCTTGCATTTGAAAAAGGATTTCATATTCACATGAACTAAAAGTGAGAGGAGAACTCTTGAGAAAACAATTCTTTGTTTTCCTCTCTACCCTCTCTAAATGTAATTTGGAAAGAAAAAAATTTTAAAAGAGGACACAACCCAGTAGAAAATTGGGCAAACAATAGTAAAAGATAATTGACATGAAAGGAAGTTATATGGACAATAAATTTAAGAAAGCATTTTTGATCTATTAGTCATAAAATGCAGATTAAAGGAATTAGAAAATATTTTAAAATATTATACTGATGAAAATTTAAAAATAGTAAAAATAAAATATTTGTTTCTGTGCAGGAAGTACTAGGTCATGGAGATCAATGGTCCTGTCACTAAAAGACAAAAGCTATTTTATGATGTCATATTACATGATTACATGTAACAGATGAGAAAAAAGTGGCCCAAGGAATGCAAATAGTTTCTAAGCTCACACAACTGGTGATAGAGCTGGACTTTGATCACAGTTACTTTTCATTTATATCTTAGTATTACTATTAAACAATTTTGACTCTCAAAAAGGTGCTAATTATTCAAGAGATCCAAATGATTTAATTTATTCCTAAAGTGAGTGCTGATTAATCCAATTTTTACACATAAGGGTTAAATGAAGTGCTTATGTTCTAGGCTTATGGTGCAGATACTAAAATAAATTCAAAGAGCATTGGCTTTCCTTCATCTGCTCTAATTTATTTACTATTTATTTGATAGAAAAGCACACAGATAACAATACTGTATAGAAGAAAACAAATCTGTAAACATAAAATTTATAAAATAGTATATTTTTTATTCTAGAAAAAATTTTATTCAGACCAAAGAGAGAAGTGAAAAAATATGAAAGCATAAAATATTACTGTCGTGTGTAGATAGACCCTCTGATTTCAGGATGGTGATGCCTAAAGTAATAGAAGAAAATACAAAAGGATGAAGGAATCTTAGATGTGGTGACACAGGAAGAATGGAAGAAAGAAGACTTCTGTTTCAATAGTAACATTTTAGATATGTTCATTTATAAATTACATTTATTTCTCTGAAAATAGACTATTTATATTCTTCACCAAATTTTCTCCATTAATTCAGGCATCATTTTCTTACTGATTGATAAAAATATTTTATGTTAATAACATCAACCTCTGTCAAATGTATTATAAATATACATCAAACAGATGTGGCATCTGTTAATGGTGGAATAAGCTATTCAAATAATCTTAAAAAAACCAACTAAAAATTCTGAATGACATATAATAAAAGCATCTTCTTTATATATGTGTATGTGTGTGGGGGGTCCAACTCTTTGTGACCCCATGGACTATAGCCCACTAGGCTCCTCTGTCCATGGAGTTTTCCAGGCAAGAATACTGGAGCAGGTTGCCATTCCTCCTCCAGGGAATCTTTCTGACTCAAGGATTGAATGTGCATCTCCTACATCTCTTGTACTGGCAGGCAGGTTCTTTATTAGCTGAGACATCAGGAAAGCCTTCTTTATATATTTATATATGTATATATGATTCAAAATTTTACTGCTATAGAGTTGCACATAGTACTTTTTTGTAAATATATATATTTGGTTTACAAATATTAAAATATATACATTATTTAGATATAATTTAGAAAAAAATCTAGATCTAAGGAAAGGTTGGCAAGCAACCTTAGATAGGCAAGCAAGCATTTCAAGACATTCTTTTTCTTGGCATGCGTACTAAGTCGCTTCAATCATGTCCAGCTCTTAGCAGCCTTATGAACTGTAGCACACCAGGCTCCTCTGTCCATGGGACTTACCAGGCAAGAATACTGGAGTGGGTTGCTATGCCCTCCTCCAGGGGATCTTCCTGACCCAAGGATCAAACCCACATCCCTTATGTCTCCTGCATTGGCATACAGGTTCTTTACCACTAGCGCCACCTGAGAAGCCCCATGCATTCTGCATATAAGCAGGGTGACAGACAGCCTTGACAACAGACAGACAATAGATTCCTTTCCCAATTTTGAACCAGTCTGTTGTTCCATGTTTAGTTCTAACTGTGTTTCTTAATCTATATACAGGTTTCCCTGGAGGAAAGGTGGTCTGGTATTTCCATTTTTTTAAAGAATTTTCTACAGTTTGTTGTGATCTACACAGTCAAAGTTTTAGCATAGTCAATGAAGCAGAAGTAGATGTTTTTCTGGAATGCTCTTGCTTTTTCTGTGAATCAATGGATGTTGGCAATTTGATCTCTTGATCCTCTGCCTTTTCTAAACTCAGCTTGTACATCTTGAAGTTCTTGGTTCACGTACTGGTGAATCCTAGCTTGCTCAGGATTTTGAGCATTACCTTGCTAGCATGTGAAATGAACACAATTGTACCATAGTTTGAATATTCTTTGGTATTGCCTTTCTTTGGAATTGGGATGAAAACCGACCTTTTCTAGTTCTGTGGCCACTGCTGAGTTTTCCAAATTTGCTGGCATATGGAGTGCAGCACTTTCACAGCATCATCTTTGAGGATTTTAAATAGCTCAGCTGAGATTCCATCACTTCCACTAGCTTTGTTTGTAGTGATGCTTCCTAAGGCCCACTTGACCTCACATTCCGGGATGTCTGGCTCTAGGTGAGTGAACACACACACCATTGTGGTTATCTGGGTCATTAAGACCTTTTTTTATACAGTTCTTCTGCTTCTTTTATTTTATTCTAAATTTATTTATTTATTTATTTTTAACTGAAGGATAATTGCTTTACAGAATTGTGTTGGTTTCTGCCAAACATCAACATGTTTCTGTTAGGTCCTTTCTGGTTCTGTCCTTTTTTGTGCCCATCTTTGCATGAAATATTCCCTTCGTATCTCTAACTTTCTTGAAGAGATCTCTAGTCTTTCCCATTCTGTTGTTTTCCTCTGTTTCTTTGCATCGATCACTGAGGAAGGCTTTCTTATCTCTCCTTACTATTTTCTGGAATTCTGCATTCAGTTGTGTCTATCTTTCCCTTTCTCTTTTGCCTTTCACTTCTCTCCTTTTCTCAGCTATTTGTAAGTCCTCCTCAGACAACCACTTTGCCTCCTTGCATTTCTTTTTCTTTCGGGGAGTTTTGGTCACCGCCTCCTGTACAGTGTCACCTTCAACCGTAGTACTTCAGGCACTCTGTCTATCAGATCTAATCCCTTGAAACTATTCATCACCTCTACTGTGTAATCATAAGGGATTTGAATTAGGACATATCTGAATGGTCTAGGGATTTTTCCTACTTTTTCAGTTTAAGCCTGAATTTTTCAATAAGGAGCTCATGATCTGAGCCTCAGTCAGCTCCAGGTCTCATTTTTGCTGACTATATAGAGTTTCTCCATCTTCAGCTACAAAGAACACAATCAGTCTGATTTTGGTATTGACCATCTAGTGATGTTCATGTGTAAAGTCGTCTCTTGTGTTGTTCAGGGAGTGTGTTCTCTTGGCAAAACTCTGCCTTTGCCCTGCTTCATTTGTACTCCAAGGTCAAACTTGCTTGTTACTCCAGGTATCTCTTGATTTCCTACTTTTGCATCCCAGTCCCCTCCATGATGAAAAGGACATCTATTTTTGATGTTAGTTCTAGAAGGTCTTGTAGGTCTTAAGAGAATTGCTCAATTTCAGCTTCATTGTTCCTAATACTTTATAAAATGATTATATTTTAATTACCTTTCCAATCTCTTCTATGGTAAATAACTGATTCAAGTTTTTATATTTTTACTTGGTTAACTGCTAGTAATTTACATTTTACTAATGTGTAAAAGAGACCTCACATTCCGGGATGTCTGGCTCTAGGTGAGTGAACACACACACCATTGTGGTTATCTGGGTCATTAAGACCTTTTTTTATACAGTTCTTCTGCTTCTTTTATTTTATTCTAAATTTATTTATTTATTTATTTTTAACTGAAGGATAATTGCTTTACAGAATTGTGTTGGTTTCTGCCAAACATCAACATGTTTCTGTTAGGTCCTTTCTGGTTCTGTCCTTTTTTGTGCCCATCTTTGCATGAAATATTCCCTTCGTATCTCTAACTTTCTTGAAGAGATCTCTAGTCTTTCCCATTCTGTTGTTTTCCTCTGTTTCTTTGCATCGATCACTGAGGAAGGCTTTCTTATCTCTCCTTACTATTTTCTGGAATTCTGCATTCAGTTGTGTCTATCTTTCCCTTTCTCTTTTGCCTTTCACTTCTCTCCTTTTCTCAGCTATTTGTAAGTCCTCCTCAGACAACCACTTTGCCTCCTTGCATTTCTTTTTCTTTCGGGGAGTTTTGGTCACCGCCTCCTGTACAGTGTCACCTTCAACCATAGTACTTCAGGCACTCTGTCTATCAGATCTAATCCCTTGAAACTATTCATCACCTCTACTGTGTAATCATAAGGGATTTGAATTAGGACATATCTGAATGGTCTAGGGATTTTTCCTACTTTTTCAGTTTAAGCCTGAATTTTTCAATAAGGAGCTCATGATCTGAGCCTCAGTCAGCTCCAGGTCTCATTTTTGCTGACTATATAGAGTTTCTCCATCTTCAGCTACAAAGAACACAATCAATCTGATTTTGGTATTGACCATCTAGTGATGTTCATGTGTAAAGTCGTCTCTTGTGTTGTTCAGGGAGTGTGTTCTCTTGGCAAAACTCTGCCTTTGCCCTGCTTCATTTGTACTCCAAGGTCAAACTTGCTTGTTACTCCAGGTATCTCTTGATTTCCTACTTTTGCATCCCAGTCCCCTCCATGATGAAAAGGACATCTATTTTTGATGTTAGTTCTAGAAGGTCTTGTAGGTCTTAAGAGAATTGCTCAATTTCAGCTTCATTGTTCCTAATACTTTATAAAATGATTATATTTTAATTACCTTTCCAATCTCTTCTATGGTAAATAACTGATTCAAGTTTTTATATTTTTACTTGGTTAACTGCTAGTAATTTACATTTTACTAATGTGTAAAAGTGAAAATGGTAGTCACTCAGTGGTGTTCAACTCTTTGCAATCCCTTAGACTGTAGCCCACCAGGCTTCTCTGTCCATGGAATTCTCCAGGCAAGAATACCAAAGTGGGCTGCATTTCCTACTCCAGGGGATACTAAGGAACCATCTATTTCATCTAGATTTTAAAATTTATTGTTAGAGAATTGAACATAGTTCTATTTTTTAAATCTTGTAATTATTGTAATATTTGATTATAGTTCCTTTCTCATTCCTGATTGTGCATATTTTCATTCTTTTTTCTTTTTAATCTAGTGCATAAGGAGGTTACTTAAAATAAATATTTTTATTGATGTATAAATCACTGCAGATGGTGACTGCAGCCATGAAATTAAAAGACGCTTGCTCCTTGGAAGAAAAGTTATGACCAACCTAGATAGCATATTCAAAAGGAGAGACATTACTTTGCCAACTAAGGTCCGACTAGTCAAGGGTATGGTTTTTCCTGTGGTCATGTATGGATGTGAGAGTTGGACTGTGAAGAAGTCTGAGTGCCGAAGAATTGATGCATGTGAACTGTGGTGTTGGAGAAGACTCTCGAGAGTCCCTTGGACTGCAAGGAGATCCAACCAGTCCATTCTGAAGATCAGCCCTGGGTGTTCTTTAGAAGGAATGATGCTAAAGCTGAAATTCCAGTACTTTGGCCATCTCATGCGAAAAGTTGACTCATTGGAAAAGACTCTCTTGCTGGGAGGGATTGGGGCAGGAGGAGAAGGGGACGACCGAGGATGAGATGGCTGGATGGCATCACTGACTCGATGGATGTGAGTCTGAGTGAACTCCGGGAGTTGGTGATGGACAGGGAGGCCTGGTGTGCTGCGATTCATGGGTCACAAAGAGTTGGACACGACTGAGAGACTGAATGAACTGAAATGACTTAAAACATTACATTGGTTTTAGGTTACAACAAAATGATTCAATATTTGTATATATACTACAAAATGATCATCACAATAGATCTAGTTATCATCTAGCACCATACATAGTTTCAGAATTTTCTCACCATGAGAACTTTTAAGATTTATTCTCTCAGTAACCTTCAAACATACAGTATTAATAATCATAGTCCCTATGATATTTATTTCATAACTGGAAGTTTGTACTTTTTGACTCTCTTCACCACTTTTATACACTGCCTAGGCAAATCCCACCACCTCTGGCAACCAGCAATCTGTTGCTGTTTCTATCATCTTGTTTTTTATTTTTTCTAGATTTCACATATAAGTAATATCATACAGTATATGTCTTTGTCTCTCTGGCTTATTTCACTACCATAATGCCCTCAAGGTCCATTTATATTTTGCAAATGGCAAGATTGCATTCCTTCTTATGGCTGAAAAATATTCAATAAACACACACACACATGCATATATACCACATTTTCTTTATCCATTCATCAGTTAGTGGACACTTAGGTTGTTTCCCTGTCTTGACTATTGTAAATAGTGCTGCAATGAACACGAAGGTGCATACTTCTTTTCGAGTTAGTGATTTTGTTTTCTTCAGATAAGTACCCAGAAGTGGAATTGCTGTATTATATGGTAGTTCTATTTCAATTTTTATGAGAAACTTCCATTTGAAATATTTTTTTATTTGAAATATTTTAATGTGATTTTTAGAGAATAAGTTTTTGGATTTGTTTATTCTTTCTAATGATTTTTTATCAATTTCATATTTCATTTTTATTATTTACATATTCCAACTTTGGGTTGATTATTTTTTACCTGCTTAGAGAATTATCTTTAAACACAAAGGTCTTTTATTTAAAAAAATATAAGTTTTACTTTTTAGAATAGTTTCAGGTTCATAACAAAATCAAGCAGAAGATACAAAGATTTATCATATACCCCTCATATGCATGGCATCATCCACTATCCCCGTTCTACACAGTGTGGTATATTTGTTATAATCAACTAGCCTACAGTGATGCATCATTATTACCCAAAGTACATAACTTAGGATTTATTCTTCATGTTGTACATTTTACGGATTGTGAAAAAGGTATAAAGATATATATTCATCATTACAGTACTATACACAATAGTTTCTGAGACATAAAAATCTTCTATGCTCAGCCTATTCATCCCTCCTTCCCTACACAGTTTACCTATTCCCCCACTGAAGAACATTGTGATTGCTTCAGGTTTTTTGGAAACTATAAATAAAGCTATTACAGACTTACTTGTGCAGGTTTTTGTGTAGACACAGGTTTTCAGCTCCTTCAGGTAAATACCAAAGAGTATGACTGCTGGATCACATGGTAAGAATATGTTAAGTTTTTTAAGAAACTGCCAAACTATTTTCCAAGGTCGTTGTACCATTTGCATTTCCACCACGAATGAATTAGAGTTTCTGTTTCATATCTATACCAGCATTTGTTTTTGTCAGTGTTTTGGATTTTCACCATTCTAATAAGTTTCTATTAATAGTGGCATTTCATTATTATTTAAAATTGCAATTCCCTGATGACATTTCATGTGGAGCATCTTTTCATATGCTTATTTCAATATATTTTCATATGCTTATTTCAATATATATTTCAATATAGTTCACTTGAGACATCTTCTGACTCATGGATTATTTTGAAGTGTGTGTCTAATTTCTAAATGTATAGAAATTCTCTCAGTATTTTTAAAAATTTTTGGTATCTAGCTTGATTTCATTATGGTCAAAAACATTTTACTATGATCTTAATTTTGTAAAATTTGTAAAAATTTGTTTTTTGACCAATGATATGGTTTATCTTGGTGAAGAGTCCAAGTTTACTTAAAGAAATATGTATTTACTTTTGTAGAATGACACATTCCTTAAATATCTATTAGGTCCCATTGATTTATGGTGCTATTCGGTCTTTCTACATACTTGCTAATTTTATGTTTAATGGTTCTATCAATTACTGAGTAAAAGGTGTTCAACTCTCCAACTGTAATTGTGGTTCTACTTATTTCTCCCTTCAGTTTTGTCAGTTTTGATTTCATATTTTGAAACTCTATTATTGGTGTGTACACACATATCGTTGTTGTATATTCTTGGTGAATTGGTCATTTTATCATTATATAATGACGCTTTTTGTCCCTGGTAATTTTCTGTACTTTGAAAACTATTTTATCTGGAATCTTAATGTAGCCAGTATAGTTTCTTTTTGATTAGTGTTTGCATGGCATATCTTTTTTCATCCTTTTACATTTAACTTAGCTATAATATTTCTATGTTCAAATAAATTGATTACTAATAAATGATAACTTAAAATACTTCTTACACAATAAATCATTAAAGTATTGAGTTATACCACTTTATTAAAAATATTTTCCTTGAATGAAATTTAAATGAATTTTAAATGATGTGAATCTTTGAAGAAACATAAAATTCATATTTAACTTATCACAATATGAAGTGGAGACCTGTCCATTGATGTGAACATAAACATCAAGGAAACTGGATCATGGGGGAAAGCTTTGGTTTTTATTTTATTGAAACAAGTTTTCTTTCATTTCCAAGGAGCATATTTCAGATATAATTCACTGGAAGATCTCTTCTAAATAGCCATGTGCTTTATTTTTGACTTGGCATTTTTTCCCCAAATTATATGTGTGGTAAATCTGGTTGCAAAGATGCAATGATGTATTACTCAGTCTAATTCCTATGCACAATATTCATGGCACACACTGAGTGTTCAATAAATGTCATCAAAGAGACTAAGTGCTTGTTTTATCATTGATTATACTTTTATAACTTATTCAAATTCTAGTGTTTAATTCTCAATAAAAATCATTTTTTACATTCACTTAGCAAACTCTGGGAGATAGTGAAGGACAGGGAAGCCTTCAGTACTTCAGTCTATGGGATCTCAAAGAGTCAGACACAACTGAACAACTGAAAAACAACAATTTACTATGTATTAAGTAGGCACTTATAGGGACTCTAAAAAGTGCTCTATGCTCAACAAGGAAAGGAAAACATAATCCTTTACTTAAGAAGATGATAATCTAAAAAGGGGGGGACAAATATTAATATGTAAAGAAGAACTAGAGAGATAGGTGTTTATAGAATTTGAGGAAACACAAAGCAGAGGACAAGCAATTCTGTTACACGATTTTAGGGAGCTGGGAATATGGAAAGATTGCTTTTCTTTTTTTTTTTCAACCAATGTGGCACCATCTAGGGTCTTAGTTCCCTGACCAGGGATCAAATCTGTGCCCCCTGCAGTGGAAGCACAGTATCTAACCACTGGATCACGGGGGAAGTCCCTGAAAAGATTTCATGATAGAAGGAAGATTGTAGAGTGCTGGGGACAGTTGGGGAGGAAAGGCCTGCTACTGCTTGACTTTGAATTCTCATTTGTTTTCACCTCTTGGCAGTGTTAGGGAAGACAGAGAAGAGCATTTCAGCATAGGATACATCAAGGATACAAGGGCAATACAAATTCAGTTAATGTATGATTATACACACTTTCAGATTAATGCATGAGCAAGAAGGTATAAAAGGTGAGCATTATCAATCCCTGGGTTTAAATTGCTTGGTGATTGATAATATACTGTTCTTGAGATAGAAGATTCAGTAAACCAAAGTGTCTATATATTGTGTATACATATGTACGTGTATATATGTACATGCATGTGTGTGTGTATATGTGTGTGTGTGTGTGTGTGTGTGTGTATATCAAGGGAGAAGCTGGAAAAAACCAAGTGGTATTATGGTTGGTAAGGGGCTTCCCAGGTGGCTCAGTGGTAAAGAATATGCCTGCCAGTACAGGAGATGCCAGTTGGATCCCTGGGTTGGGAAGATACCCAGGAAAAGCAAATGACAATGCATTCCAGTATTCTTGCCTAGAAAATCCCAGGGACAGAAGAGGCTGGCAGGCTACAGTCTATGGGGTCACAGAGTCGGACATGACTGAGCATGCATACATAAGATTATGGTTGGTATACAGTTTAGTACAAATGACAGTAAAAGGAGTAAGAAGGAAACTTGGTGGGAGGAGAACTAACTGTAAGCAGTATCACTGAATGCAAGGCTCAGCTCAGTTCAGTTGAGTTGCTCAGTAGTATCTGACTCTTCACGACCTCATCGATTGCAGCACCCCAGGCTTCCCTATCCGTCACCAACTCCTGGTGATGCTATCCAACCATCTCATCTTCTGTTGTCCCCTTCTCCTGCTTTCAGTCTTTCCCAGCATCAAGGTCTTTTCAAATGAGTTAGTTCTTCGTATCAGGTAGCCAAAGTATTGAAGCTTCAGTTTTAGCAGGAGTCCTTCCAATGAACGTTCAGGATTGATTTCCTTTAGGACTGACTGGTTTGATCTTCTTGCAGTTCAAGAGACTCTCAAGAGTCTTCTCTAGCACCACAGTTCAAAAGCATCAATTCTTCTGTGCTCAGTTTTCTTTACGGTCCAACTCTCACAACTATACATGACTACTGCAAAAACCATAGCTTTGACTAGATGGACCTTTGTCAGCAAAGTAATGTCTCTAGTTTTCAATACTCTGTCTAGGTTTGTCATAGTTTTTCTTCCAAGGGACAAGCGTCTTTTAATTTCATGGCTTCAGTTACCATCTGCAGTGATTTTGGAGCCCCTGCAAATAGTCTGTCATTGTTTCCATTGTTTCCCCATCTATTTGCCATGAAGTGATGGGACCAGATGCCATGATCTTCATTTTCTGAATGCTCAGTTTTAAGCTAGCTTTTTAACTCTCCTCTTTCACTTGCATCAAGAGGCTTTTTAAGTTCCTCTTCCCTTTCTGCCATAAGCATAGGTTCATCTCCATATCTGAGGTTATTGATATTTCTAGTGGCAATCTTGATTCCAGCTTGTGCTTCATCCAGCCTGGTATTTTGCATGATGTACTCTGCATATAATTAAATAAGCAGGGTGATCATATTCAGCTTTGATATACTCCTTTCCCAATTTTGAACCAGTCTGTTGTTCCCTGTCCGGTTCTAACTGTTGCTTCTTGACCTGCATACAGATTCTCAGGAGGCAGGTTAGGTGGTCTGGTATGCCAGTCTCTTGAAGAATTTTCCACAGTTTATTGTGATCCACACAGTCAAGGTCTTTATCATAGTCGGTGAAGCAGAAGTCGATGTTTTTCTGGAATTGTCATGCTTTTCTATGATCCAACAGATGTCAATATGATTGCTGCCTTTTCTAAATCCAGCTAGAACATCTGGAAGTTCTTGGTTCATGTACTGTTACAGCCTAGCTTGGAGAATTTTGAGCATTACTTTGATAGCCTGTGAGATAAGTGCAATTGTGTGGTAGTTTGAACATTCTTTGGCATTCCCTTTCTCTACGATTGGGATGAAAATCGACTTTTCCAGTCTTGTGGCCACTGCTGAGTTTTCCAGATTTGCTGGCATATTGAGTGTACGACTTTCACAGTACCATCTTCTAGGATTTGAAATAGCTCAACTGGAATTCCATCACCTCCACTAGCTTTGTTTGTAGTGATGTTTCCTAAGGCCCACTTGACTTCACACCCCAGAATATCTGGCTCTAGGTGAGTGATCACACCATAATGGTTACCTGGGTCATTAAGATCATCTTTATATAGTTCTTCTGTGTATTTTTGCCACCTCTTCTTAATATTTTCTGCTTCAGAAACCGAGGTAGTGAAATGTTAAAGAAAACAGGAACTGTCAGAGGGATGGAATGCAAGAAGGCAATCAAGTAGGGGAGGACTGCCAAAGTCCAATGGCTATGTCAACTGTTGCTATAAATAAATTCAGACTGCATCTGCTTGAAGTGTGAATGGAAGGTGAAAAAGTAGACATAGTTTCTATACATCTTTTTATCAAGAATCTTGATTAAGAAGAGTAAAAGAGATAGAGTGAGTCTGTGGAAAGTAGCCAGAAAGAAGTGAAAATTAAATATTCAAGAAGAAGACTTTCTGGAGGAGCGAGATCCTCGTGGACCTAAAGAGCATAAAGAGTGATTAGCCTTGAATACAGAGGAGCCTGGTGGGCTACGGTCCATAGGGTCACAAAGAGTCGGACACTACTGAAGCGACTTAGCAGGCACACACACAGCCTTATATAGGATCACATGAGCCTCTGAAACTAGAATAATGAGGGAGAGAGTGACCGAGAGAGAGAGAAAAGAAACTGAACTTGTCCATAAAAGTATTGCCTTTTTTACAATTTTTTCTTCAAAATGTTATAAAATTATTCCAGTTTGGCTCAGTTGCTTAAAATGCTTTAAGGATGTCCTCTTAAATTCACCCTCAGAGATGTGTGGACCACACACACACACACACACACATTTACACATATCTATGCTTTCTTGTTTAAATGATTCTTGGAAACTGAGAAAAGTTATTTTGAATCATATGAAAAAAACAAACTGGTAGATAATCCTTGGGCATAAAAAATGCTTTCTAGAGTATAATTAGTTACTGGCACAAACATACATTCTAAAAAGTTAAACCCCAACTATTTGTTGCTTGAAAGCTATTAGAAATACATGACCTTTTTGAGTCAATACTTTAACATATTCATTCGACAAAAATGTATAGAGATTTCACTATTCATCAGACATTAACCTAGAGGGTACTTTGATGAATAGGATTCACTTGTATGTGTTCTGATAAACTTCTTATAAAATAGATTTCATTAATGTATACTACCTTGATGTGACCACCTATTTTCTCATTAAAATCAGTTAAAAGCATTATTTGGCTTAAGTCTTTAACTCTTCTAGCTATTGTTGTGCCCAAGTCGCAAAATCTCCCAATGACCACAAGGGAGCCAATATCCGATGGTTACACTGCTTATATAGGGAATATTCAGGTGAAAGGGTAACAAAGGGGGTGTTCAGGCTGAAGGACTACTGATTGGTTACCCTCTTCTATAGGACTGTGTGTGGATTTCTGATTGTTTTTTTTTTTTACTTCCATGGTAAATCATTACTTCCAAGGTAAATCACAAAGGAAAATCATTACTTCCAAGGTAAATCACAAATTCTTGAACTTAAAGTCAGGAGGTTTAACCTAAGGGCTGACTGGCTCATGCACAGTGGGGCAAGTTTAGGCAATATCCAAAGTCTAAGTCTGTTTGCCCAGTACCTTTACAAAATGGAGTTCTTTTACAAGATGGAGTAGCTCAGGCTCTTCACTATTTTATTCATATCATTGACCTTCACTGTCTTAATTTACAATCATATATACTCACAAAAGAATTCAGCTGAATAGAGGAAGTTCTGTAATCTGTAATGTACTGCTAAAGAATTTTAGGTTCTCTGAACTCAACAGAGTTTATATACCTCATTATAAGTTTGGAGATATTAACTACCCACATAGAAAAGGGGCTGGCATCAATATAAACAGTAGATTTGCTTATTGCTTCATTATTTCTGTGACCCTATGACAATGCTTCACTCTATTCCATACTGCAGTTTCTCCTAGTGTGGTCATGTGGCGAGTCTGCATTTTCCATGAGTTTCCCGGGTGATATTTATGTACCATATAATTTGAAAACCATTGCTAAAAAGTGTTTGAAATTGCTGGGCAAATGTTGTAAAAAATATTGCATCCTCCAGAGACCATAAACTTGAAGAACTACTCCAAGGTGGTAGGTATGACACGGGAATAGGCAGGCAGCACAGTGTACTGCCAAGAATACTGATTTTGAATGAAGCAGACTTGAGTTGGACTCCTGTCCACTTCTTTCTGGCTTGTGTATTTAAGAACAATAATTACTTCTTTGATCCTCAGTTTTCTGCTCTGTAAAATGGTGGCAGTCACTTCCTCATAAGTGTACTGAGGGGATTAAATAGTGGAAGGATGGTTTTGAGAACTGTTATTTCTTCTTTCTGCTCAAACTTCCTACCAGTTTGAGGGTACAGAAAAAAGGAGACAAGATAAGGGATGAGGACATGTCAGATCATCCCTTTATGCTAATCTAGGAGAATTCATTTCAGTATTTACCAGAATCCAAAGCAAAGGACCTCATGGAGGAACCCTCATCTCCACAAAGAAGTAGAAAAGAAATAATCATCTGGGTTTTTTGCCAGCTGCACAACTTAGCAGCTTCATAACCAATATTCAACTATTTATTTTGTCTGATCTTAAATTCCCACTCCTGAAAAACACACACAATAATTCCTCTTGTTACTGCTTTAGGGATTATACATTATAATGTGTATAAAGCTCTTTGTACCACAAAAACTCTCATCTCTGCCTTTTGAAGTCTTGCTTGGCATTTAGCTGATGTATTTACACTTCAGTTTAACTGAGCCAGTTCTAACCAAATTGATAAATCCATCATCATTTTTTTTTTCTTTAAATAAAAGGCTTGGTGGGGGTTGATGGTATCCAATACTAGATCTGAGCAGAGATGTGTAATACTTTGGTTGCAGTTTCTTGGCATGGAGTCTAGGAATATGAAAAAGCAACCTCTAGGAATCCTGAGTGAGTCATGAAATAGACAAGCTGGAGCTAAGTAACCAAATCTAAATTAGGGCAAGGCAAAAGAACAGAATCAAGGGACAAAGCCAAGTTCTGATAGCACAATGAGTGGGTGTATGGAAATTCGGGATAGATATAAAGATGGAAAAGTTAGAGAAGTACTCTGGATAAATGAGAACAGATTTTTATAGGAATCTTGAGATGAAGGTAAGGTTTGTATGTCTAAGAAAACAGCCTGCAAATAAGGTCAGACCTGGCGAACTTGTACTCTAATTCTGACCTGGAATCCTATCCTTTATCGTTGCAGCCCAGAGACTGGCTAGCCAGTCTGCTCAGACATCCACCTGTTGTCTGATTCTGGCCCCGGGCTCATGCCAAGATAACTAACTGGAATAGCTCAAGCTTCCTGACATCCATTGTTTATATGTATTTGCTTCTGTGGAATACTGCTGATGACACTGGTGAGCCTCTTCCTCAAGGAATCTGTCTTTTAAGAAACCTTGACTTGATTCTCCTTCTGACCACGGGTTAATGTCCCAGCCCCTTTGCATTGCTTCCAGCCCAGTTTCTTTCAGTCTAACACCTATTATTTAAGATGCAAGTGTTAATTACTCTTCTCAAATATTTCTGTTCCTCACCTGGGTCAACAAATGCCTTTAAGTGGATAGATGAACCTAGCCTAAGCTGTCTCTTGATATTTGGATTCCTTAATTGTAACAAGAACTCCATACCTTACTCCTGGGCTTCCCTTGTGACTCAGCTGGTAAAGAATCTGCCTGCAATGTGGGAGATGTGGGTTCGCTCCCTGAGTTGGGAAGATCCTTTGGAGAAGGGAAAGGCTACCTGCTCTAGTATTCTGGCTTGGAGAATTCCATGGACATGGGTTCCAAAGAGGTGACATGATTGAGCCACTTTCACTTTCACTTTCCCATATCCCCAGACTGCCCCATAAATTACCTCTTTCTCCTAGCTCTTGAGTAACAGAATATAAGAGGAAAATTCAGTGAAATTTATGGAGGCCTCACTCTGCCTGCTCATCTTAATTCTTTAATTCTGGGATACATTTAGAAGCTGGAATCCAATCTGACTAAATTTTCAAATGACCTTTCTACATGCTTTAAAACATGTCAACAAGATTAAACATGGCTTGAAAGTGTCAGGGTGTTAGTCACTCAGTAGTGTCCAACTCTTTGGGACCCCATGGACTGTAGCCTCCAGGCTCCTCTGTCCATGGCATTCTCCAGGCAAAAACCCTGGAGTGGGTTGCCATTTCCTTCTAAGGGGATCTTCCCAACCCAGGGATCAAACCCAGGTCTCCTGCATTGCAAGCGGATTCTTTACCATCTGAGCCACAGGGGAAACCCTAAATATGGCTTAAATAGATATAATTTTCTCCTAAACCCAGCTAATTTTACTACTCTGGCTCTGCCTCCTTGAGATAGATATACAAATCCAATTTTAGAAGAGTGGCAATAAATGTACTCAGCAGCTAATGGATACTATTTATTTCTTGAGTAGTATAAAGAATTATACAGTGTTGCATATGTCAATAATACAAATATAGCTTATTGGACAACATGGAAGAAAGAAGATTTAGAGTTAGCACTCACTTTATACAAATTTTATAAGAGCTCAAGTTTCCAAATTTAAGATAAATTGGGGAGAAATAATTTGGATTTCAAAATATTGATGTGATTAATGGCAGAATTAAGCAGAGTTCTTTAAAACAGTAAACCACCTGATTGTAAAATATGGTTTTGATTTCCAAATGTCAGTGTGTATTTTTCAGCAATACAAAAGTGGTTTAAATAATATAATATACTTAAAACATTATATAAACTATAATAGAGGTCATTATATAAACTATAAAATAGAGGTCACCTGATGTGAAGAGCCAACTGGTTAGAAAAGACCCTGATGCTGGGGAAGATTGAAGGCAGGAGGAGAAGGGAATGACAGAGGACAAGATGGCTGAGTGGCATCACCAACTCCCTGGACATCAGTTTGAGCAAGCTCCAGGAGATGGTGAAGGACAAGGAAGCCTGGTGTGCTGAAGTCCATGGGGTTGCAAAGAGTCAGACACAACTGAGTGACTGAACAAGAAGAACCCCTTGAGTATCAGATACATAAGGAACATGCAAATTTACCATTAAATTACATAAAATTTTGAGTCATACTACATTATCTACTTTCAGAACAGAGACAATTAAAATAAGTTCCTTACATATGAATGCAATGCAGGAGACCCGGGTTCCATCTCTGGGTCGGGAAGAGCCCCTGGAGAATGAAATGGCAACCCACTCCAGTATTCTTGCCTGGAGAATCCCATGGACAGAGAAGCCTGGTAGGCTACCATCCACCGGGTTGCAAAGAGTTGGACACGACTGAGCAACTTCACTTTCACTTTCACTTTACATATGAATGAGTTCCTTTCTGAGAGGACATTCATAAGTCCAATTTGTTCATGTCCAATAAAGTTAGCCTATGTATCCAACTAACACAATTGGTTACATAGTACTGTACTGTAATCGGTTTATAATACTTTTCACAGAAATAATATATAAAAAGCAAACAAACACGAAAAACAAGGAAAACATTTTAAATCTCACAGTATCTTGAAAACTATAGTAGTACTGTATGACAGCTGGCATACAGCGGCTGGCATCAAGTGAAGAGCCAAGACGAGTTACTGACTGGAGTAGAGAAAGGAGGTGGAAGATGGTAAAGCTGAAGGATCATCAGCAATAGGAGATGGAGGGCAAGTGGCAACTTCAGTCAAGCCTGACGCTGATGGAACGCATGTTCACATCTTTGAAAGTTTGCAGTTTGAAGGTTTGTATGCAACATACTTCATCTATCTGATTTGCCTGTCTCCATTGTCTCTTAATTCTTTATAATAGGTGAAAAAAATGCAGGCACACACAATTTTGTTTTGCTTTGTTTGCATTCATGGCTAGAGAATTTTTTTGGAGTAGGAAAAACATGAAAACAAATAAAAACGTCTAGAGGCATACATCTTAAAGAAATAGAATTTATGATAGCACATGTTAAATTTATATGTATGTGCATTTGTATATATAAATATTCAAATTATGATCTAGTTATAATTAAGTCACTTTACTGTGCTTTTTATTATATGAACAAAAATATCTGAAAGATAAATCTTACAAAAACTAATATATAGTTTAGAGCTGCATCTTAATACATTTGTTAAAAGAAGAAATGTTCATAAACTGAGAAAAAACATTTGTGATGATGCTATAATGATCAAAATATTAAATCAAGTATGTGACTGATATAAATTTGCTTTCAGTAGATAAATCATAAAAATTTAATCTCATTATTTTATTCCTATTACATAAACAAAGGTGAATTTATTCATCAGAGGAACAGAAATTATCAGAAGGGGCTTTTTTTAAAAGATGGGTGCTAAAATGTGGATTATGCTTTGCAACAATAACATCGTGGAAAGTAATGGGGATCAACATTTTTCTAGCCTGTGAAGCAATCTTGTGTTCCTTTCATGAAAAAAAAAAAAGTGTGCAAGAAAGGAGCTTTTAAGGGGTAATTCAAGAGAGTGTATTCTTCATGCAAAAACAAGATTTAAGTCAGTGACCATAGTTACAATGGTGTATTTATGTACTATTTATGTTTCCATCATATATAGGCTTTGTGCACTAACTACTACGTGCTTTCTGTAGGCTTTGTTAGTTTTAGAAATGCTTGCTTTTAATTAAATAGCCTTGTCTGATTTACCAAAACTAACTTGCACCTAATAGATTTAATATAGTCTTATCATTGGTAGAAAATAGTCTTCACTGTCCTGTTTTCACAAGTATGACACTGGAGGGTTTAAAAACATATAAAAGAAGATCCTGAACTCACCTCCTCCCATAGAATAAACAAACCTACAACTACAAATGGAATAATTTCCTCTGAAGGGGACCTGAAAATTGGGTAAACAGAGTTTCCACAACAAAGGACAGCATCAAGACATAAAGGAGAAATAGAGATATGAGCTTGTAAAGGGAAAATAAAAGTAGAGTTATTTTACTGAAGAGTGAGGGATGTGAATTCCACATGAAGCACCCCAAATCTTAGATCCTGCACAGGAGAGATAAGCCCTTCTTCCCTCCAAACATCTGGCTTAGAAAACCACCAGACAACAGATAGAACTATAGGGAATGGAAAACCCACTCTTAAAGGTCTCATGAACCACCTTAACTTGACTTGAAAAGAAGTGCAAAAACAGTGCCCTGAAAATCAGATGGACTATAGGTTGAGGGGACCCACTTACTAATCTTGAAGCATCTGTTGGAGAGACAGGAACCATTGGGATGCTCCCTATGAACTTTGGGGCTTCCCTGGTGGTAAGGAATCTGCCTGCAATGTGGGAGATCTGGGTTCAACTCCTGGATCAGGAAGAGCCTCTGGAGAAAGGAACAACAACCTACTCCAGTGTTTTTGACTTGGAGAACTTAGACACTGGTGGCAGTCATTTCACAAACCTCAGGCTACCTTGTTAGTGCCAGGTCTGAAGGAATCCGTTTTAGAAATCTCTGTCTAATTTGTTAGCATCAGTGGGCACTCTTTGCTGAGAGCCCTGCCTACCTCAGCCACTGCTGGCCAGGTGATAATCCCACCCACTCATATCCAGCAGCTGTGGTGGCTGCCTGCCAGGCATTCCAGGGGCTACCTCCACCCACTAGCACACTGCAGCAGCAACTGTAATCCTGCCACAACAAGCCAATATTCGTCATGAATATAGATACAAAAATCCTCAACAAAATACTAGCAAACCAAATCCAACAATACATTAAAAGGTTCACATAACATTATCAAGTGGGATTAATTTCAGGGATGTAAGGATAGTTCAACATCTGAAAATCAATGTGATACATCACATTAACAAAATGAAAGATAAAATTCAAGTGATCACTTCAGTAGATGCAGAGAATGCATTTGACAAAACTTCACATTCATTGATGATTAAAAAAACAAATCTCATTGAAGTGAGTGTAAAGTGAATGTATCTCAATATAATAAAGAACACACATACCAAACCCACAAATAAAATCACACTCAATAGGTTATAGCTGAAAGTTTTTCTTCTAAGATCAGGAAAAAGGCAAGTTGATTCACTCTCACCACTTTTATTTAACATTGTATTGGAAGTCTTCAGTTCAGTCACTCAGTCATGTCCAACTCTTTGCGACCCCACGAATCACAGCACGCCAGGCCTCCCTGTTCATCACCATCTCCCGGAGTTCACTCAGACTCACGTCCATCGAGTCTGTGATGCCATCCAGCCATCTCATCCTCAGTTGTCCCCTTCTCCTCCTGCCCCCAATCCCTCCCAGCATCAGAGTCTTTTCCAATGAGTCAACTCTTTGCATAAGGTGGCCAAAGTACTAGAGTTTCAGCTTTAGCATCATTCCTTCCAAAGAAATCCCAGGGTTGATCTCCTTCAGAAGCAATTAGGCCAAAAAGGAAATATAAGGAATCCTATTTGAAAAGAAAGAAGTAAAACTGTTTCTAGTTGCAGATGACAATATCATATGGAGAAAACATTGAAGACTCCAACAAAAAAAAACTGTTAGAACTAATAAATGAATTCAGTGAAGTTAGAGGGAAAAAAATTGATATACAGAACTCTATGGCATTTCTATACACTAATCACAAACTATCAGAAAGAGAAATTAAGAAATCAGTCTCATTTAAAATTGCCTCAAAAGGAATAAAATATTTCAGAATAAATGTAATCANAAGACTCCAACAAAAAAAACTGTTAGAACTAATAAATGAATTCAGTGAAGTTAGAGGGAAAAAAATTGATATACAGAACTCTATGGCATTTCTATACACTAATCACAAACTATCAGAAAGAGAAATTAAGAAATCAGTCTCATTTAAAATTGCCTCAAAAGGAATAAAATATTTCAGAATAAATGTAATCAAGAAGGCAAAAGATCTGTACACTGAAAACTATAAGACACTAATAAAAGAAACTGAGAAAGATACATAAATGATAGAAAGATATTCCATGCTCATGGATTGGAAGAATTAATATTGCTAAAATGTTCATGCTACCCAAACCCATCTATTGATTCAATGCAATTCCTATTAAAATACCAATGGCATATTTCCTGGAACTAGAAGAAATAATTCTAAAATTGGTATGGAACCACAAAAAGTTGAGTCCAAAGAAAAGGAACAAACAAAATAAAATAAAATAAAAACCTCATAGATACAGAGAACAGATTAGTAGTTACCAGAGAGGAAGGGAATTGGGGGTGGGTGAAATTGGTAACTGTATGGTAGATGGTATCTAGACTTGTGGTGGAAATCATTCTGTAATGAATGGATATGTTGAACTATAATATTAGATACCTGAAACTTATGTAATAAAAATAAATAAAAGCATTATACTATGTGTAGCACTCTAGATAATTTTGGAGTCTCTCAGTTTTTATGCTTTTCAGGAGCATGTAGTCAGATAAGCATGAGAATTCTTCATATATTTTGTATTTCAGAACAATGTTTCTCCTGAGCAAGCTCATGATTATGTTTCTTCACATTTATGCAACAGATCTCTAAGAGATGTTATTTTCATACTCATTATACAGATGATTAGCTGGAACTCAGGGAGGTTAAGTGATTCACACAGATAGCAAATTGCAGAGCCTGGGCTTGGATTTAGATCTTTCATAATGAACTTCATTTTCTTTCTTCTCTATTCTATGTTGAATATATATTGACTCCTCCACTGCTCCAGTGACAGGTTTGCTATGAATTTATTTGTGCCATGTATTACTTGGACCAATCAATATACTGAGTGAATCCATTTTGATGGGGCATGAATGGCAGAGAATATGCCTACTGCTAAACTCACTCATCAAAATGTCTTAGTGTATATACTGATAAATATTTACACAAAATTTCAAAATTACAT
Organism: Oreotragus oreotragus; assembly: GCA_006410675.1. Taxonomy (NCBI): domain Eukaryota; kingdom Metazoa; phylum Chordata; class Mammalia; order Artiodactyla; family Bovidae; genus Oreotragus; species Oreotragus oreotragus. The sequence continues at coordinate 94,617 of SJYX01019332.1, read as the reverse complement.
CAGGTTTTGAAAATACTAAAAAATCTTTCTATTTAAGTTAGTGAACATTTCTAAAGTGCCTAATATGTGATAGAGATGCTGAAAAGATTATATATAAATATATATATATTTCTTATATAAGTCTTTTAAAGAAAATGCTACAGTAAAAAAGAAAATACTTGAATGATCAATAAGCACATAAAAAATACTCAACATCAATGGTTGTCAGAAAAATGCATACTAAAATTCACATTTGCTGGAATTGCTACAGTTGACTACTAGGAACATTAGTGAGATAGATCGATGTGAACTCTCATATATCCAACCATTTGTTTTCTTCGAAAGTTAAACCCATACTTACCCTCTGAAGCAGGAATTCTATTCCTAGGTTTTTACCTATGAAAAATAAAAACATATTTTAGCAAGGAGATTTGTATAAGAATATTTTCAAACGTTCTTATCTCAAATTTAAAAAAATGGTAATTATGCATATGGTAGTGGATGTTAGCTAAACTTATACAGTAATCATTTCATAGTTTAGATATATATCATTATTTCATACATCTTAAAAGAATACTTTATATGTCAATTATATCTTATTATAAATAAATAAAATAATTTTAACAACATTGTTTATAACAAATCAAACCAGGAAATAATTCAAGTGTCCATCAAAAGGAGATATATTCATACAATGGAATACTACACAACAATAAAAAAGAAATCTGATAATACTCAGTAACAAATAAAGCTCACAAACCTAAAGAAATAAAGAAGCTGGATACGAAAGAGTGCATACTCTATCATTCCAATACATTAAGGTTAAAACAGAAAATGTACAGGGATAGAAACCAGAATGATTGCCTGTGGTAGGGTTCAGTTCAGTTCAGTTGCTCATTCGTGACCGACTCTTTGCGACCCCATAACCACAGCACGCCAGGCCTCCCTGTCCACCACCAACTCCCAGAATCCACCCAAACCGACGTCCATTGAGTCAATTATACCATCCAACCATCTTATCTTCTGTTGTCCCCTTCTCCTCCTGCCCTCAATCTTTCCCAGCATCAGGCTCTTTTCAAATGAGTCAGCTCTTGCATCAGGTGGCCAAAGTATTGGAGTTTCAGCTTCAGCATCAGTCCTTCCAATGAACACCCAGGACTTATTTCCTTTAGGATGGACTGGTTGGATCTCCTTGCAGTCCAAGGGACTCTCAAGAGTCTTCTCCAACACCACAGTTCAAAAGCATCAATTCTTCGGCACTCAGCTTTCTTTATAGTCCAACTCTCACATACATACATGACTACTGGAAAAACCATAGCCTTGACTAGACGGACCTTTGTTGACAAAGTAATGTCTCTGCTTTTTAATATGTTGTCTAGGTTGGTCATTGGAGAAGGCAATGACAACCCACTCCAGTACTCTTGCCTGGGAAATACTATGGACAGAGGAGCCTGG
>SJYX01019332.1:0-90982 GCA_006410675.1 Oreotragus oreotragus | reverse complement strand
TTCTTCACTTTCTGCATTAAGGGTGGTGTCATCTGCATATCTGAGGTTATTGTTATTTCTCCTGGCAATCTTGATTCCAGCTTGCGCTTCTTACAGCCCAGCGTTTCTCATGATGTACTCTGCATATAAGTTAATGTGGTAGGGTAAAGATAAAGTTACTCTAAAGTGGTGTGAGAAAACTTTCTGGGATCATAGAAATGGCCTATATTTTATGTTTTTTTCTTGTTTTATAATTTGGAATATATTTTTTCTTTATTTTTAAAATATGATTTTGCTAGATTTAAGAATCATTTTTTCCTTTTTAGTTATTTTTTTTTTATACCTACTGATCAGATTTTATTTTTTTTTTATTTTTATTTTTTTTATATATATATATTTTTGTATTTATTTATTTTTTTACACAAACTTATTTTTTTTAAAAAAACGTTTTATTTTGTATTGGGGTATAACCAATTAACAATGTTGTGATAGTTTCAGGTGAACAATGAAGGGACTCAGCCATACATACACATGTATCCATTCTTCCCCAAACTCCCCTCCCCCTCCCATCCAGGCAGCCATATAACATTGAGCAGAGTTCTGTGGACTGTAGGTCCTTTTTGGTTATTCATCTTCAACATAGCAGTGTATATTCATGTCCATCCCAAACTCCCTAACTATCCTTTCCCCTACCCCTCCTCACTGGCAACCATAAATTCATTCTCTTTCTGTTCTGTAAGTTCATTTGTATCATTTCTTTTTAGATTCTACATGTAAGAGTAGTCACATGATATTTCTCCTTCACCATCTGACTTACGTGACTTAGTATGACAATCTCTATGTCCATCCATGTTGCTGCAAATCGCATTAAGAAATAGCTTATATCTTGATTTGGGTGTTGGCACATGGATGTATATATCTGTCAAAACTCATCAGTTTGTTCACTTAAGATCTGCATGTTTTCCTCTATATAAATTGTACCTCAATTAAAAAAAATTAATTTTGTGGTAAATTCCTTTGTAAAGAAAATAACCTGTCATATGCTTTTGTATATTAATAATTAATTTTGAAATTTAATATTTGCTTAAAGTCAGCTGTACCAACCAGACCTAACAAGTACAAATTTTCAATCTCTAGTTCTATTAAAGTTCAGCTTCAGAACAGATTTTACTCGTTCATTTATATATTCATTCATGCATTTATTTTGAAAAATGAGAAATAACTTACCCCAACCTAGAGACTGCCATTTTCTAGCAAANACCTAACAAGTACAAATTTTCAATCTCTAGTTCTATTAAAGTTCAGCTTCAGAACAGATTTTACTCGTTCATTTATATATTCATTCATGCATTTATTTTGAAAAATGAGAAATAACTTACCCCAACCTAGAGACTGCCATTTTCTAGCAAACTGATAATAACATGTGTTAAAGACTAGTGCTACTGCTGCTGCTGCTAAGTCACTTCAGTCGTGTCCGACTCTGTGCGACCCCGTAGACGGCAGCCCACCAGGCTCCCCCGTCCCTGGGATTCTCCAGGAAAGAACATTGGAGTGGACTGCCATTTCCTTCTCCAATGCAAGAAAATGAAAAGTGAAAGTGAAGTCGCTCAGTCGTGTCCAACTCTTAGCGACCCCATGGACTGCAGTGCACCAGGCTCCTTCGTCCATGAGATTTTCCAGGCAAGATTACTGGAGTGCGGTGCCATTGCCTTCTCCATAGAATAGGCTATAAGCTATGATTTCTAACAATTGCTTTAAGACATTAAACTGTTATTTGCCAACTCTTTTCAGGCCTGACAAGTATGAATGGACCCTAGGCCTTTGTGTTTAAGTGCTGCTATGGAAATGGATTGTTTTTGACAAGCACACAGCTCCCAAGCACTAGGCAACCTACAGCCTCAGTTATCCAGAGGGATAAAGAGAGCTTCCTCAAGTGGCTGCCCAGCCTACCTTGCAGGTGACTTATGAGGGCCTCACCCACACTGTCTGTGGAGAGGGCTGTGCTAGTTTCCAGGAACATCCAATCTGTGGCCTCTGTGCAGAGCCTGCCAAAAGTACTGCAATTGGTTGTGCCAATTGTGTTGGTGTTTTATGGCTTTGTTCATCTTTAATGATCTGCAGCCTCTCTCACCAGGCAAGCTTCTGAATCTTGGCTCCTTCCCAACTGCACTATTGATCTGAAATTTGGCCAGCAAGCAAAATCCTTTTGTTTGTTTTTGGATTATTTTTATTATCTGGCTCCAGACAGGGAGCGCAGAACCGGGTGGAGACCTCACAGAAATGAGGACATCCTCTTCTTTGGTAGCACTCCTGAGGGTCTAAGACCAGTGCTTTGGTGCTATAAAAGAACACTGTTTAAAGCTATAAAGAGAATTCACATTAGCATTGTATTGATGGCAACAATAGCTTGTCAGGCCCCCATCTGTCAGAGCAGAAGGTATTCTGCAGTTGAGTCAGGGCTCTGAGGTATCTCTTTCCAGAGTGATCTAATGCAAGAGAGCAGATCCAAGATTACAGAATATTAGTTTTATATATCAGTGGAGAAGTGTCTCCTTATACACTTGAATTTCAAGGCTGAGAACCAAGTCTTGATATATTTAAGCTCACATTGGAGTTCTAAATTCCTCTAAACTGATGTTTCTAAAATTGGATACATTAGGCACCCTAGTAACTCTAAATGACAAAAATGATTCTAGCAGTTTTGCGGTCAATTATTTTGGGGAAAAGCTAAGTATCATATTCGTTGCTTAAAGATATGAAATTTGCATTAACACGTTTAAAAGTTGTGAGAAAGCTTCTGGAGGGAAAAATCTGTTTTCCTTTCTTTAAACCATTCATGCATGCATGCTAAGTCACTTGGGTCATATCTGACTCTTTGCAACCCTATGGACTCTAGCCTGCCAGGCTCCTGTGCCCATGCGATTGTCCAGGTAAGAATACTGGAGTGGGTTGTCATGCCCTTCTCCAGGGAATCTTTCCTAAACAGCACCTCCCAAATTTCTTGACCATGAAAGTGAAAATCGCTCAGTCATGCCTGACTCTTTGCGACCCCATGGACTATAGCCCGTCAGGCTTCTCTGTTCATGGAATTCTCTATGCCAGAATACTGGAGGGTAGCTGTTCTCTTCTCCAAGGGATCTTCCCAACCCAGGGATCAAACCCAGGTCTCCTGCATTGTAGGCGGATTCTTTACCATTTGAGCCACGAGGAAAGCCCAAGAACACTGGAGTGGGTGGCCTTTCCCTTCTCCAGGGGATAGTCCCAACCCAAGAATCGAATCTGGGTCTCCTGTGTTGCAGGTGGACTCTTTACCAGCTGAGCCACCAGGGAAGCCATGGGCCCTCATTTAATAGAGGTTTTTGAAAAATGTATCTGAAATTTGAATATAAAAACTTCCCATGGAAAACTTTTCAGAAGATATATTGAATAAAATATACACTATTAGTATCAGGCCTTCCTTGGAGACATATTTTGGTGGTACAGAATGTGTGAATATATACGTGTGTGTGTTTGCATGTGCATTTCTATGTGTGTGTGAGTGTTAGAGAGGGTTCAGTTCAGTTCAGTTCAGTTGCTCAGTTGTGTCTGACTCTTTGCGACCCCATGAATCGCAGCACGCCAGGCCTCCCTGTCCATCACCAACTCCCAGAGTTCACTCAGTTTCACGTCCATCGAGTCAGTGATGCCATATTAGCTATCGAAAAAAAAATCCATTATTCTCTTCCATCATCATAGAGTCATAGCTAGAAAACAATTTGATAATTTGGTAAGTCCTATGTTTTCTAGCTTCTCTTTTAGCTGGATATGACCATATGATTAATATTTGCTGATAGACTATAAGGCGAACTGAGATCTAAAACTTCTGGCTGAGACATCTCCCACAAAATACAGATGGCACCAAGTACTCTAGGGCCACAGTACAAAAGTTTGACCCCTAAATCAACGTCTAAAGGACAGTCACTTTATAAACAGGAACAAAAATCTGTACTATTACATGAATGAGAAATAATCATCTATTATACTGATAAATACCTTAGGATCTTTTTGCTACAATACCTTTTAGCCCAATCTCATTAATACTGTATTGGGAGAGGGGGTGTGAGCAGTAACATTTGGGAAGATATTTGGAAAAGAATGAAGAGAATGACTTAGCATCAAACACTTAAAGGAGATAAGCACTATCTCCAGAGAGAAAAGCTAGGGTCTGATGGCTTTAAAATTTAGTTGTACTTTATTCACTCTATCCAGGTGACTAACAGCACCAGCACTGGAGACAAATAAACCCAGTTTCAATGTTTAGCTTGGCCACTTGCTAATGTGTCTTCTGGGCCAAGTCTCAGTTTCCACGTGACAAAAAACTGGATAATGATTTTTAATTTACACAATTATTTAGAGAATTAAGTGAAAAACTATATGCAGTGTTTAACATGTATCTAGCCATAAGCACACATATAAAGTCATTAAAGTCACAAATATTTTACAAGTCTTCCTTTTGGGGATATTTTATAATTTCATTTCCTTACCACTTTTAGAATTAGGAGCTTTGAAATTAGGCAAAAGTTTTAAGAGCCAGTACACAATTTTCATGTCTCCCTTTTCCTGCCTTAGCAACTAGGAAACATGAGCTGGACTCCATCTGACCTGGTATTTGGAAGAGGAAAACCAAAGCAGAGTCCCCAGCTGATGTGCACTGGACATGTAGCATGAGTGAAAAATGAATCATTGTGGTTCTAAGCCACTGTAGACTAATGTGGTCATTACTGAATGATTCAGAAGTTGGTCCCCATGTTAGAGTTCCTTCACAACATGAACCTAAGCTGCACTTACATACATAGCATTTGCTTACTGTTCAGTTGACAGTCAGTAAAGAAATTATTATTGCAATCTGGAAAGCCAGTGACCTGTGTTATAAAGTCACAGAATATCTGGTCAACCTGTTGCCTGCAATAATTTGGAATGCAAACAAGTATCTAATGAACTTGGACTTCTAGGAGAGGAGACTGGGAAACAAAACGCTAGTATGTGTTAGGGTTAATCTTGGTTGCATTTGACAAGGCATTACCAAAAATGAGAGAAGCACAACAAAGTATTGGCTGGTTCACAAGGAGAAATGAAGGAGGTTAGAGAGAGTCTAGAGTTCAGATTTTCATAAAGTTAGAAAAATAAGTGCTTTTCAACTCCAGTGGAAACAGATGAAACCGAGGAAGCTCTTGAGCAGCAAAGACCTATTAACACTAAGCCTTGTGAGGAGGATCAACTCAAGAATATGGCTCTCACACCCATTGTTAAAACCCATAAATTAAGTTAATCTCAGAGTAAAGACCCAATTACAACACTGCAACCAGAAAATCCTTTTAATTGGAGAAAGAACATCGATTAGAGAAAAGAGATTAAAAGTCATCCTGTGTTTAAAGAAAGTGAGACATATAGTGGTGGGGGGTATGAAGAAAGCAAATACATATATTTATGAAAATTATGTTAAAAATGAAACAACAGATGTGATCATTTGCATATACATCTAACTGTTATAAATAGATAGGAAATTAGTTTTTTTTTTTTAGAAATTCATGCCATCAAAAAGATTATCAGTCTGTATTAAAAGAAAATCTGACATATGATGACCATTGACTTTCCAACCTCTAAGGTATAATTATTTAAAACCTATCTCAGAGGAAATAATGGAGAAGGCCAAACATGGAAGGCAGAGTCAGATTCTACTGAGAGCACTGAGCATCACCTAAGAATCCTAGCCTTAGAGCCTGATATCTTGATTGATGGGAAACACCGAAGTGAGTATTTGTCATCAGCAGTAATGACAAGGATTGTGGAAGCCATTTGGATTGTTCATGATGGTTCTATTTCTCCTCCATTTGGACATACAGTAAGTTAAAATATTTATCTCTTTGATATGAGGGTGTCCACATGTTTTCCTTTGCAAATAAAACAGGAGTGGGTAAGTTACAGTATCAATTCCAACTGAAAACTTTTAGAGAAATATGTTCTGTTTCTGTTTCCTACTTGGCAATAATGGTAACACAGAGATGGAACTGCCTTCAGCTTGGTTCCTTACATGAGGATAACCTAGAAACTTTCCATATACATGAAGACTGAGACGTAAATCACTATAATTTAAGCCAGTGTGACTTTGAGGATGTTTGTTACTGCAGCATAGTCTAGATAATCTTGGCTGAGAGAAATTCAGTCAGCTTTACATGGATAATTAGTGTTATATCAGGTTCAGTCAGAAAAACATGCACAATTGATATTTAGAAGCACTGTTTTTCTAACCATAGATTGTGATTTCTAACCATACTTGCTCATTAGTATGTCGTAAAATCAATTTGATGGGCTTAGGGTGCAGCTTTTTCTACAACATAAGGAAAATATATAGTAAGATTATACATGTTCTGCATGTATGTGTGTACGTGTGTGTGTAACAGAGAGCAGGAGAGAGGGTCAAGGAAAAGTATATTTCTTAGTGCAACTTCATTGTCAAAAAGTTTGAAAGTCAATGACCTGAAGCCTAGTTAATTGGACATTTGATTGATTGAACTTAGGTATGAAAGTCTATCCCCAAAGGGTGTGTGATCTGGTGACATCAAAGGGCTCTATTCTCAGACATTTCCTGTTCAAACATTTGTTCATAGAGTTAAATGAAGAGCTTATCGATTTTTTATTGAGTTCAGATGAAACTGATAAACTAGTGTTAGTGATGTATGAAAAACTATGTCAAATACAGCTAGAGGGAATGATAAAGATTAGCATATATTGTCCTGATTTTCAAAAAAGGATAAAGTTAGTGACACCTATGAGCCAGTGAGCTTGATATTGTGACAGAGAATATTATAAACTGATAAAATGGTATATCTACAAGAATTTAAAGACCTGACAGCATGAAATTTTGTGATTAAGTCATGCCAGATGAATATATTATTTTTAATAGTATTCACAGTTATGTTAAAGACTGTCAAGATTTTAGAAAGTTATTTGACAGAATTTCTTATATTTGAAAAAATTTGGGATGTGTGATTATACTATTGGATGGAATTATTTCTATCATGACCATTTATAAAGGGTATTGCTGATAAATCCATGTATCTGGGGGGAGATGCCTAAGGAGATATTAAAGTCCTCTGCCTGCATATCTTCCTACTCAAATATATGGTCATTGTCTTCAGTGAAAAGATTATCTCATTCTGGGCTGACATAAAACTGAGGTGAATATTGTGGGTTAGCAGCTCACAGTTAAGAATATCCTCAAAAGGATAGAATTATGAGTCAACCTAAAAATTAAAACCCAGTTCAGTCCAGGTCAGTTGCTCAGTCGTGTCCAACTCTTTGCGACCCCATGAACTACATCATGCCAGACCATCACCAACTCCCGGAGTCTACCCAAACTCATGTCCACTGAGTCAGTGATGCCATCTAACCGTCTCATCCTCTGTCATTGACTTCTCCTCCTTCCCTCAATCTTTCCCAACATCAGGGTCTTTTCCAATGAGTCAACTCTTCGCATGAGGTGGCCAAAATACTGCAGTTTCAGCTTCAACATCAGTCCTGCCAATGAATACCCAGGCCTGATCTCCTTTAGGATAGACTGGTTGGATCTCCTTGCAGTCCAAGGGACTCTCAAGAGTCTTCTCCAACACCACAGTTCAAAAGCATCAATTCTGCATTCAGCTTTCTTTATTTTTTAAAAAATTTATTTATTTTAGTTGGAGGCTAATTATAATATTGTAGAGGCTTTTGCCACACATTTATGTGTGTTTAGGGTTTACATGTGTTTAGCTGCCATGGGTTTACATGTGTTCAGCTTTCTTTATAGTCCAACTCTCACATCCCTACATGACCACTGGAAAAACCATAGCCTTGACTAGACAGACCTTGTTGGCAAAGTAATGTCTCTGCTTTTTACTATGCTGTCTAGGTTGGTCATAACTTTCCTTCCAAGGAGTAAGCGTCTTCTAATTTATGGCTGCAATCACCATCTGCAGTGATTTTGGAGCCTAAAAAATAAAGTCAGCCACTGTTTCCATTGTTTCCCCATCTATTTGCCATGAAGTGATGGGACCAGATGCCATGATCTTCGTTTTCTGATGTTAAGCTTTAAGCCAACATTTTCACTCTCCTGTTTCACTTTCATCAAGAGGCTTTTGAGTTCCTCTTCACTTTCTGCCTTAAGGGTGGTGTCATCTGTATATCTGAGGTTATTGATATTTCTCCTGGCAATCTTGATTCCAGCTTGTGCTTCCTCCAGCCCATGTTTCTCATGATGTACTCTGCATATAAGTTAAATAAGTTGGGTGACAATATACAGCCTTGACTTACTCCTTTTCCTATTTGGAACCAGTCTGTTGTTCCATGTCCAGTTCTAACTGTTGCTTCCTGGCCTGCATACAGATTTCTCAAGAGACAGGTCAGGTGGTCTGATATTCCCATCTCTCTCAGAATTTTCCACAGTTCATTGTGATCCACACAGTCAAAGGCTTTGGCATAGTCAATAAAGCAGAAATAGATGTTTTTCTGGAACTGTCTTGCTTTTTCCATGATCCAACGGATGTTGGCAATTTGATCTCTGGTTCCTCTGCCTTTTCTAAAACCAGCTTGAACATCAGGAAGTTCATGGTTCATGTATTGCTGAAGCCTGGCTTGGAGAATTTTGAGCATTACTTTGCTAGCATGTGAGATGAGTGCAGTTGTGTGGTAGTTTGAGCATCCTTTGGCATTGCCTTTCTTTGGGATTAGAATGAAAATTGACCTTTTCCAGTCCTGTGGCTGGAATTAGGATAATCCAATTCCAATTAGAATAATCATAAACTTAGACTCTTTTGGTTTAAAGGCACAAACAAATACAGAACAGATAAAATTGTAGATATAAAAACATATTTTAAAGACAACAGCAAATAGTAAGAGAAACCTTTATTTTGTGAAATAATTTTTGTAACTATTTTACTTGTATTTATTCATCACAATCACCCTTTGATGTAGGTATCACTTTTATCCCCAGTTACAGATGGGAAAACTAAGGCAAAAAAAAATTTAAACAGCTGCGTAACATCACAGAGATGATATACTATAGAGCCTAGATGAGAAGGTAACTAGCTTGGTTCAGAATCTCTTTTATTCATCTATTAGACATATGTATACTTGTGGCTGATTCATGTTGATGTCTGACAGAAAACAACAAAATTCTGTAAAGCAATTATCCTTCAATTAAAAATAAATTAATTTTAAAGTATGTGGTAAAACTCATTGAATGTTTTTAAAGTGCTCACTGGTCAAAGAAGTAATACATGAACGGTACAGATCTAAACCAAGTTAGAGTCTGTGCAGTGATTAGTCCTTGTCTGAAATATTGTTTTCAATTATGGCCTACATCCTTAAGAAGGATAATGACAAACAAGGGTATGCTTAGAGAAGGGTTGCGACTGCACAGAGTGTGTAACCCAAGGAAATGATCAAAAGAACTGTTGACATACCAATGATATGGAATCTGAAAAAGATAAAACATGAGGAGCACAGTAGCTGATTTAAGATTTGAATCTGTGTCAGATAGGAAATAAATTTGCCTCATGAAGTAGGCAAGCAGCTCCTTGACAGAGTTAATAAATGGTAAGTTTTTGGATCAGTATAAGTAACAACTTTCTAGTAATTACAGTTATTTATGTTATAACGAAAGGATTTCTTACTAGGTGAGTATGTTTTTAATGCCAGGAGTGCTTATTAGAGGATGCATAACAATACATCAAGAATATAAAGAAATTTTATGCATATATTGAGCTCCTACTGCATGGTCTCAAGTATTTACAGGTGTGAGAATTTAAGATTCTATGAACTTTAAAAAAAAAAAAAAGGAGGCAAAGTAGTGTCATTTCCCTTTAGACAGAGACCACCAAAAACACACTTATATTTGAGCTGAGGAGCTAAAAAGCTTCTTGATGAAAGTGAAGGAGGAGAGCGAAAAAGTTGGCTTAAAGCTCAACATTCAGAAAATAAAGATCATGGCTTCCGGTCCCATCACTTCATGGGAAATACACGGGGAAACAGTGGAAACAGTGGCAGACTTTTTTGGGGGGGGCTCCAAAATCACTGCAGATGGTGACTGCAGCCATGAAATTAAAAGACGCTTACTCCTTGGAAGAAAAGTTATGACCAACCTAGATAACATATTCAAAAGCAGAGACATTACTTTGCCAACTAAGGTCCGTCTAGTCAAGGCTATGGTTTTTCCTGTGGTCATGTATGGATGTGAGAGTTGGACTGTGAGGAAGGCTGAGCGCTGAAGAAATGACGCGTTTGAACTGTGGTGTTGGAGAAGACCCTTGAGAGTCCCTTGGACTGCAAGGAGATCCAACCAGTCCATTCTGAAGGAGATCAACCCTGGGATTTCTTTGGAAGGAATGATGCTAAAGCTGAAACTCCAGTACTTTGGCCATCTCATGCGAAGAGTTGACTCATTGGAAAAGACTCTGATGCTGGGAGGGATTGGGGGCGGGAGGAGAAGGGGACGACCGAGGATGAGATGGCTGGATGGCATCACGGACTCGATGGATGTGAGTCTGAGTGAATTCCGGGAGATGGTGATGAACAGGGAGGCCTGGTGTGCTGCGATTCATGGGGTAGCAAAGAGTCGGACACGACTGAGCAAATGAACTGAACTGAACTGAATACTGTTTAAATAGCAGCTCCCCTGAATGACCTTGGAAGTGCAAAAACCTACTACTAAAGAAATGTTTTAGACTAAAGTCAAGCTACAGTGAATAATGCTGCCTGGTAAAGAACAAGGAGGAAGTAGGCATAAGTGCCCTGGAAATGAAGGTTCTGAATTATCAGAGTTGTAGAGGAGTTTATTTTTCCAATTAGTTAAAAAAAAAAAAAGTATGTCCCTAAACAGGGATTTACTCAGCCAGTCTTTCCTTTAGAAAGAAAAACACCTCATTCAAAACCCAAATTACCAAGCTACAAATTACTGCGATTCAAATTAAGTCACTTATTTAACATTTAATTTGCATCAATCACATGACACGCTCTGTGCGGAACATTTGGTTGCTGCCCTCAAGTGTGTTAGTCTACAGAGCGATGAAACTGCAGCTGTGAGCGGCTATGAAAATACTAAATTTAAGAGGAATTTCAGCAAATTCAGAAAAGCCTGAGATGAAGAACGCTGCAGAAAGGTGGGTAGACAGCTTGTGTGCAGCATGTAAGTAAATAACTCCTAATGCATTAAGACAGTGCTCCTGAGGAGAAGCAAAGATGGCTGCAGAGAAAGACAGGACACTAGATTACCTGACTCCATGAACAGTTCAAACTTAATTTTCAACCACAGTGAATTCAGTTTATATCTAAGATTATAAACCTTGGGTAAACTGAATTCAAAGTTTGGTCCAAAATAGGGCAAAAGCCTTGAAAAAACAAGAAATCATCTCAGAGGTCCTCATAGAAGCACTGCCAACAAAATTCAAACGCAAACAGGTGTACTAACTCTAGATATTTAAACAATATTTTAAACAATCCTGATAGAATCAGAAAACAAGTGGAAAAGCAGAGCTTAAAGGGCCTGGAGTCCTTTCCTTATGACTTCTTATTAGGCAACAAGTCCTTCTGTTTCCTTGTGTTATTACTGTACCTGCAGCAAAGGTATAAAGTTGATTATCTTAGAGAAAAACCAAAGAAGCACTAAACCTTTCCATTGACCTGAGATGGGAAAAGCAAACTAAAAATAACCCACGCCATCACTGGTTTTTGGCACATTTAGGAGAGAACTATATACAAAAGGAGCAAATTACACACAAGGAGGGAGAAGTCCCATATGGTTGTGATAATTAACAGCACAACACCAGAACTGACCAAGCCTGAAAATCTGACATGAAACTGGAGTAACAAGGTTTTTTAACTTCAACCTAAGATTCTCAATCAGTGAATGAAAGTATGGAAAATAATATACTATATCGTATGTCAAAGGTAGATGATTTTCTGAAAATGGGCTCAAAGTGGGAAAAATGGAGATGTGAAAGAACACAAACAAAACCCACATTTTCCCCTGAGGATGGGTGTTGCAAGGCAAAATAAAAATGAAGTACATCTCTTGCCCTCACCCATTAAACTCGATAACTCATGCCAACACTTTTAGAAACTAATTAGGCAATATTACAGCCATTACAACAGGCATCCCTTTTGATTCACTAATCACACAACTGGGAAATTTAGCTACCTTTAAAAATAACCCAAATCTGCATAAAGATGCTCATTAGAGAGCTCTTTGGCAGATAGGAACTCTGAAAACAACCAAACGTCCAACTGCTGGCAGTAACTCTGTGCAAATAATGTAAAACAACAGAGGAAAAGGTAGAAGACAAAGGTGTTGCCCCCAAAAAGGCATGATTAAAGCTCAGCAAAAAAGGAAAAAAAGTTAAGTTCACAGAAACAACAGTTCTATTTAGAATGAATTTCTTTGCTCGATTTTCAAAAAGAAAACTCTCATGCAATTTTTTAAACACTCGTAAAATGAAGGCCTTTGGGGAAAGCTGGACCCAGGCACTGAACTGATCTCACACTGACAGGCCCAAATCATTACCTGGCACTAGCGCAGGAGCCCGTGGTCTTCTGGCGTGTGCTCCGCCTCAGACTGGGGAGCTCTGCAGGCGGGGATTCACTGCGCTTCTTGGTAGATTTTCGTAAACCTACAAACGTGAAATGCAAGAGGGACAAGTTTAAAGGAGTCATCTTAAAAATGACAAAATTCTTCTGGCCGCCCTCCACGGGCTCCCCAGCAGGCTCTAGGTCTGCTCGCAGAGTCGGCCTTCACTGCACCGGCCACACCAGGGAGGTTCCTACAGTGCCTGGCACGGCTATCCAAGGAGACATCTTCCCTCTCTGGCCTAACCTTGACTCAAGCTTACCGACACCATGAGTGATGGTCCCTCATCCCTCAAATCCTCCTGTTTTAAAAGTTCCCATCACATCTCTACTCCTCCACTGCTTTTTTCTACTAATTAAAGTGAAGATTTTAAAAAATTTTTGTATATACTATATATTTCAAGACTTTCAGTGTTTCATTTAGCACTTTATTGCTACATGATCTCTGCAGTACCCCATGGCACCTAGTTTCTATAACGCTCATCGATAAGAAAGACCAGAAAAGAACAAAATGTTTTCTTTCACCACCCCGTCTGCAAGGAATACACATTTGAACTGAAGCCTATTAGAATGTCCAATTTAGACAATACTATACAATTAGAAGGAGAAAAGTTAAACAAGCACAACACTTCACATGATAATCTGGAATCTAACATCTTCATAGGATAACAGATTCTAAAAAGGTATAGCAACTAAGCAAAGTTTACTGTTATCTTATGAACAATGGGGAAGGCACCAGAGCATTTTCAACTGCCGCCTCCTCAAACTATGTTGTTACCCTACGCCCGTACATGACATGACAACATGCCAGGTGGTGTGCTCTACCTAAACACAGAACCCCAGCAGTGAAAGGTCTCCGAAGTCAACAGACTGTATTTCATTAGAACTTTGGGGTCATCCTGAACAGATGTTAACTTTCTCAGAGACCAACTATACAATAACAATTCTCCAGATCACCTGTTTCTTCTCAAGTTTTAATTTTTTTTTTCCATTGAAATCTGAAAGATGGACATAGTCTGCAGACAGATTATGAGGGAATGACTGCTCAGTCATGTCTGACTTTTTGCCACCCCATGGACTGTAGCTCGCCAGGCTCCTCTGTCCATGGGATGAGTATCCCCGCAAGAATACTGGAGCTGGTCACCATTTCCTCTTCCAGGGGATCTTCCTGACCTAGGGACTGAACTCGACTCTCCTGTGGCTCTTGCCTTGGTAGTCAGATTCTTCACCACTAAGCCACCTGGGAAGTCCTACACAGTTAATGGAGTAAGCTTCATATGTTCAGCTAATAATGTCACCATTTTTTAACATTTAAAAAATTTAGAAATTAAGTATTTCAGAAAGTATTACACTTATCTCTCTATCCGAAATACGTAATTAAGTTGGAACAGACAAAAAATGTTCAATTTAGAGGGAAAAAATCAAAAGTGCACATTACGTTAAAACTGCAATTAAAAAAATAAATAAGTTACTTTCACTTATCAGTTCAGCTCAGCCACTCAAGTCATGTCTGACTCTCTGCGAACCCATGGACTGTAGCATGCCAGGCTTCTCTGTCCTTCACCAATTCCCAGAGCTTACCCAAACACATGTCCATTGAGTCAGTGATGCCATCCAACCATCTCATCCTCTATCATCCCCTTCTCCTCCTGCCTTCAATCTTTCCCAACATCAGGGTCTTTTCCAATGAGTCAATTCTTTGCATTAGGTGGCCAAAGTATTAGAGCTTCAGCATCAGTCCTTCCAGTGGATATTCAGTATAGATTTCCTTTAGGATGGACTGGCTTAATCTCCTAGCTGTCCAAGGGACTCTCAAGAGTCTTCTCCAACACCACAGTTCAAAAGCATCAATTCTTTGGCACTCAGCTTTCTTTATAGTCCAACTCTCACATTCATAACATGACTACTGGAAAAACTATAGCTATGACTAAGTGGACCTTTGTAGGCAAAGTAACATCTCGGCTTTTGAATATGCTGTCTGGGTTTGTCATAGCTTTTTTGCCATGGAGCAAGCGTCTTTTAATTTCATGGCTGCAGTCGTAATCTGCAGTGATTTTGGAGCCCAAGAAAATAAAGTCTGTCACTGTTTCCATTGTTTCCCCATCTATCTGCCATTTTCCACTTTTTGCCACTTTCACTTATAAAGCACTTTAAAAACCTATAAATTATTGTCACTGCAGATGGTGATTGCAGCCATGAAATTAAAAGATGCTTACTCCTTTGAAGGAAAGTTATGACCAACCTAGACAGCATATTAAAAAGCAGAGACATTACTTTGCCAACAAAGGTCCATCTAGTTAAGGCTATGGTTTTTCCAGTAGTCATGCATGGATGTGAGAGCTGGACTATAAAGAAAGCTGAGCACCGAAGAATTGATGCTTTTGAACTGTGGGGTGTTGGAGAAGACTCTTGAGAGTCCCTTGGACTGCAAGGAAATCCAACCAGGCCATCCTAAAGGAGATCAGTCCTGGGTATTCACTGGAAGGACTGATGCTGAAGCTGAAACTCCAATACTTAGGCCACCTGATGCGAAGAACTGACTCATTTGAAAAGACTCTGATGCTGGGAAAGATTGAGGGCAGGAGAAGGGGACTACAGAGGATGAGATGGTTGGATGGCATCACCGATTCAATGGACATGGGTTTGGGTGGACTCCGGGAGTTGGTGATGGACAGGGAAGCCTGGTGTGCTGCAGTTCATGGGGTCGCAAAGAGTCGGACACGACTGAGCCACTGAACTAAACTGAGTATGACTCAATTCATGTAATACCTAAGTGTCTCTATATATACTATGATATATAGTAATGGACACTAGCACAAATGTTCACAACTATTCTGTGACATTCAATATTTAACAACGCTATGGCCTGCTGCGTTACTACTAATTTATGGTGACAGCATACTTTTGGACACTTTCACTACTCATGCCCTATTTTAGACTTCTGTGTTTAAACTCTCTTTTAAACTTCATTCAAAGGTAATTTCCATATGATAAAATGTACTCATTTTAAATGGGGTTCGATGAGTTTGATGAATATATTCACTGGTGTAACCAACACCGCAAATAATTTATGGTGACAGCATACTTTTGGACACTTTCACTACTCATGCCCTATTTTAGACTTCTGTGTTTAAACTCTCTTTTAAACTTCATTCAAAGGTAATTTCCATATGATAAAATGTACTCATTTTAAATGGGGTTCGATGAGTTTGATGAATATATTCACTGGTGTAACCAACACCGCAACTGAGACATCAAACGTTTTCATCACTTTAAAAAGTTCCTTTATGATCCCTGCAATACATCCCCCACCCCCTCGCCCCGCCCCTACACACACTTCAGATCTCTGGCAATCACTGGTCTTCTCTTCTGCTGCTATTGCCTACTTTGGAGTTTCTCACAAATGGAATCATAGTGTTCTGGATGACCTCATGCTGTTGCACATATTGGTCCATCCTTTTTACAGCAAACTGGTATTCCTTTTCTATGGCTGTGTCACAATGTCTATCCATCCTTGCTGTTAAACTTTAAAAGAATTGTACTAAGTTACACAGAAGTAGGGCAAAGAAAAGTCAAAACAAGAGTGAACAGAAAAATATTTATCTGATGTCATAATATCACAATGTAAAATGACTCTCGGACATGACTCCATCCAGCCTGATAAACTAAGAGAGAGAACCTCAAATATTTCGCTCTCTAAACTTTGTTACAGAACTATGTAAATTCCTCCAAAAGTCTAAAATGTGTTTAGACCATAGAAGGGTCATAAATTCTGGAGAAAAAGAAGCTGAAACTTCAGGTACAGCTTAAACTTCTTTTGGCCATTCAGCAAACTGACAATGTTAAGCTATGGAGACTTGCAAAAGCACTTTCATATACAAAGTTATTATAATAATTGTTTTTCATACACAAAAATATTAACTGACTTGCTTAAAAGTGCATAATTCAACACCATTCTAAGCTTATTTTTGAAGCAGAACTGAGTACTACATCTTCAATATACTTGTGACAAGATGTCAAAATTTTGCTTTACTGGTTCACTTATAAAACTCGAAAACTCTCGGTATAAAAAGAGTATGTTTGTAGAAAACAAGATGAAAAGACAACCCTCAGAATGGGAGAAAATAATAGCAAAGGCAACAACTGATAAACAATTAATTTCCAAAATACATAAAAATCTTATACAACTCAATACCAGAAAAGCGCACAACCCAATCAAAAAGTGGGAAAGAGATTGGAAGCGACATTTCTCCGAAGAAGACATACAGATGGCTAGCAAGCACGTGAAAAGATGCTCAACATCATTTATCATGAGAGAAATGCAAATCAAAACCACAGTGAGATATCATCTCACACCAGTCAGAATGGCCATCATCATAAAGTCTACTCTAGAGGGGGTGTGGAGAAAAGGGAACAGTCTTGCATTGCTGGTGGGAATGTAAACTGATAGAGCCACTATGGAAGACGGTATGGATACTCGTTAAAAAGCTAGGAACAAAACCAACATATAACCCAGCAATCCCACTCCTAGACATATACCCTGAGGAAATCCAAAGTGAAAAAGACACATGTACCCCAATGTTCACTGCAGCACTATTTTCAATAGCTAGAACATGGAAGCAGCCTAGATGTCCATCAACAGATGAATGGATAAAGCAGCTGTGGTACATACATACAATGGAATACTACTCAGCCATAAAAAGGAACACATTTGAATCTGTTCTAATGAGGTGGACAAAAACTAGAACCCATTATACAGAGTCAATTAAGTCAGGAAAAGAAACATAAACATTGTATTCTGACACATATATATGGAATCTGAAGAGATGGCACTGATGAATTTATTTTCAGGGAAGCAATGGAGAAACAGTTACAAAGACAAACCTATGGACGTGGTGGGAGGAGGAGGGAGAAGGGGAGATATATGGAGAGAGTACATAGAAATTTACAATACCATGTGTAAAATAGATAGCCAATGGGAATTTGCTGTATGACTTGGGAATTCAAACAGGGGTTCTGCAACAGGCTGAACGGTGGGGAGGGAGGTCCAGGAGGGAGGGGACATGGGTGTACCTATGGCTGATTCTTGATGTATGACAGAAAACCACAAAATTCTGTAAGCAATTATCCTTCAAATAAAAAAAAAAGATTATGTTTATAGAACGAAAGTGTTTCTGATCATTCTACTGGTCAAATATGGAGGATTTTAATAAAGGAGGAAACATGGAAAGGTATAAGCCAACAACCTACTGTTGTGTGTGTACAACACATACAACATACGCCTCTCTGTCCCAGGCTCTGTAATGCAGCAAAACTGTACCTTATCATTTTTACAATGCCACTTTAGGCAGCAATCAGAATTATCATGGGTCAGATCAATATATTCTTCTCCACAAAGTCTTTGATTAATAAAGTCAGGTATAAATCTTGTATCAAAGCTCTTGACCTTTGAACAATCACGGTCCACTTATACTCAGATACTGTTCAATAAATTTTAAATAATTACAGAACAAAACAGTTTGCAGTTATTTGAATCCAAGGAACGTGGAGGAACTGTGGATAAGAACTGCCAACTATGAGTTACATGCAGACTAACCTCCTTATTGTTCAAGGATCATCTACATATTGGTATAAGGAACCCTGCACTTGTTCCTACAATATATTCCTATCATCTTTATTCCTCTGGATAATGGTGAAGCTAGCAGTATTTTTTTTTTTTAATAATTGATTTGTTTTCTAAAAGATATGTCTTACTTTTTTTTTCCTTTTTCAAAGAAGTATTCCTAACCAAAACTGACTTATACAAAGTCCAAAATAGTCTTTTTTTCCTGAAGTATGACATTTTGAAAGTGTGACATTTGATGGTTTTTCCAGTGTTCATGTATGGATGTGAGAGTTGGACTATAAGGAAAGCTGAGTGCCAAAGAATTGATGCTTTTGAACTGTAGCATTGGAGAAGACTCTTGAGAGTCCCTTGGACTGCAAGATCCAACCAGTCTGTTCTGAAGGAGATCTGAATATTCACTGGAGTCCTGAATATTCACTGAAGAACTGAGACTGAAGCTGAAACTCCAGTACTTTGGCCCCCTGATGCGAAGAACTGACTCACTGGAAAAGACCCTGATGCTGGGAAAGATCGAAGGTGGGAGGAGAAGGGGACGACAGAGGATGAGATGGCTGCATGGCATCACCGACGCAATGGACATGAGTTTAATTGACTCCAGGGGTTGTGATGGACAGGGAAGCCCCTGGCATGCTGCAGTCCATCGGGTCACAAAGAGCGGGACATGACTGAGTGACTGAACTGAACTGATGTTCAAGTACATACACTGCTATCAGTGGCTACTTTTCTAAAAGAAATTCATAAAAATTGACCACATAATAAGGGATCGTAGATGTTTATTTTAAAATCACTCAGAAACAATAAAAGATAAGTTGTGCAGATGAATGACAGTGAGCTAAAATCCAAGTGGAATTTTCTAAGTCAAATTTTTATTTCCTAGTCAATGCATAGCAATTGCAGGCATTGATTTGATGCCATGAATTAAAACTTAGAAATGTGCAAGGATACTCATCTAACCACTGTAATAAATAGAAACTGGAAAAGCACTAAATGTTAAATAATAGGAAATGGTTAAATAAACATCAGTACAGCAATAAAAAGCGCAACAACACAATGTTAGCTAATGAGGAGGTGAACAAATTGGCATTTTTACACTGCCAGTGAGAATACAGGGGTTCCCTGGTAGCTTAGACGGTAAAGACTCTGTCTGCAATGTGGAAGACCTGGGTTCAATCCCTGGGTTGGAAGATCCCCTGAAGGAGGGCATGGCAACCAACTCCAGTATTCTTACCTGGAGAATCCCGATGGACAGAGGAGCCTGGCAGGCTACAGTCCACTGGGTTGCAAACAGTCAGACATGACTGAGCGATTAAGCACTGCACACAGTGAGAATATAAACTCATATTTCTGGGAGGAGTTCAAAGTATATATTAATATTTAAATGAAAAATAACCAGTGACCTAACAAGAAAATAATGAATTACTAAGCTAGAATCAATTTTTAAGTTTACAACAACAATGTAAATGGGAATGGGCTAAGAGGTACATCCATATGCTATTAAAATGATATAACTTATAGCTTATTTTTTAAAAGGAAAAATGTCAGTTAAAACCAGTTAGGCAGATAAAGCACTCTGGTTTCTTCATTCCTAAACATGGATAACTATGACATTGTGTCATCATGATAATGAAATTTAATGTATGTCAACTGTCTAATATGAAGCCAGTCTTGTAACAGGCACTCAAAAAGCAACACCCACCGTCATGTGGAGTGAGCTTCTACTCTTGATAAAAATATATGCATATACATAGAAAATTGTCTGCCTTCTAGGTAAAGACAAAGACTTGACCACACATGCATTTGCTTCTGTCCTCTAGTGAAACTCTACTAAAATAGCTTTAAAAGGATCTGAGGCATAAATTCACAAGGATGGGAAGAATGGCAGAGACAACTATCACAGCACAAGACAATTTCAGAAGATGAAAAAGCAGTAATTCCAGTGCTAAATACACGGGAAAGACAAGAAGACTAAAGGTAGAAAACGGAGATAAACTACCAATTAGACTGACACTCAGAATCCCACGAAGGTCCTGGAGTTGATGGTACCAAATACCTCTGGGACAACTGCAGAGTTTAAACTGAGGACTGGTTCACAGGCTGTTTATGAGCAGTCAGAGCCTAGATCCCCTCCCCTACTTGTACAGCTGTGTAAATGTCACTCTCCTGAGGCAGGTATGCCTAAGACCTTTATTCTTCAGGAAGTGCAAAATACAGAAATTCTAGGTTAAAGTACACAGTCGCGAACACGTGCATCAAATCAAAAATGAGAAAGGGGAGGTGATCAAGAATATATAGACCAACTGGATGACATACGGCCTCTTTCCTAGGCATCTTCTCTCACTAAGCCCCAGAATTCTGGCAGTTAGGTTTTCACTTTCAAGCAGGAGTCTGAAAGAATCTTCCCTGTGGAATTTTACCAAAGAAAAAAGATCTGAAAATGATGATCGCCCAATTGGTTCATTAGATAGTCAATCTCAGTCAAATCTCAT
Source organism: Oreotragus oreotragus (assembly GCA_006410675.1). Taxonomy (NCBI): domain Eukaryota; kingdom Metazoa; phylum Chordata; class Mammalia; order Artiodactyla; family Bovidae; genus Oreotragus; species Oreotragus oreotragus. The sequence goes on along the minus strand of SJYX01019332.1, from coordinate 70,255 downwards.
CTACGTGCTCAGAGCTTACAGGTTACATACTTGGTTTCCCTACTCTTGTTAATGAGGAGACAGCCAGCAATTACCAGAATTTTAATAAAGTTCCTAGTATGAGGTCAAAAGCAAAGTAAACCTACCTCACAAAAAAGTACATAAGAGGTTTCTGCAAGAAAAGAAAACTTACTCTGAATGGGAGACAGAGACACAGACAGAAAGACATGTAGCTATAAAAAAAAAAAAAAAAGACGATGCTCAGAGTAGGACTGTTTTCAACAGCCAAGACACAGAAGCAACCGAAATGTCTGTCAATAAATGACAAAAGTAGGGAAATGTGATGTGTACACACACACACACACACCTGTTACTCTGCCATAAAAAAGAATGAACTAATGTCATCTGAAGGTATATAGATGAACCTAGAGAATATGATGCTTAGTAACATAAGTCCGACAGAAAAGGACAAATATAATATGCTATCACATATACGCAGGATGTAAAAAATAACAAAAATGAATGTATATACAAAAAAGAAACAGACTCACAGAGACAGAAAACAAACTTGTGGCTACCAAAAGTGCCTGTGTGCTCAGTCCCTCAGTCGTGTCTGACTCTTTGCGACCCAAGCCTGCCAGGCTCCTGTCCATGGCATTTTCCAAATAAGAATACTGGAGTGGGTTGCCATTTCCTTCTCCAGGGCATCTTCTCGAACCAGAGGCTGAACCCGCATCTCCTGCACTGGCAGCTGGATTCTTTACCACTGCACCACCTGGGAAGCCTAAAGGGAGGACAGGGTGTGTGTGCGCAGCAAATTACAGATTAGCGGTATGGGACTAGCAGCTATAAACTACTAAAGATAAAACAGATAAGCAGCAAAGATTTACTATTCAGTGCGGGAAATAATATCCAATATCTTGTAATAACCAATAATGCAATAAAATAAAAAGGGCAGCCATCCAGAGGTCTCATTACTTAAGGAAAATGAAACAAAATCATGTAGACAGCTTGAGAACAGATGTAGACAATCAGTAATCAGTCTGGAGTTGACTGATGGGGTCAAGAAAGGGTAAAGAACAAAATAATTATTAAATTCAGTAAAAACAAACCTGAGTAAGAAAGAAAAGTTCCTGCAGACTCAAGTGTTAGCTGAGCAAGGATCGTGAGTGGGGAAATGGAAAGCATGTACCGCATGCATTTGGTGGGTGAAGTGGCAGGGTAAATTTCCCATAAAAGGCACACACTAGTGCTCAAAGTGAAAAAATTCCAACAGATAAAGACCAGTGAGCACATAATTAATACATACACAAATAAACACAAAATGATCAGCTGTGTGGAAGGGCAATGTGACAGAAAGAATACTACTTTTAATAATAAATTTTATATCGCTTGACTTAAACTGAAAATAAGTACGGATTAATATGAAGGAAAAAAATGTTAGCAAGATACACACAGGAAGAAGAGAGTCCCTAGGGATGGGATTAAGTGATTTTTTTCCTTCTTTCTTATGTTTTGGTATTTTTCTGGATTTTTCATTTTTAGTAACAAACATTTTATAATCATAAGTATGAAAGTATTACAGAATACAGAGGCATGAATACGAAAGTGCATTTTTCATTTGATTTGTATGTAAGTTTAGTAAAGACCAATTTGGCTGAATTAACCCTCATTCTGACTTGGTACATAAAAATACATACCAGGGTTGTTTAAAATTCAGAGTATAAAAGAATGCAAGCCTAAAAGAGGCCAATAATGTTTGCTTCCATTTAAAAGTCTTTTTTTTAATATCTGGCAACTATTTTTTTAAATTTATTTTTAAAGCCTCAAAAATGTTAAGAAAACACTGTTGGTAATATGTGGCTACATTTTAGAACTATTAGAACTACTAAATTACTTCAACACTTGCCTTATAATATATAAAATTCTTAATACTCAATTCTTTTTCCTTTAAGCTTCTCACCCATTACCTCACCAGGCTAAAAGATAATTCATTTTTCTTCGAACTCAGCAGGTATGGCCCTATAAGCCCCAACTAGATAAAACCAAGAGTTTATTTTTATCAATAAATTCTTCTGTCCTGCTCAACTCATTCTTCTTTCTTCTCTCCATGCTAGAGACCCAAAATACCGTTTCAGACTGATGGAAAGAGTCCTAATCTTAGCAGAATTACCTTCCGAGATTTGACATCTGCCTGGTTCTTGTCTAGTTCTAATAATGGCTACAGGCTACATGCAAATCACAGAAGAGTATGAAACTCAAGCTGAAAATAAGCTAGTAACTATGGCTATGTTATTAATAATGTGCACATGATGGCCACTTTAAGTAATGAAGAGGAAACCAGAGCTACAAACAGATATTGCACTCAAAATATAACTTTAAATTTTCTATAAATATATTCCATAATTAATCCCAGATTTGATCACAAACTGTTCCTTATAGGAAAGTCTATGCCATCCATCACCTTCTACTATTAAGACAATATATACTTTGAACTAGTCAAATTACTGAAAAATTAGCCTAAAGAAAAGGTAGGCAGATTAAGCAGCATATTAAAAGAATATTTTTAAAAAGTATTTGTATCATTACACTGCCCCACATTTATGCTACGAAACACGTAAGACTGCTAAGGTTAAACAAGTCACAGCAAGAAAAGTTTCCTCATGCAGATTAAAAATTGTCATACAACATCATCCCTCCTCGGGGTATTCTCAAGACTTCTATCAGTTAACACAAGGTGACCTCTGTTCCAGGGCCATTCTGATCAGCTGTAGCTGACAAGCCACAGGCTTCCAGAAGCCCATCACAAAGTAGCTGCTTCTCTAGTTTTCCTGCCTGCCCGAGTTCCTCCCCAAAAACTTGTGCAACAGTTGCCGAAGCAGCACAGCAGAAAAGCTCTTCCTGCCTAAGAGATCTGACTAAACACATCATTTCCAAAGTGAGTTCCACGGCCCACTGTTGTCTCCCAAAGTAACAGGTGGTCAAATATTTATAAAATAATGGGTTAAGGAGACGTTACCTTAAGAATTCTTGCAGCTTTCAAGATGTGAAAGCATATCCTGAATCTCCTTGAGTAATATTTGACCATGGCAAATGGTTTTACACAAAATCATCAGGTAAGTACTGCTATTCCTATAATTTGGAAACAATTTGCTTTACCAGGAAGCTTTACTGAAGCCAACCAAATCTTAGAATAAGCCTATACCTGAGGAAATATATCACGTTCAAATTAACAGGTTCACTGATTCTTAAAAGTTGAAGAAAATAAAAAATGTACCAAATCTGGAATGCTTTCTAACTCACAAAACATCCACTCCATTTTTTAGTTAACTTACAGAATTTTTTCACTGGAGTTGCTCATCCACTGAATGACTGTAACCACTGGAGCTAATTCTGCCTCCAGATTAATGTTAAATTAAAAAAAAAATCAAACTAATTCCCAATGCACACAAATGCCCTTCAAATCTGTCACAACAATTCAAAATTCACCACTGCATATTTATATGGCACTTTAATTTCACAAAGTTGTTTCCACCTACATTCTTTCATTTATGCTTCATCAGAATGAATATTATCTTTCTGGGAAGACTAGGGATTAGGTAGCTATCATAATTGCAGTTCAACGATTTGCCAATGCCACAAAACTATTTTTTGATCTTCCAAATCCAAAGGTAGCCACACCTTCAATTAATCAATAGCTAGGATGTGTATCCGGAGAAGGCGATGGCACCCCACTCCAGTACTCTTGCCTGGAAAATCCCATGGACAGAGGAGCCTGGTGGGCTGCAGTCCATGGGGTCATGAAGAGTCGGACACGACTGAGCGACATCACTTTCCCTTTTCACTTTCATGCACTGGAGAAGGAAATGGCAACCCACTCCAGTGTTCTTGCCTGGAGAATTCCAGGGACGGGGAAGCCTGGTGGGCTGCCGTCTATGGGGTCGCACAGAGTCGGACACGACTGAAGCGACCTAGAAGCAGCAGGAGCAACAGGATGTGTATCAATCCTACAATTCTCAGAACAATGTTCTTGAATGCTTTAAGTCACTCAGTTTCAGTTATACACCCTAAATTTAGTGACGCATTCTTACATACTATAAGCGCTGTGCTATGTCTCTTCACATATATATTCATTCGTCAAATAACTATTGTGCCTATTTTATAATGAAAAGGTTACCAACTTTCTCAGACACCAGATGATAAAATGGTAGAACTAGGATTCAAATCTAGGATTTTTAGCTCCATATTAAGAGCTCTCTCTCCTCAAAATACCATTACTTGAAATCCAGGGATTCCTCTAAGATACCTCATCTTGCCTCTATATTCTTAAATAAAATTATCAAGTACTGCCAATCCTCCTGCAGTACTCTCCTGAAGTGACCCATTTAATCATGTTAAAACTCCCCCTGCCCCGATGACTGCAGGAAGCTCATCCAATCTATCAGTTCTCCGCACCCTAATCTCACCCTAAACTACCTTGTGGAATCACGTGACCCAGGTTTGACTCTTGGCTCTATCACTTCGTAGTTCTGTGACCCTGGACAGGTAACTTGATTGAACTGACCCTGAATCTCCTTGTCTGTAAGATGGGACTATTACTACCTGTCACACAGCACAGGTAAACGAGATGATCCATGTTGTTTACGTACTATACGCGTAAACTGGTGTCTGAGAAAGTTGGTAACTTTTTCATTGTAAAATAGGCACAATAGTTATCTGATGAATGAATATATATATATATGAAGAGACATAGCACAGCGCTTATAGTACGTAAGAACTATAAAGCTGTAAGGCACTAGGAAGTACTTTAAATATTTGCTATTATTTCATCTTGAAATATTTTTCACTTAATACTTGTAAAGAAGCAAACACGCAGTTAATGCTATAATATGAATCTCTGGGTCAACCAGTATTATTCATCCCTAAAGATGAATAAAGAAGGATCAAATAAAAGTTCATCTCCTCTGGGAGATCCTATTTGGATCATTAACATCTCTTAATGATCTAAATAGGTTGCAAGAGCAAAACACAAAGAACAATGGGTGAAAAGTAAGTGACACAGCAAAGGAAATAAAGGTTTCATAGGCATACATACCCCTATCTTCAAATCCTAACTCTTGTCACTTAGGAGATATGTTACTCTGGCAAGTTATTTCACCTCCCTGGAATAAATTTCCTTAGTGTCTATTAACAAGCACCAATTTTTCTGAAAATTAAATGAGACCGCATTTGTAAAATACTAGGCACTTTTAAATGCGAAACAAATGCTGGTTCCCATCTCTTGTTTCAACAGCTTAGGCTATAATTAGAGCTTAGAGGTAGGATAGTGGCAATAAAAATGGGAAAGTGATATCAGTGACCACAGAACACACATAGATTTTGTGAATATAAAAAAAACAATTATGAAGTGAGTTTTAAAAACTACTCCGTCAGATGTGATCATGTGCAGTGAGTACAGCAGCATATCTGGGCTTGGTTTCATTATGGCACAGTGGCATAGTGGCACTCGGGGCTTTCTGTTTGAGAGCAACTGTACAACCAAGGGAATCTGGCTGGTCAGTCACTGACAGAAGGGACGTCCCTTGTGGTCCAGTGACTGAGAATCTGCCTGCCAATGCAGAAGACGTGGGCTGGATCCTTGGTCCAGGAGGATCCCACATGCCTCCGAGAGCAACTAAGCCCCTGCACCAAACTACTGAGCCCACTCGCCCTAGAGCCTGTGCCCTGCAACAAAAGCAGCCGCTGCAGTGACAAGACCACACCCCGCAACTGAAGTGCAGCCCCCAGCCTGTCGCAACTAGAGTAAACCCGTGCACAGCAAGGAGGATCCACTGCAGATAAAAATAAGTAAAAAATAATAATACAAAAAGCAGACACAAGAAGAGGTATAAGGGTGGAGATAAAGAACTTCAATTCTCAAGAAAGCCTTGTCAGGACCAGTGGACAAACTGCTATCCCTTTTTATTGAGCCTTTTATTTCCTTCTGACTTTAAGATATAGATCCTAATCTTCACCCAATATTTAAATTCAAATTCAAATAGTTCAGTGGTAAAGAATCTGCCTACAAATGCAGGAGACAAGGGTTCAATCCCTAGTTCAGGAAGATTCCCTGGAGGAGGAAACCCAGTGCAGTATTCTTGGCTGGAGAATCCCAAAGTTAGAGGAGCCTGGCTGGTTACAGTCCATGGGGTTGCAGAGTGGGACACAATTTGAGCAACTAAGCATGCACGCACATACTGCATATTTAAAATACCAAATAGAACAGTTTCTATGACCTAAGAGTCAAAGAGGTTACCTTCAAATAACCCTATGAGATGGATTAAACATAAAATTTTATAATAGTGTCTACTAGTGTTCTGGCCAAAGTTTCAATAATACTGAATCAACTGAATTAATAGTTTATTGACTGCAGGACTCAACTATACAGAGCTAACAGCGTGGATTCAACACTAGGTTAGGCTGATTCAATATGACTGATACTTTGACAACAACAGTAGTAGACACAGTATAAAATCTTCCAATAGCCAGAAAATGGTCTGTGCATATCAAAACATGGATCTGAAATTTTTCAAGAGGGCTCAAAAGGAAAAAAGATGGTCAAAAACAAGCTTCCAGGTTCAATATTACAAAAACTAAATGCTTTAAAAATCATAGATAAGTGCTGTATTATTCTCTGTATTTGTGCCTTTTAGATTTCTCAAAATAGAAAAAAAAGAAGGCACTTCATCATTATAGTAATCGTGATTGAAGAAGGTTCCCATCATTTCTAACCAGTTCTAATAAAATGAACGTCTGGCTTCCTGAAGTTGATCTTTTTTTTAAAAAAAAAAAAAAAGAGGAAGAAAAGTGCCTCAAGATACCTTTCTCTTATCTAGTTTCTTTGCTTGGATGTATTATTATCAAACATTATTAGTTTTTTCTACTCCACTATACTGTTCAAGAAGGCAAAATTCTCCCCCATTTACCTAGGAGCCATAGCCCAGTGCCTTGTAACATTGAGGTATTCATTTTTAAACTAAGCTCCTTAAAGGCCATAAAATATTACCTATGAATGAGGTTTAAAACCAAGGTACATTTATATTCTAATAATGTAGCTCAGAGTTTACACGCATCAAGAATGTACAATACCAAAAAGGAATGTTTGATCTCCAATTGTGGTCATAACCACTTCATAACAAGCAGTTATATTTCTGGTTAAAGGAGAAAAACCAACTTGCTGTCCTACTCTGACATTAGAAAATAAGCAGCAAACACTGCAAAGATAAAGATACAGACACTAAAATATGACAATTTACTAATAAGGCGGTAGTTTTCCTTATCCATCTCCATAAAACCAAATGTGGTAAATCAATTATTAGACACTGTTACATACAGATACAGGTACAGTAATAAATCTAAAACTGCCTTGGATGCGCCTAACTTGAAAACCTGACAAACCAAAGCAAATTTTCTTTAATTAAAAAACCTTTCCAGTAAACTTACTTGCTAATTTGGCCTGTAATCCGGAAGGTCCAGGTTTGGATGCCTCTGACTTAGAAGACCCTGGAAGAGACAGTTTTGTTTTAGGAAGGCTAACTTTAGGGCTGAAGCGAGCAGCCCAATCGAATTTTGAAGAGCCACCAGTTTTACTCTGTTCCTTTTCCCTGCTGCTTCTTCTGGGGCTGGGACTGGATGCTGAGCGGGAACGCCTGGCCTTGTTCTGGTCTTTTCCTTGTTTCACCCTGGCACCTGGTGGAACAGCAGAGGAGGCCGAGGCGACGGCAGAGGATGAGGAGGAGGTCGAGGCAGCGGACGACGAGTCGGTGATGGTGCTACACCCAGCTTTGGCTGAGGCGGCCGATTTTGAAGCCAGCTTGGTAGGTTTTGCAGATCTCTCTTCGGCACCAGTGGCTTCAGACACAGAAGCACTCTTTATACAAGAACTCTCTGTCCTCTTTCTTTTCTGACTCCGTGAACCAGCAGCAGCCCCACTCTTTCTGGTATGAGCCTTGCTCGTGGATGGAGATGGTGCAGATTTCAGTTGTGGCTCCTGGTCTAAGTGTCTCTTCTTTGACTTACTATGTGGCTTACTCGTTTCTGAGGGAGATTCAGTATGCTGAAGTGCTTTGGGTTTTTTGGCAGAGCTAGGAGAATTGGTCCTGTTGTAGTCTGGACTAGCACTGCGTTTCACTCCTCGAGAATTGTCTTTCTTAGGCACCTGCCCCGTTTTCTGCTTTTCTGAAGTATTGGCTCTGTCTGGATCCTCTGGTTGTGGGACTATGACAACAGATGACGAACTGCAGCTTCTAAGAGGTTAGATAAGAAAAGAGTTAGTATCAGCCCGTCATCATAAAACCTGTCCTAATACACTTATATTAATTTCTCAAGTCCATGGAAATAAGATTTTTTTAAGTGCTAACGTATTCCTGGTAAGTCCAGTAACTAAACAAACACAGGCTTGCAAATGGTTCAACACTGCAAAAAAATAAAGGGGAGGGGCGGACAGGGAGATACTTTAGAGGGTAAAATATTAAAAGGTCAGGTTCATTCTTTAGCCCAAAGATGACTGACACCAATACTCCTAATCACAACACAAAAATTAGGATTACCAAAAAAAAGGATGCTTTTTTAGTTGTTCAGAACCAGTTTAAACTAAAATCTTGATACTCTGTTTACAAGCGCAACTTCTTTGTTACAACTTAAAGTAAATAAGCATTAACATACACATTTATAAAATGAAGGTTAAAAAGTTTACTGTGGTATCAAATATTTAGAGTTATATTCTTTTCTAAAGACTCCTATCAGTTAGATCTTAAATCATTGACAATTAAAAAAAAAAACAACAAAAACAAGAAAAATGGATTTTTAAATGGCATTGCAGATGCCTGTAATGGTTTGTCAAGCAAAAGGAGAAACTCAGGCAAAGGGAAAAACCTGCAGGTTTCTGATCAAGGAGAATAAATGCACTGCCTAGGGGATGTTGCATTGACATCACTGCAGAGGTGATACACCGTTCCTCCTAAAAGTTACACCCACAGAATGACGAAAACACATATCACAACATTTTGGCATAACCTGGTATGTTTTAATATTAGGTAATGATTCAAATGCAAATAACTCTGCCTTGAAAAATGGATAAGCAATGTGAAGTTTTACCTTTTAGAAAGGTGTCCCCTTGACAGTTCAGAAGTAGTATTAGACTGCACTTTGGGTGCCTTAGAATTAGATTTTCTACTCTCAGGAGGGCTATATCCCTTATGTTTTGCCTGCCCTAAATGTGACCTGTCAGCAGAAAACCAAAACAGAAATCTATCAGGAAAAGGAGATGCAAATACAACACTGAAAGTGAAATATTTTTTCATCCAAAAAAAAAAAAAAGCCTCCCAATTAATTATTGATCCTATCCTTTCCCCAAATATTTCTATAATCAATTATTCTATCAAATAATCTGGCCAAAGAAATTACCTTTTAAAACCAATCCCCTCAATACCAAAGAGTTAAGATTTTTTTATAACCAGCTGCTTAATATCATATAGCAATATTACAGTTGCTTAAGTGATAATGAATTTTCAGCAATTAAGATAATCAAATATGTCCAATTTTGGCAAAACACAAATCTAGGCTTTAGATCTAAACACTCCTTTAATAGACAATGTAACTATAATAGCTTAAAGCTGCTGCTGCTAAGTTGCTTCAGTCGTGTCCAACTCTGTGAGACCCCACAGACGGCAGCCCGCCAGGCTCCCCCGTCCCTGGGATTCTCCAGGCAAGAATACTGGAGTGGGTTGCCATTTCCTTCTCCAATGCATGAAAGTAAAAAGTGAAAGTGAATAGCTTAAAGGGTTTACAGAAAACACAATTTGTGATCCCTACAATGATACCGATCACTGATTTGTACATTGTAATTCAGGTTCGCACAATAAATGCAGAAGCGGAGAATCAAATCTCAAACTGATTTTACACAGAAAATCATTAAAAGCACTAAAAACAGTTAACAAGCTTACATGAAATCAATGGTGCTATTTACTATGAATTTAAAGCACTAACTAGTAGAAAGTACACCCAAACCAAGTCCTAGATAAAGAGATACAGAATTTGCCACAAAATATTCCAAACACATTCATAACAATTGTACCACTGATACATGGTTGGATTATATTTATAGTAATTCAAATTCTGATGCTGCACTGTTTTAAGAGCAAGTTTGAGGAATATGAAGAAACTTTTCAGTTGTTAAGTTTTTTAACCTCTGGCAAAGGTCACATAAGATTTACACAAGCAAAAGAAGCATGCATGAATGTATACCCTTGAAAAGCTGGTGTTTCAGAGGAGAAATATTAAGGTCAATAGATTCAACTTATGTAATTCATGGCCAACATCCATCCTTCATGTAAATAACATAAAAGAGCATATTCTAATGAGAGCAATAAAGTTTCATTAATACTAAAGCTGTTTATTTTGTTAAAAATTTTTTTTCAAGTCTTTCATTTTGAACATGATCTCAAAGGAATTAGAAATAAGTCACCGAACACCTCATATGACAACTCCATCTAAATGTACCAGGATGCTATACAGTTCTCAATGTATCATATATGTTCCATCATCTTTTCAAAAAATTAATCTAAGGCTTCTAGTCTCAGTGTCTTGTTTTCTTTCATTTTTGAAGAAGAACTCAATACTGGATTCTTGAAAGAAGACATTAGCTTCTCAGTGAATATTTCTCAGGTCATACTATTATTTTCTTTTTTTAAGGTCCTAATCCATAACACAATAGTATTCTCTAAACATTAAACTGAATCAACTACTAAAAAACTACAGTAATCTATAGGCTTTCATGTATCTTAGTCTTTGATGATTTTTCCTTCCAGGGTATATGTTATATTTTCTGAGTGTATCCAAGCTGAACCTTGTAGAATTTTATATACTGTAATTTTGTATTTATTTTTCCTATATATTCTTACACTAGCAGACTGATATTTTGCTTTATGCCATGAGTTTCTTATCAAGAGATTTAGTTTCCAAAAGCTGCTTTTGTTTTTGTTTCATTTCTAGTTTCAGATATGAGAGTTCTAATAGTTTAGCCACCTGATGTGAAGAATCAACTCACTGGAAAAGATCCTGAGGCTGTCAAAGATTAAGGGAAGGAGGAGAAGGAGACAACAGAAGATGAGATGATTGGATGGCATCACCAACTCAATGGACACCAGTTTGAGCAAACTCCAGGAAATAGTGAAAGACAGGGAAGCCTGGCTTGCTCATTTTATGGGGTCCCAAACAAACAGTTATGACTTAGCAACTAAACAACGACTCTCTTTTAAAGGAGTAAGATTGAGCATATTTTCAAATCACTTCATAGTTACTTTTTAAAAAGGAAAGTAAAATATTGTTTTCAGGTATACAATTTATTATCCATGGAATACAATTTACTATCCATGGAATAATATTTATAAATTATGTCATTCGGGTTCTCTACATTCTTATTTTTTTCAAAGTTTGTTGTCATCTTTTAAATGAATCACAGTTTCTAATTCATTTCATAGTAAAATTTAAATATTCCTTGAAAACTTTAAGATTAAAAGAAAATCTTATCACAGTTCAAAGCTAGACAACTTTGTGATAATGTTCAAGTAGTTAAGTATTTAAATGTCAATCCCAGAAAGAAAAAAAAAAGACATAATATATTTCTAAGTATCAGTAAGTCTCTTTGTCAACAGAAATTGACCGACATTAACCTACGCTATCACACAGTAGAGGTAGCAGTCTTCCTTTCCTCCACCCAAATAAATTGTTCTCTGGTTTTAAAACATATTGAAACTTATAGCCACCCAAACCCACTCCTGCAGTTTTCACGTCCTTATTCATCACCTTCAAGGAACTAAAGAACATAGCAGGTAGTCTCAATGTGTATGAAAGAGGAAGGGGAGAGAAGGGAGGGGAGGAGAAAAAGAAAATGATGTCCAATCTTTCAAGAAAGTGAGGCTCACAAAACTGGCTTCAATCCCATACTGATCTGATTGGATTAATAACTTTCCTAAAATTATTTTAGGTGTGATATTCTCACTGAGGCCTGGTGAAAAAATACTTTTAAATATTACAAAATAGTGATCTTTATGTCCTTCTGACCATTCTTTGGTGGTGGTGGTTCAGCTGCTTGATTGTGTCCCGATTCTTGTGACCCCATGAACTGTAGCCCGACTGATTCCTCTGTCCATGAGATTTCCCAGGCAAGACTACTGGAGTGGGCTGCCATTTCCTATCCTCCAGACTCAGGGATCAAACCCTCATCTCCTGCACTGCAGGCAGATTCTTTACTGCTGAGCCACCGGGGAAGACCCTCTGACTTTTGTTCAGCATGGTCTAATACATTTTCTGTAAAAGGTAGTAAATACTTCCAGTTTTGTGGTGGTACTACATGTCACAGAAGCAGGTATAAATAACACATAAACAAATGGGCACAGCTATGTTCTAACCAAATCTTTATTTACAAAAGCAGGCTCTAGGCTGGATCTGGCCCGTGGCTTACCACAAGAGGAGTAGGCAACCAGATGGTTACCATAAGTAACAATGTGTGCCCTCCCAAAGTGTGACTCTATTTTATTATGCCCATTTATAAATCGTTAATGCTCAGACACTATAAAGAAATCTCCACAAAATAATAATGCCCAGTTAGAACAGCCAATGAGAATATAACAGCATTCAGTGCTAAAGGAGTCTTGATGCCTGTTAGCTCATTTTACCAACTCCCTCATTTATCAAACTTTATGTTTAATATTAATTTTTATTGAAAAGCATGATCTCTTTAAGATCTGTAAAATTTATACCTACTATTAATCAAATTTGCAAGATAGTAAAATTCAGGACAAACTGTTAAGTAGCACTAGAATGAGTCTATTTAGTGAATTAGAATCCAAGATAGCTGGGTGGATGGGCGTGGGGACTGAAGCTTCTCAACCTATGGATGTTACTCGGTAAAAAAATACCCTCGTGCTCTGCAGTATCACCCACTAAAACTAACTAATAGTGAAAATATGATTAGACACACAGCATTCAAATCTATGTTATTATTTTGCAGTTACAGTCCTAACAAAAACATCATCAACTTAAAGATTAAACCTCCACTAACATTTGCACCAATAATCACAGATGGTCCACTCCTTAGAGTCTTATTTTTGTACTTTCTCTTTTAAGGTATTTTCTTTTAAGACCAGCTTTGACAAAATTAAAAATATAATTCTAGGGAAGACTTCCTTTTTCTCATTTTCCTGCTTTATAAATATAGGAGAGTAAATAAATGGTTTTGAGCTTCCTGACAGTATTAAACAGTGCAAAGTGTGGTGGTTCTGGAAACCACTGAACTAGCTATTTCTTGCACTAAATGATTTCTTTAACTCATTTCTGCACGATTTCCATGTATTTTATAAGAGGGACATATATTTCCAAATCTTACTCTTTTAATTGAAATGTCTGTCCCAACTGCAGTGCATATATTAACACTATAGAAAAAACTGCCTCTGAACCAACACGATGTCCACAGCATACTAACATCATTTCCAAGTGGATGTAGGCCAATTCAGGTTAAAGAAATCTATGCTGCAAAAGAGCATGCTATTATCAGCTCTTGGCTGTGTGCTTTCAACATTAACTTGAAACCAAGTTTCAAATGCCTCGTGGTGACTTTCAGGACAAACTCTAGTGATTGTCTCACTTTACTTTTACTATGCTTTAGTAAAATCTTTGGTATCCTGAAAGATTAGAAACCAACTCTGGTCCAGAAGACATCTAAAAGAGGCCAAAACCTGGTAGCAAAGAGCACATTCCTAATCTAATCGGAGGCAAAATGAGGAAAGCGGCTCATTACATGCTGCTAGTTAATTCCTTGTATTACAGGTCTCAGATTCTGTTTGAAATTATTATCTGTGCCAGCATACGTGTTACCAAACAGAAATGATTTGGTATATAATTACACCTCCAAATGTATGTCCGTCCATACAGACACACAGATATTTTTATGCCTTTATGTTTTACATGCACACTTATAACATTTAGTTTTATCTTCTATAAATTAAATGCTTGCTTATAATGCTATAAAATGCATGTTATAAATAAGTCTCTGATTTTCAATAATCAAGATGGAAAGCTCATTCAAAACACTTAAAAAACTCAACTAATGTCTCCTCTAAAATGTACTAGTTTCTATTTCAGTTACAAAACAGAAGTTAAGTAGTCTGACCAACGTTCCTATGTTAAGTTATGGCAAAATGCTGGCTCCAAAAATTCTCTAATATAGAACTCCTTATTTATCCTACAAAACAGTGTCTTTAAAAAAGAAAAGAAAAAAAAATAGTGGTTCCTCCTTTAGGGAGTATTTTCAAAACATTTTGGGGAACAGTGGTGCTATTGGCATTTTTAGCAGTTAAGCACCAGAGGTAGAAGACATCATGACCTAAGGGAAAAATGGGCTTATAATTAATTTCTCAGCTTAAGATTTGTTTTGCATTGGTCCTCTACATAATTAGTAATTCCCTGATGGTTTAGCTTCTGCCTACAATGCGGGAGACCGGGGTTCAATCCCTGGGTTGGGAAAATCCCCTGGAGAAGGAAATGGCAACCCACTCCAGTACTGCCTGGAAAATCCCATGGATGGAGAAGCCTGGTAGGCTACAGTCCATGGGGTCACAAAGAGTCTGACACGACTGAGCAACTTTACTTACTACATATTTAAAGCTTTCCAAGAATGAATGGGAATCAACAAGATTGTGTTTTCTTTTTTTGCAGCTTTATAAAGAGCCATGCATCAGTTTCGAAAAGTTTATAATAAAAATGCTGCTTACAGCGCTTAAGTCTGTTGTTGCAGTTGTCACATTCAACAAATAAAAATATAGATGCAAGCATCTGAATAGAGTGTCACCTTGCATCAAGTACCCAAGCATTTACTTACTGAGATAATACTTTGTTATCAACTATTTTCCATCTACTTGTTTATTTTTACCTTTGTAAAATGCTCATACATTATATCAATGTTTCTAAACTGCAAGCAAGCATTTTATATACTTCCTAATTCAAGATACTAGAGGGGCATCAAAGTAAAGATACTTACATTATACGATACACACTATACAGTGGGATTGACTGCTTTGATCTCCTTGCAGTCCAAGGGACTCTCAAGAGCTTCTCCAACATAACCAAACCAGTCAATCCTAAAGGAAATCAACCCTGATATTCACTGGAAGGGCTGATGCTGATGCTCCAGTACTTTGGCCACCTTATGTGTAAGAGCCGACTCATTAGAAAAGACCCTGACGTTGGGAAAGATTGCAGGAGGAGAAGGGGACAACAGAGGATGAGATGGTTGGATGGCATCACCGACTCAATGGACATGAATTAGGTAAACTCCGGAGCTGGTGATGGACAAAGAGGCCTGGCATGTTGCAGTTCATGGAGTTGCAAAGTGTCGGACACAACTGCATGTGCTAAGTTGCTTCATTCATGTCTGACTCTTTGCGACCCCATGGACTGTAGTCCACCAGGCTCCTCTGTCCCTGGGATTTTCCAGGCGAGAATACTGCAGAGGGTTTGCCACGCCTTGCTCTAGTCTTTCACATATGACATTATAACTTGCTGTTCAATTACTGAAGAAATATTTGTATATATTTTTTTAGTCGCACTGATAACTCTTCTAGGAAAAGCGTTCTTCTCTTCTAGGAAAGCATTCTAAGACTGAGATAGCATTTGCCAAAAGTGGTGAGGGACATCAGATTCCTTCAATACTTAGGGACAGGAGAATCAGAGTAAACCGTTAGTGAAGATATGAAATAATCCACAGCAGATGATGGCTTATAGGCTTCCAGTATGCTTAAGAAGTGACAGCTGGGAAAAATTTCAAACCTGATGCTTAAAGGCAAATAATCTATAATGCAAGGAAAATTGCACAATATATAAAATATTTCTCTACTGGTCCAAGAAATAACAGGATACTATTAAGAATCCAATGTACACAACCTCTACCTAGAAAAAAGTAGCCTCTGTTCCTCTTGAGGCCATGACAACCACGCTGAACGCAACACTGTCAGTCTTGCCTCCCAGCCCAAGGCCTGAGGGGATGCACCACTTCTCAGCATTACCAAAGCAGCCCAAGAAGTGGAAGAGTGTGTGCACACGTGCTTCTGCTGGTGAAACTCAAAGTGAATAATCACGCTGTAAGATTTGCCCTTACTGAGAGGAGTACGTGACAAGTTACCTGGCCAACTCTAGTATAAACTGTTTGAAGTGTTTTCAATTTAATCATAAGAAACAATAAAGTCGTTTTCACATCACACCATGTCTCCCTTCTCCCAAAGATGAAGAAGCTTCCATCTGACTTAACAAAGGTCAGGACCAAAAAAGATGGAAGGAACATCAAAAAATGAATATTTTAAAAGGCATCCATACTGGTTAATCAGATAGAAGAAATGGAAGAGAACACACAACTATATGGGCATGCTGCACTGAGGAGAACTGAGGGAAATAAACGGTCTGGTGTAGATGTTTAACAGCTCTGATAGCTACCAGGTGCTGTTTACAAATATTCCACTTTCTTTCCAGGCAGACAGTAGGATAATACCAGCCAAACCACCTGGAAGTTACATGCTGCCATGTAACTTGCTCTGGTCAAGGGAATATAAGTGGAAACGGATCACTTGAGGGAAGCCTTAGACAGCCAGAAAGCAATTCAGCACTTTCTCTTGCCACCAGAGCAGTGATACTCAAATACCTGCAAGTGTGGACATGGAGTAGGGCCTGCAGGCAACCCAGGAGGAACAAATCTAATGGCTAGATTATATGCTAATATTTAGGAGCTGTCTGTTACATCAGCATAATCCCTGTAGCATACCCATTTAAACTGGGCCCTATTTCAACTCTGCCGTCACTCCAGTCAATCACCTTTTCACGACCATGTCCATAAAAAAAGTGACACTTCTGCACCGACAAATGCCAAGGAGGTAAATCCCTTGATCTCAACACTAGTATTTGTTGAACGCCTACTACTTGGGAAAAAGTAACAAGACAAACAGAAAAAAGAAGTAAAATCTACTCTGGAATTAACTAATGATTCTACTTTTGAAGTAGAGACAAACATGGCTGAGGTGAACCCCATGTTTTACAAGTGCTTCCTCAGCCTTCAAAGCCCACATCCATGAGGCCATTATTAGAAATATTTCTCTGACTTCAATAATCACCTACATGCCAATTTCCCTTACTGAGCTGGAAACTGCTTGTGACAAAGGCTATTCTACTCTCATTTTTATAACTGCTATCTAGCATGTTGCATGATGTTCTACAAATGGATGAATACCATCTTACACTGTTTATACTGCCAAGAACACTAAGGCAGGACTTGTTAAAACTCTAAAGCCAAAAAAGAAAAAGAGGCTTTATTAAAATAAGGCATGCATATCTCCACAATCAAAACAGTTAAAAGAATCAAGCCTAGAGAAAAGATTCAACACAGATCTGAAAAACTAAGGAATGGAAACTAGTCACAACTTTAACCACACATACTCTAATACATTTGCTTTTCTCTGTCCATGTTCTTCCATAAATAAGGCAGGAGATGTGCAGCTGGCAACTTCAGATTCACTCCTGCCCTCTGCAACCAGAAAGGCAAACACTTCCAATTTTTCCCAGCTTGGATCATATGACCACCCTAGTCCCATCCCTGAACTCAAAATAAATGACTGTAGATTCTCCCAGCTTTGGCAAAAGGCAATGGGTAGATCCTTGGAAGGAAAGCTATGACAAACATAGACAGGGTATTAAAAAGCAGAGACATTACTTTACCAAGGTCTATATAGTCAAAGCTATGCTTTTTCCAGTAGTCATGTATGGATGTGAGAATTGGGCCATAAACAAGGCTGAGCAACAAAGAACTGATGCTTTTGAACTGTGGTGCTGGAGAAGACTCTTGACAGTCCCTTGGACTGCAAGGAGATCAAACCAGTCAATCCTAAAAGAAATCAGTCCTGAATATTCACTGCAATATCTGATGCTAAAGCTGAAGCTCCAATACTGTGGCCACCTGATGTGAAGAACTGACTAATCTGAAAAGATCCTGATGCTGAGAAAGATTCAAAGCGGAAGGAGAAAGGGACGATAGAGAATGAGATGGTCAGAAAGCATTCCAACTCAATGGACATTAATCTGAGCAAACTCCAGGAGACAGTGAAGGACAGAAGAGTGGTATGCTGCAGTCTGAAGAGCTGAACACGACTGACTTAGTGACTGAAAAACAACAGGGGGACCTGGGGCAGAGTAAAATCACTGTGGAAAAGATTAACTATCATGCAAAACACATGGGTGAAGAACTGAAGGATATCATGACACAAGAGAAAGCATTAAGTGACTCAACCATGTCCAATTCTTTGTGACCCTCATGGACTGTAGCCCGCCAGGCTCCTCTGTCCATGGAATTCTCCAGGCAAGAACACTGGGGTGGGGAGCCATTCCCTTCTCCAACGGATCTTCCAGACCCAGGGATGGAAACTGGGTGTCCCACAGAGCAGGCAGATTCTTTACCATCACAGCCACCAGGGAAGCCCTAATATGTAAGGAGGGGCTAATCTCAAATAAACAAATTAAAAGGTCAGTTCTCTTGTATAGTGGGGTTCAAAGGGACATAAACAAAATAGGAAAACTTATTAAGTACATTTACATCAAGAAGTACTCTCACTCAGCTCTCACTCCTTAAACCTATTTTTCTACGGTTTAACATCTCATTACTGTAGAAACACCAATAAAATGAAATTAATGCAATCTTTCCTTATCAAATTAGCAGGAAAATGGAAATGGAAATAACACAAATAGAATGATGAGAAAATGCACTTTTTTTTTTCCTGATGGTGATAAGTAAATTGGAGGGCAAGATTTATGTGAAATAAGTTGACTATAAAAAACTCACTCTGACGAAGCAATTTCATTCCTTGGAACATATTCCTTGAGATACCAAAATTGCAAACATCTAAGCACAAGCAAAAAGTTTTCCCACTGCAACCATCTAACTATCCAAAAAATGAAAATTAATAGTGGAAAATATTGCACATTGATTCAGCAAATCATGTGACCATTTGTAAACAACTGCCAAAAAATCATAATGATAAGAGGAAATGTTCATGTTGGGATATTGAGTGGAAAAAATAGTAGGATCTAAAAGTATTTACAATGTAATCAGCTACATGCTAAATGGTGCTTTAAAGACAGGTAGGGAATTCCCTAGAGGTCCAGTGGTTAAGACTCTTCGCTTCTGTTGCAGGGGGCACAGGTTCAATAACTGATCAGGGAACTAAGATTCCCCCCACCAAAATAAAGACAGACAAAAGTCAAAACAGACTTAACCTCTGGATGATATTTATTTTCTTTTTTGTGTTTTTCTGTATCCCAACCTTTTGAAATAATTTTTTAAGCAAAATATTAATACAAATCTTTATCTTCTATAAAATTAACCCTGGCTTTAAAAACTCCCTGCTTTGAAATGTTAACAGAAAACGATAACCTCAAGATCTCATAATATATTACTCAGTAATAAATAACTAGTAAAACTCTGCAGACAAATTTTGTAATAGGAGTGCGAAGGTGGAGTGGATTGGATTCAGGCATTTTTTTCACACCATTAAAAAAAAAACACTGACAGAACTGAGAAGAAAATTTTATTCTGGGAGAAAGCAAAGGAAGAAAAGAAACAAAGAGCTGATATACCTGACTACCTAAATTTAAAATCTACCATAAATTAGTACTAGAACAAGTAATAAAAAATACTAGCCTATCTCTGTAGGTTGAGTCCCTTTTCATAAAGGGTTCTAATAAAAGAACATCCTCAAAATTAAAAGAGAAAAGGGACACTAAGACAACTCACAAAATATATAAAAATGGCCACTATGTGCGGAAGACCTTCAACTCTATGGTAACCAAAGAAACAGTAACTGTAACCAAAGGAACCCCTTTGCCCCACAAACTTCTACTAAAAAATGGTATGCTGTTTGACCAGGATTTGAAGAACGAGGCATTCTCACAAAGTGTTAGTAGGAGTATAAATTGGTTTAATCAAAACAAGAAAAAAAAAACCAAAGTGATTCAATCT
The DNA here is from genome assembly GCA_006410675.1 of Oreotragus oreotragus. Taxonomy (NCBI): domain Eukaryota; kingdom Metazoa; phylum Chordata; class Mammalia; order Artiodactyla; family Bovidae; genus Oreotragus; species Oreotragus oreotragus. The sequence continues at coordinate 50,187 of SJYX01019332.1, read as the reverse complement.
TTCTCAAAGACAATTTAGCATTCTGTTAAAAAAGTCTTCAGGGACTTCCCTGGTGGTCCAGTGATTAAGACTCTGTGCTTTCAATGCAGGGGACATGGACTCAATCCCTGGCAGGGGAACTAAGATCTCAAATCCCATGCAGCACCAAATATAAAAGTCTTCAAAGTAATTCATATCCTTGGATCCTATGAACCTATTGCAGGAATCTGACTCAATAAAATCAGAATCATACTTAAATGTGATAGGCATGGAAGTAATATATTTTACAGAAAAAAAATGAGGGATAATTCAAATCATGGAGTAGAAATACAAACCATCATTATCTCTGAGTAAAAAGATTAAATTTATCTTAATTCTTTAATTCTCCCAAAGCATCCAATTTTCTGTTCTCATCATGCTGTGTTTTTATAACAAAGTCAAACCTTCACTACAGCAACCTTAACTGAGGTTGCTATAAAACTGAATTCAATCCTACCACTGACATTTTAGAAAAACAACAAAAAAATGCTAATGAAAATGCTAATGAATGGCCAAGAGGGAGGGATAGCCTGCAAATACCTGTGCCAGCAGTGGGAAGGCCTAATAGCTCTCAGAGCAAGCCCACACACAAGTAGAAGAGATGAAGGATTTCCGGAAGAAGAAAGAGAACACACTGAGAGAACAGACCAATGGTATGCCAACAAATTATGGAAGAAGGGAGAAGAGAAAAACAGGAGAAGAAGAGAGATGAAGAATGGGTGAAAAACAACAGAGGGAATAATCAAGAGAAAATAAATACATCCCAAAGATCCAAGTTTCTTTTACCTTATGGATGAACTAAACCTTTTCTTCTTAAGGCAAAAAAAGGTAAGTGACCTTGATTTGGGAAAAAGACAAAGTGGTCACAGAAAGGAAGCTACACAAAAAAGGACACATTCACCCAAGTTGGGAAGGAAACAGAGCAAATCAAAAATGAATGAATTAAGAAATTCTAGGAGGGAAAAAACTTAAATTCTAAACTCAAAGAGTTAAATAACCTTCAGTTATAAGTACTTCATGCCCTCCTCTAAGTCTTTCGTCATCTGGATCAAGTGGTTTGTGCAGTAAGAACAGTTGGCATAAAGAAAGGAATCGGACTGGAGAGTGAAGCATTCCGGAATCAAGCCCTGTCTCTACACAGCAGCTGTGTCAAGCCGAGCAAGCATTTATAAAACAGGGACTACATATTCACTAGCACACAATTTCTGCGAGTCTCAAAGTGAAAGAATATGTAGATCTGCTGGAGTAGATGCTGTTATTATTGCCACTATTTCAATCACTGGACCATTGTGAATATATCCACAAGACAAAAGCCACTGTGTTTTGGAAACAAAAGTCATAATAGTAGTTATTTTACTTAGGAAAGCTAGGCAACAGGAAATCAGGTTAGAAGAATGGAAAATACAGTTACAACTGCTCTCTCCCTATAAATGCCAATCCTCTCACTCCCCAACATCCCTGGAGAGGTTTCTCAGAAGCTACATAACTGGTACTACAGCACACTCCACTGAGGCTTCACAAGTCAGTCTGGGGTTTGAGGTCCCTTCCAGTCCTGACAATCTATCACAAACAAAAGTATCAACCTTGCTAAAATGGCAACATGAGATTCAGATGTGCGAATATACTCTCATTTGCATTATTAGCCAAAATGATAAGACTTTTTGGCGGAAGTTCCAAATCCCTATGTACTGATCATAATTATACTTCTCCCCATAAAAACAGGAAACACCTAAGCAATCAATATTACTAAATTATGGTATTAACCACAGTAGACATGAAGACTTTAAAAGTCATGTTTTTACATGATTTTTAAAGACAGGAAACAACACATATGATACTAGACTTCAAGAAAGTGAATATGCCCTCTTTTGCATATTATTTTTGCCAGGAAATGTTTCTTGAAGACATAAAAGTTGAAATCATGAGAGATGAAATGAGGCTGCATAACTGAAAGGGAGGAAGGATTCAAGTCTTACAAAAACTCTTAATTACACCTTGCTTTATGTATTTTGTTATGTTTCTGCCATTCCAAAGAAAGTTAAATTTCATTATTTTCCATCAATTGAGCAGTTATCATTGACGGGATTAAAACACATAAACTTTAGGGAAAGATCCATTCTACACATCTAAATGAATTCAATCTTGAGCACAACTTCGCTATTAAAAGCCAATGCATCTTAATCAACTAGAATTAACTGTGTCTATTTTCCACTCACATTTTAAAATACATAATACAAGAGAATATTTAAATAATTTTCCCTATTACTGACGTGCAAGAAAGATGATGCTGAAACATCACTGGATTTACAAGTAACATACTGTGTGACAGTGCAAAATGTTTGTCAATCATATCAAGAGTCTAAGCATAACCTGAGGATTAATATGTACAAAACTCCGTTTGAAAAGTACAAGTAACTTATATGCTTATGCATGCACACTAGAATGGCTCAGCAGATAAAGAATCCGTCTTCGATGCAGGAGACACAGGAGATGTAGGTTCGATCCCTAGGGTGGGGAAGATCCCCCTGGAGAAGGAAATAGCAACCACTCCAGTATTCTTGCCTGGGAAATATCACTAACAGAGGAGCCTGGGGAGTTATGACACAAATGAACCACTAAGCACACACACGTGCACGCACATGGAGGAATGGCTCAATGTTAGCAGTGAGTCTAAGTGGACTGTGAAAATAGTACATTTTTCTTTATACTTCCCTGTATTTTCCAAGTTCTCTAAAATATGTAACATTTTTGTAATGGGGGTTGATATTTTCTAATCAGCAGCATAAACAAAGTATGCCGCTTTATTTACATTTAGATTTACATTTTGTAAATGTAAAAAAAAGCAAAAAATTTAGAACAAAACTCTGTACTAAGCATTGTTCTAAAAGTTTAACATATTGTAATACTGAAATTAACTAATAACCCTGTAAAATAAGTATCCTCACTGTATGGACTAAAAAAAAAAAAAAAATTGAAGTTTTCTGAAGGATATATAACAAAGGACACACAGCTATTTCACAAGAGACAAAAATTACACACAAACTGTCCTAGCCCAATGTCCAAATGTTCAACCACTAAAATAGCCTGACATGAGCAATTTGACATTTACCTTTTATAAATATATAAAATATTTATAAATTATATATATATTTTACTAGGCAATATATTGGAGAAGGAAATAGCAACTCACTCCAGCATTATTGCCTGGGAAATTCCATGGATTCTGGTGGGCTACAGTCATGTTGTCATGACTTAGTGACTAAACAAGACAATATATACATGATAATGCCTCAAAATGTTGCATAAGGTAATCTTATTAGAGTTTAGCCACAATCTACTTTAATCTACGATGCACTGGAAAAGTAGGTCCAAGCAAATCTGAGTATGTTATGCATAAAATGAGAGTACTTAACTAAACGAGACATGGAATTCAACATGCAGCAGAATGTATCTGATTCTTCATATTACCTCCTATACAACGACTCCAACTAAAACAGACCAACTCAACATCAAACACTGAGAATGGATACGCTAACAGACAACCTCACCAGCCTGTCAGCATCCATGTGTTGTCAAAAAACAAGATGGGGAAAAAACTCAAAAGCTAGGTAACAAAACTCAAGATCTGAAACGAAGGTTCCTTTCAAATAAGGTAAATAAACCAAGTCACAACACACATGAAGGAAGCGATCACAAATGGCTGAAAGGTATGTTGTAGCCTGTGTATAAGACAGTGAGGAGAAAGAAGAGGCCAACAAAACATGATGTGCCACATGCTAACAAACCAGAGATTCAAGTTTTGATAATGACTGAGAACTATTTTTTGAGCCTGGGGGTGGGGGTAGGGATGATTAAATAATCACTCTGAATTCCAGTTCTGTGCTACCTAGCTCAAAAATTAGAAAAGAAATTCCATTTACAGTGAACGATTTAAGCTCTGGTCCACATAGTGAGGTTTTAAAAAAACTTTCTTTAATACCAGTTTCTTTTCAAATTACCATTAAATACATACCTTCCTCCTATCGAGTCGTCTTGTGGTTGGGCCCCGGCAGTGTTCCTCTGTGAACGTCGCAGTGACCCCCCTGGATTGTTATTAGGCCGGTTGGACATTGGCACCTCTCTCTTGAAGGGACATACCCTTTCTAGACACTATCATTCACTAAAAGGGAAAAAAAGAGAGAAAAAAAAAGTCAACTATATATGATACAACACCAAAATGAAGGAACCGTAAGAGGAAACTCTATATATAAGTTTGATCAGACAGCCTTCACCAATGCTGCACTGTCTTAATCTCTGAAGTCTGGTCGATTAAGCTGTCATAAAGTGTTGCTCAGTCATGTCATTCTTTGTGACCCCATGAACTATAGCCCACCAGGCTCCTCTGCCCATGGGGATTTTCCAGGCAAGAATACTGGAGTGGGTAGCCAGTTCCTTCCCCAGGGGATCTTTCCAACCCAGGGATCGAATCCAGGTCTCTCCACATTGCAGAGTCTTTACCATTTGAGCCACCAGGGAAGCCCCATAAACTGTCAGGACTACATCAAATTCAAAGCATTAGGTCCAGAACCCACCAGATAAAATCTACTTATATTTCTCATGGAATGACCAAGAAATTCCCAACTCAAAAAAAAAAAGAGTAGAAATCTTTGCTTCCACATTTCTAGTCAAAGAAAGGGGCATTGCATCTAAAGTCATAACACCTTGGCTGAAGTCGTGTCACAGAACAGGTTTTAAAGGAGTCTGCCTTTGTACAATCCACAACCTCTAGCCTCAGATTCCCCAGCCACAGAATAGAAACAATATATGCCATGGGTACTTCACAGTACTGCTGTGGCCAAATGAAACCACGAACACAAAGGAAATGGCAAAGCAGGAAAAAGCAGCTCAAGTACAGAAAACTGAGAAATGGTCCCAGATCGCCTGGATTTCAACATCAGCTGTGCTGGCTCTGACTCCAGACAAGAAACTTGCTCTCTAGATTGGTTTACCTCTTCTGTAAAGTCAGTTATCATCTATCTCATGGAGATGTCAGCAATAAGAAATTTGTGAACATAGTTCCTAAGTGTAATAACAATTTAGTTCAAAACAGAGTTCTTAATTTGTTTCAACTTTTTATCTTTCTGTAAGAAACTAATATACATGGAAAAAGGCTGATACTCAAAATAAGTTTAGCTGATAAAATAGGTCAAAGTTACTACAGAGAGATAAAAAAACTGCAATTTTTATAAGTCAAATCTGACACAATTTTTAAGTCTCCAGTCAAATTCCAAGTATAGTTCTTCAGTTAACTTCTACTTATTGGGGAGGGAACAGAAGGACTAATCATATGACATTACAAGAGTTGTGCCAAAAGGAATATAAATTAATCAAAACTCAATCTATTACTGGATTTAAGAGATTTCCATCCACCGTAACAGCAAAGTGGGTTTTCTTTTGAGTCACATACTGAACCAATTCAGTAGAGAAGGGCTATTTCTATCACACATTACCATACCACCAATTAATATACTAAATAAACTTTAGTCAGAAGGTTCAAATTACTAATAGAATTACTCTCAATTTTATAAAGAAAAAAAGAGAAAATACTATGCAAACATTAAAAAAGAAAGAGCAAAGTTCAATTAACATGAACTGATGGAAAGGTCTCTCCCAGATATGCTACAGGAAAAACAGTATAATTTCCATCTATGTGTACATATAAATTTAGAAGGTTTGCATATGTATGTTTATGTATTATTTACACATTAAAAATTGGTAGAAATAAATTCATAAAACAGATGTTAATTTAACCCCTCCCCTCCAGCCTTATCACCAGTTTCACTTTCCATGGTTTCAGTTACCTACTTAAAAATTAGTTTTCAATTACAATTTTCAAAGTAAAGTTTTCAATTCCAAATAGCTGGTGAAACCACATGCCATCCGTGTCTGTCCCACTCAGAATGTGAATCATCCCTCTATCTGCTGCGTCCACTATATATATGCTCCCCACCCATTAGTATAAGAAAAACACAGTAGATGTACAGAACTCAGTACTACCTACGGCTTCAGGAATCTACTGAAGATCCTGAAACGTATCCCCCTGAAGATGGTACTGACTAACTCTGAAAAAGAGGACTGGGTCTAAGATGAAAGGAGTAATTTTTGTTATCTATTTTTTGAAAGCAATAAGGTAGGTCATTTGATTACAAACGTTGGGCTCTTATGTCAAACTGCCTCTGACTGAGTTCAGATCTTAACTCTGCTGCTGCTAAGTCACTTCAGTCGTGTCCGACTCTGTGTGACCCCATAGACGGCAGCCCACCAGGCTCCCCCATCCCTGGGATTCTCCAGGCAAGAATACTGGAGTGGGTCCATTTCCTTCTCCAATGCATGAAAGAGAAAAGTGAAAGTGAAGTCGCTCAGTCTGTCCGACTGTTAGCAACCCTATGGACTGCAGCCCACCAGGCTGCTCCGTCCATTGGATTTTCCAGGCAAGAGTACTGGGGTGGGGTGCCATTGCCTTCCCTGGATCTTAACTCTAGTATCAACAAAATGTATGACCTTGTATGGCTTCCCTGGTGGCTCAGATAGTAAAGAATCTGCTGCAATGCAGGAGACTGCCTGCAATGCAGAAGACCTAGGTTTGATCCCAGGAGACTGCCTGCAATGCAGAAGACCTAGGTTTGATCCCTGGGTCCAGGAGATCCCGTAGAAAAGAAAATGGCAACCCATTCCAGTATTTTTGCTGGGACAATCCCACGGGCAAAGGAGCCTGGCAAGCTGCATGCAGTCCATGGGGTCACAAGAGTCGGACACAAATTAGCAACTAAACCACCACCACCAAGAACTAAATAAAAGACCCATCCTATTTCAGAATTCATCCAGGAAGTTTTACCATTTCAAACGCCATCTCCATGCCATCTTGCCTGGACCCCCAACAGTGTGGACACAAGAGAACAGCATGATACTGTTTCTTTCACTTTGAAAAGCAAAGAAAACTGTTACTAAAGAGGTTTAGGAGATCTTACCTGCCCATTTTTGGCTATTAAATGTCTACTGTATGCCATGGGGCGTTAAGTAATTCAAATGAATATAGAAGTCATACTGGTTAATTTAACCTATAGTTAGTAAAGTAACCTTAATAATGCTCCCAAAACCTTCAGAGTTTGTCAATCAGCACCAGGCGATTCACGGATAATTTTTGAAATTTAAGAGAGGAAAAGTGGCAAGTAAGAAGACATTTACTATCTACTATTTAAAGCATATCTACTTTTAAAGCATAAACTGCTCTTTAAGTAAGGAGGCCAGGCTCTGTAAAACTTTGGAGTTTGAACTGCCCAAAAGTAAATATAAGAGTAACATATAATACACATAGGATTTCCCCCTCTGCCAGCTATCAACAAATTCAGAGACAGAAGGGATCCTTGGGGGTGATCAAGTTCAATGCTTTACATTACAGACAATTCCAGATGAAGAAAGTTCAAGTTATCTGATGAGGAATTAGTCCTCTGAACCCTGATATGCAGGCAACCTATTCCCTCTACAGAGTTCACTACGACCTGAAATTCTCAAAACTTAACTCTTTGGCTCCAGACATGAGCCCAAAAATCAGCATGCAATAACTTCCTTCTTGCTATGTGAGTATTCTGTGCTGTCTTCAACAATTAGCATACCTACCACATTTTATTAATTAAATTTTAAAACACAAAGTTAGAGTTACACTAATAAAAAAACTACATTGCTGAAAATTGTTTTGACTAACTGAAATGAAAACGAACTCAAAGATTCCACCTTAATAGGCATCTCATAATGGAGAAGCTAGAAGGTTTAAGGTTTAAGTCCAGTCTACTAATAACTCTTTCAAGTACTGAAATACATGAGTCTTCTAACCATGGATTATATGCCTTCATTTCAGTAGAAATAATCACCAACATTTTCTACATGAAACCTTTGCCATTAATTCCTAAAGCACTGAAATCAAAGAGATGGCACATATGACTTTGATTTCAACAGAAAAAGCATAAAAACACTGATATGTTCAAGATTGAAAGCAAACTCATAGAACAGATAGATGGTTACCAGAAGCAGGCTGGCTATAGGGTGTGGGCCAAATGGGTAAAGGAAGTCAAAAGGCACAAACTTCCAGCTGTCAAGGAAGTTTTATTATTATAGGAGTTTAATATATAGCATGATGACTAAGTTAATATTACTGTACTGCATGTTTGAAAGTTGCTAAGAAAGTAGATTTTGGAAAAAATTCTGTACATATGGTGATTGATGTTAACTATACTTTGTAATCATTCTGCAATATATACAAATATCAAATCATTATGCTGTGTTAAACTAATACAATGATGGATGCCAATTATACCTCAAATTAAAAAAAAAAAACTTGCTCTGCAAACAAACTCATAACTTTGTTCACATCTCTAAGCATCAACAAATTTACCCACTGTATAGATTAAATGGCATATGAATTTTATGTGAAAATGTATTTACCTCTCAGGCAAACAGAATTTCTTCAGGAAAAAAAGAACTGTATTATTAATCTACATTTTAAAATTCATTCTCAAAGTTTCATAAGAAGGACATTCTTTCAATAAAACTTCAACTGTAAACATTCTGGAAATTAAGTTTCCTTTAATTTCACAATTCAAAATCATAGAAGATAGGTTAAGGCTAGGGGGAAAAGTTATATAGTTAACTTGGTATATAGAAGATATGGTACTTCTTCCTAGTCAAATGGCCAAAAGATGAAGGAAAATAAAAGTTAGCATTTGTGCAAAATTTTTATCACATGAAGGAAGCTGGACAGACTGGGGAATACATCTCCAATTTAGTGACCAAGAGCAGTCTTGTACAGCCCCAAACCAAGCTAGTACGTTTACCTATGTAACCACTATCACCTATTTGACAGGCAACTCTTAAACACTGAAGAAAAGTTCTATTATTTTCACAGTAAAGACAACACTTTTCTAAAAATCTAATATCCCACAGAGTATTTGTAGAAAGTTTTCAGCTCTCAGAATTGACACTTAAAGGGAATTTTACTTATCCAACGTGTTTCCCCTCCCCACTTCCCAATTTCTTATGCTTTCATTTAGATATGGTCCTCCAAAGAGACTTCATTTGGCTTCAGATTATAAAACTGGGGTTTAACAGTTAGCAACGTAATTAACACAATTTCCACAGCACTTTATTCATTTGTTTATCCTAATAAACAAAATTTAAATGTGCCAATGAATCTTATTAACCGTGCTGCTTATTATTCCTACTTTACAAATAAGGAAACTGCAGCATTACAAAATTAAGTTGCCTGCATTCAACAAGTATTAGCATCTGGACATGCAGGCTGCAAGGAACAACATCCAGAATTGTGGAGGTAAACAACTGCAAACACCAGATCAAAAAGGATATGACTCACTACTATCTTAGGAGAAAGGACAGTAAGTTAAACGTACCAAAAGCAGTATTAAACAACTCTACAGTAAAATGGAATGGAAGCCACCCTAGCTTTTAATAGAAATCACTATGGCTTAAGTAGGAAAAACAGCATCAAACACAACTATCTTTAAAATGGGAATGAATATCCTTTAAGCTTCCTTAAAAGCAAGGGATTGAGAGGTGCTGAGATACAGAGGCAAATAAAACAATCCGTGCTCACAAAGAGCTTATTACTGCTCTATATCCCCCTTACTCAACTATCCTACAGAAAGGCCGAGGCTCAAATCCTAGCTCTGCGACTTAATAAGATATACAAAACCTGACCTTCATCTCTGTTTCCTTCTCCGTTAAACTATAGAGATAATACTATTAGCTTAGGGTTTAGGAAAAGAACAATTGTAAGGCTCTTGGAACAGCGCCTGACACATACAGCAGCCATTTAATGGGTGACTAAAAATACAATAAATGACTGGTGAATCTGGGGGAAAAGGAGGGGATTCACAAAGTCCAACATCTTGAATAAGAAAAGAATTAAAAAGAAAAAAAGAAAAGGATTAGGAAAAAAAGAAAAGAAGTAGAGAAGGAAAAATAACCCCTGAAATTCTATAAAACCATTTAGAACTGTTTATATTTCACTCTGATTCAAGAAGGAGGTAATAAAAAAAAATAATCCACAGAACATAGTACAGTTACAAGTCAAATGTCAAACTCTTAGTAGTTTTATCTGAGAACAGTGCAATGTGGCTTATGAATCTTTAATGAACATTTGTTTAGCAAGCTAAACATTGGTTTCCATTAGGGAAGACAGAAATGTATTTTCTTTCTTCCAGTTAATCAGAAAAGTTCTGTAAGAAATAAGAGCCACTAACTACAGGGAAAGGAGTAGGTGATCTGCAAATGGGGTCTGTTAAGCTTTTAATTCAATTTAGGGGCATTTGAAACCATTCCGATGTCATGCTGAAATACTGTGCAACACGTAAAAATTAGTTTTTCCAAATTATATTTTTTGTAACTCTAGAAAGTAACATTTACTGATAAAAATACAGATTTGAAAGTGAACACAGAAATACAAATGATTATGGGTAATGTTTATTTTGTGTTTACCATGTCTCAGGGAAAGTACGTCTCCAGTTAAATTTCACAATCCTACAAAATTGGTACAGACTGGAAATAAATTTCTTTCAGAGAAACTGTGGCACACAGTACACTGTAATCAACGTAAGCCTACAGAGCTAATAGGTAACAAGGCCAGCAAACATGGGTTTGATTTAAAGTCCAGGCTCCTTATGACTATACTGTGTGCCTGAACAAAAGCAGAAAAATATTTTACATTTATACCTTTTCTAAAAAATCAAAATATTAAGAGAACACGACATTCCAAGCTAGGGGAATACCTAGAGACTCCTAATCCTTACATTTCTATGAGATAACCAGTTTAATGGAACAAACCTTAAATGAATAATTATCATGAAACATGCTAAATGGTATGAGAAGCAGTATCAAGATAATATTGGAAACAAAAAGGGTAACTTAAATTTGCCCTCAGCAGGTTGTAAAGGTCCAATTTAAAAGGTTAGAGCTTAACAATCAAATATGAGAAAGAGAAATTAAGGAAACAGTTCCATTTGCCATCGTATCAAAAAGAATCAAGTGCCAAGAATAAACTCTGCTTAAGGAGACTTCCCCAGGCGGTGCTAGTGGTGAAGAACCTGCCTGCCAGTGCAGGTTAGACCTAAGACTCGCCAGTTCGATTCCTGGGTCGGGAAGATTCCCTGGAGCAGGGAATGGCAATCCACTCCAGTATTCGTGCCTGGAGAATCCCATGGACGGAGGAGCCTGGCAGGCTACAGTTCATGGGGTCGCACAAAGCTGGACACAACTGAAGCAACGTAGCACAGCATGGCACCACAAGGAGACAAAAGAGGGCTTCTCCGACAGCTTAGCGGTAAAGAATCTACCTGCCCGCGCAGGAGACAGGTTTGATCCCTGGGTGGGGAAGATCCCCTGGAAAAGGAAAAGACAACCCAGTCCAGTATTCTTGCCAGGAAAATCCCATGCACAGAGGAGCCTAGCAGACTACCGTCCATGGGGACGCAAACAGTCAAAACATGACTTAGTAACTAACCAACAACAACAGGAGGTAAAAGATCTGTACTCTGAAAACTCTTTAAGATGCTGACGAAAGAAATAAAGATAATACAAACAGATGGAAAGATATACTATGTTCTGGGATTTAAAGAAATTGATTTTGTTAAAATGACCATACTACCCAAGGCAATCCACATATTCAATGCAATCCCTATCAAATTATGAAGGGCACTTTTCACAGAACTAGAACCAAAAAAAATCTGTTTTAAATTTGTATGGAATCACTAAAGATCCCAAAGAGTCAAAGCAATCTTGGGAAACAGAGCTGGCAGTGCCAGGCTCCTTGACTTAAGACTACACTAGAAAGCTAGTCATCAAAACAGTCTGGTATTGGCACAAAAACAGACATATAGATCAATGAGACAGGACAGAAAGGCCAGAAATAAATCCATGCACCTATGGTCAATTAAACAATGACAGAGGAGGTAAGAATATACAATGGAGAAAAGATAACCGCTTCAATAAGGGATGCTGCAAACATGATGGCCACATGTAAAGGATTGAAATTAAGAGCATTCTCTTAACACCATATACAAAAATAGACTCAAAATGGATTAAAGACCGGAACCTGAGACCAGATACTATAATACTCCTAGAGGAAAACATAGGTAAAACATTCTGTGACATAAATTGTAGCAAAACTCTTTTGGATCCATTTCCTAGAGTAATTGAGTTGCAAAGAGTCTGACATGATTGAGTGACTGAACAACCTAGAGTAATGGGAACAAAAGCAAAACTAACTAACAGAACCTAGTTAAACTTACAGGGAAGGCAATGGCACCCCACCCCAGTACTCTTGCCTGGAAAATCCAATGGACGGAGTAGCCTGGTGGGCTGCAGTCCATGGGGTCGCTAACAGTCGGACAGACTGAGCGACTTCACTTTCACTTTTCTCTTTCATGCACTGGAGAAGGAAATGGCAACCCACTCCAGTATTCTTGCCTGGAGAATCCCAGGGATGGGGGAGCCTGGTGGGCTGCCGTCTATGGGGTCACACAGAGTCGGACACGACTGAAGTGACTTAGCAGCAGCAGCAGCAGTTAAACTTAAAAAGTTTTTGCACAGCAAAGGTAACCATAAACAAAAAGAAAACCTACAGACTAGGAGAAAATATTTGCAAACAATGAGACCAACAAGGAATTAATTCCCAAAATATGCAAATAGTTCATGTGGTTTATTATAAAAATAAATAAATAGGCAGAAGACCTATACAGACATTTCTCTGAAAAGACGTTCAATGCTGCTAACTTAGAGAACTGCAAATCACAACTACACTGAGGTATGACCTCAGACCAGTCAGAATGGCCATCATTGACAAGTCTACAGATAATAAATGCCAGAGAGGGAGGGTGTGGAGAAAAAGGAATTCTCCTACCCTGCTGGTGGGAATGCAAAATGGCACAGCTACTATGGAGAACAGTATGGAGGTTCCTTAAATTAAAAACAAGCGTTATCATATGATCTTGCAATCCCACTCCTGGACATCTATCCAGAGAAAATTGTAATTCAAAAAGATACATATTCCAATAGTTATAGCAGCACTATTCACAATATCTAAGACATGGAAGCAATCTAAATGTCCATGGATAAGGAAGATGTGACCAAAAAAAAAGAGGTAGCACTTACCTATAAAATGAAGTATTACTCAGCCAGAAAAAAGAATGAAGTAATACTACTCACAGCACCATGAATGGATACAGAGATTAGGAGATTAAGTAAATCAAACTGAAAAAAGCGTCATCTGATATAACGCATATATGGCATCTAAAAAATGATACAAATGAAACTATTTGCAAAACAAACTCACAAACATAGAAAAAAAACTTACAAGTTCCTAATGGGAACAGCAGGAGAGTTGGAGGGGAGGACAGATTAGCAATCTGGGATTATCCGATATATACTACAATACATAAAATAGATTAACAACAAGGAACTATTCTATAGCACAAGGAACTATATTCACTATCTTGTAATAACCTACAATGGAAAAGAATCTGAAAAAATATACAAGTATGTACAATGGAATCCCTTTCAGTTCAGTTCAATTCAGTCACGCAGTCGTGTCTGACTGTTTGCGACCCCATGAATCACAGCATGCCAGGCCTCCCTGTCCATCACCAACTCCCGGAAATTTACCCAAACTCATGTCCATCGAGTCAGTGATGCCATCCAGCCATCTCATCCTGTCGTCCCCTTCTCCTTCTGCCCTCAATCCCTCCCAGCATCAAAGTCTTTTGCAATGAGTCAACTCTTTGCATGAGGTGGCCGAAGTACTGGAGTTTCAGTTTCACCATCAGTCCTTCCAATGAACACCTTTAGATGGACTGGTTGGATCTCCTTGCAGTCCAAGGGACTCTCAAGTGTCTTCTCCAACATCCCAGTTCAAAAGCATCAATTCTTCAGTGCTCAGCTTTCCTCACAGTCCAATTCTCACATCCATACATGACCACTGGAAAAACCACAGAATCACTTTACTGTACACCTGAAATTAACACAACACTGCAAATTAACTACACTTCAATTTTAAAAACGGTTAAAGAGAAAAAAAAGGTGGAACTGTGAGGAACGCACTGAGGAATAAGAGAATAAGATACAATGTAAGGGATGCTAGGTTAAGTTCATCCCTGGGGCTGAAACATGAAGTATAGGAAGAACATGGACCTAGAAATAAGTCTAAACTGTATCATGAAGGGCCTAAAGATAAAAACTTGGGATTTAAGACCTACAGATAAGGAGATCAACTATTAAGTCACCAAACAGACTTAAGGATGGATGTTGTTGTTCAGTCACTAAGTCATGTCTGACTCTTCTGCAACCCCATGGACTGGCGCCCACCAGGCTCTCTTTCCAACTGAGCCGCCAGGGAAGCTCGAAGGATGGATAAGGGCTCAACAACAATGGAGGCTGAAATGAAGAGATGGGAATCAAGAAACATTCAGACAATACAATCTATACAATGAAGAAAAAAGTCTAGAATTATGTTTATCAAACTTCAGCAGACTTTGCATTAAAATGTCACACTCAGTTTCTGGTGCTAAGGGTTAAGAAAAGTTTTTTAAAACATATAAAGAATTTTGGTAACTGTTTATCTTTTCAATGCCATATGACAAAAACTAACAGGCTCACTTAGGAATTACTAAATTTTTCTAAAAGAACATTAACTTTGCTATTTCCTATTAATTCAGGTTTCAGACAATAAATTTGTTATGTTGGAACTCCCCTGATGGTCCAGTGGTTAAGACTGTGGTTCCAATGTAGGGGGTGCAGGTTCCAAACATGGCTGGGAAACTAAGATCCAACACGCAACTAAGTCCACAACTAGAGAGTACAGTGCTGCAACAAAAGATCCTGCATGATGCGATGGAGATCCTGTGTGCCACAATTAGGACCTGACACAGCCAAATAAATAAATAAAAAGTCTTGAGCATATTTAGATAAAAGAAAAGAAAATGAAAGGACTAGGAAGAAGGTACAGTTTCAGGAGGAAAAGAAGAATTAAGAGCACATGTCTTAGACCAGATCTCCAAGACAAGAAATGACAAATGGCAGCAAGGATGTAAATGCCCTAGCTTAACAAAACCTGGATTTTAAAGCATGAGACCAGTAGGGGAGAATGGAGATTTCAAAGAGTTCCCTAACACAGAACAGGGAAAGGAGCTGACTATGGGAACAGAGGACTGCTCAGCAGCATGAAGAACCTATCAAGATTGGAAATCACAAACCTAAGTGCCAGTCCACACTTAATGTAATTTTCTCATTTATGTAGGAAGAAACTCTCATCCAGAGTGAACTGCTCCAGAGCAACATCTATTCAGAGATGGACCAGAACAGCTGAATCCAGCTCTCCAGAATTAACGGGACAAGGTACACTTTCCATGATGCCATTCTACTTCTAAACATGAATTTAACCACTTTGTATGTACTGATCTGTCAACAGTCAATCAATTAACAGAGATGGAAAGAGGTCAAAACTGACCCTTGAGAGTCCAAACAGTAGTTTCTATACTATGCCTTCATTTACAAACAAATCACCAACTAAAGAGCTTGCAGCCAACACTTGATCTTCTAAGCATTACCCAACGCTGAACAACGGAATTCAACACTGGGCACACATATCGATGCCAGCACCCACATTTTATGACTGCAATAGGCCTTGAGACTCTACCTTATTGCCATCTGGCAAAAGTCAATGAGATTAATTTTGGCATCATTTTCACAAAGAGTACTTTTTTTTTTTTTTTGGTATTAAGCCACACACTTCATGCTGTAGCTCTCTTAGAAAGGTCCTGTTTCTTGTTCAGTGGAAATTAAGATTCACAACTATCTCTATTAACACACTTCTGCTGCTCAGTCACCCAGTCATGTCAACGCCATGGACTGCACCACGCCAGGCCTCCCTGTCCCTCACCATCTCCCAGAGTTGCCCAAGTTCATGTTGACTGCATCGGTGATGCCGTCCAATCATCTCATCCTCTGACGCCCTCTTCTTCAGCCCTCCATCTTTCCCAGCATCAGGGACTTTTCCAATGAGTCACCTGTTTGCATCATCAGGTGACCAAAATACTGGCACTTCAGCTTCAGCGTAAGTCCTTCCAGTGAATATTCAGGGTTGATCTCCCTTAAGATTGACTGGTTTGATCTCTTTGCTGTCCAACGGACTTTCAGGAGTCTTCTCCAGCACCATAGTTGGAAGGCCATCAATTCTTTGGCATTTTGCCTTCTTTATGGCTCATCTCTCAAAACCATATGTGACCACTGGGAAGGAAGATCAGAGCCTTGACTATATGGACCTTTGTCAGCAGAGTAATGTCTCTGTTTTTCAACAGAGAAAAGTAACATATTAATTACACAACAGCCACAAATACTCGAGCCTAAGCACACTTGATTCAAAAGATTTTTTTAAACCAAGATATTATCGCAAGAATAGAAATAGGAGATAGCAGGGAAATGGCTCCTTTACTTCCTCCCTAAAATCAAGAAAAATGAGCATCTGTTTAAAAAATTAAGAAGAAATCTTCACTTATAATGAAACTAGAGAAAAGTTGGCTACACCCTAAATCAGAGAAGAAAACTTGCCAGATATAATAAAATCTGTACCAAAAAAAAGGGAAGAGATAAAGACTATGGAGCATTAAAAAAAGGCGGGGGGGAGGGTAAGAAAAGAAGTTCCTGTCAATGACCCTTTCTTTGAAAAAAAACTATAAACTGTGAACCAAGAGCAACAAAAGATCAAAATACCTCCTGCTAGGGGCCAGGTTCCCATGCAAGATTGTCAAGGGAGGTGTTGTTCAGTAGCTAAATTGTGTCCAATCATTTGCGATCCCATAGCTTTCAGCATGTCAGGCTTCCCTGTCCTTCACTATCTCCTGGAGTTTGCTCAAATACATGTCCATTCAGTTGGTGATGCCACACAACCATCTCATCCTCTGCCATCCCCTTCTCCTCCTGCCCTCAATCTTTCCCAGTAACAGGATCTTTACCAATGAGTCAGCTCTTCATATCAGGTGGCCAAAGTACTGGAGCTTTAGCTCCAGCATCAGTCCTTCCAATGACTAGTTGATTTCCTTTAGAATTGACTGGTTTGATCTCCTTGCAGTCCAAGAGACTCTCAAGAGTTGTCTCCAACAACACAGTTTGAAAGCATCAATTCTTCAACACTCAGCCTTCTTTATGGTCCAACTTTCATCTCTGTACATGACTACTAGAAAAATCATAGCTTTGACTATATGGACCTTTGCTGGCAAAGGGAAGTCTCTGCTTTTGAATACTCTGTCTAGATTTGTCATAGCTTTCTTTTCCCAAGGAGCAAGCAAGCATCTTTTAATTTCATGGCTGCAGTCACTGTCTGCAATGATTTTGGAGCCCAAGAAAATAATATCTGTCACTGTTTCCATTGTTTCTCTATTTGCCATGAAGCGATGGGACCGGATACCATGATCAAGTCAGCTTTTTCATTCTCCTCTTTCACCCTCATCAAGAGGCTCTTTAGTTCCGCTTCCCTTTCTGCCATTTGAGTGATATCATCTGCATATCTGAGGTAATCGGTATTTCTCCCGGTAATCTTAATTTCAGCCTGTACTTCATCCAGCCCAGTATTTAGCATGATGTACTCTGCAGAGAAGTTAAATAAGCACGGTGACAATATACAGTCCTGACATGCTCCTTTCCCAATTTGGAAACATTCCATTGTTCCATGTCCATTTCTAACTGTCGTTTCTTGACCTGTAAGCAGATTTATTGGGAGAAAATAAGGTGGTCTGGTACTCTGCCTCTTAAGAACTTTCAACCGTTTGTTGTGATCCACATAGCTGAAGGCTTATAGCATAGTCAATGAAGCACAAGTAGATGTTTTTCTGGAATCCCCTTGCTCTTCCTATACTCCAACGAATGTTGGCAATTTGGCCTCTGGTTCCTTTGCCTTTTCTAAATCCAGCTTGTACATCAGGAAGTTCTCAGTTCACGTACTGCTGAAGCCTAGCTTGAAGGATTTTGAACATTACCTTCTAGCATGCAAAATGAGCACAACTGTAAGGCAGTTTGAAAATTCTGTGGCAGGTGAGAATAGAGGTGAGACAACTAAAAAAGGAGGCAGGCAGGCATTTGTATTTAACAGGGCCCTGATTAACCAAGACAAAAAACAGCCCAGAACTGGAGGAGAGAAGCAGGTAAGAGAAAGATAAAAAGGAAGATCAGCTGGGCAAATAGTCACTAAGTCACCAAGAAAAAGGTAACACAGTGACTTTCTACCAAGATGATCTGCTCTGCTCAAAGGTAGAAAATAACCAAAAGCAACAGGCAGAGGAAGCAATTCAAAATGGTGAAAAGGTATTCTGAAAACATTTGAAGGCCACAAAAAGGGAGAACGTAGTTAATTGAAGAAACAGGGAAAAAAAAGAAATACTATTGCACAATTGTAAAAAAAAAAAAAAATTATAATAGGAAAAAGATAATTTTAAACAGTTTTAATTCTGCCACAGTTACAAGGAAAATACTGTTTACACTAAAAATGGAACTCTACTGTCAAGGTTTTGTTAAGCAAAAAAGCAGGTACAGAATACTGGGCACAGAATATATCAACATATGTATTCCTATATATGTAATAATCATTGGCTTAAAATTATCAATAGAGAATGCATTTTAAACATTATTTAAATCAGATATTTTTTAGAATGGGACCCTTTAAAGCCTTTTGCATTTTGAATCATTTGCTATTTCCCTATACAAAAAATTATTTTAAAATCTATGTATATTGCAATTTTAGCTCTATAGTGGGTGTTAGTGGGTAAAAGTAACCAGAAATAATACCTCAAAAAATTAAACACTTTTAGAGCATTCTTTTCTCAGCTTAATTTTCTTTTTAAATTATGTGATCTCATTATTAAAAACTGGAGAAACACTCTGCTTATTTCACAGGTTTCTAGATCTCAGCACATGTTCATCTTTAAAAAAAATAGTAATTTTGTAATATAAATCCTGTTTCCAAGAAAACAGAGTTTTTAACTGCCTAAAACACAGACTACAGAGAATGACACACTACCAGAGAGCTTGTATCTATCCCTGGCACCGGTCAACATCATAATACAATCACCAATCAACTGCTCACAGTCAGCCCAGCCCAGCTACTTCTAAGACACAGAGCAACTCAGTCCCTAATATAAATCCTATCTTAATGCATACAGCTTGTATAACCTTTCAGACTACTAATTACATTTAATAGACTTTTTTTCTTCTTTGTAAAAGTCTCAAGATTAGAGTCAGCAACTTCTAGCCCATACACCAAAGATGGCTCATAGGTCCAGTTTTAACAAGTCCCAATTCTGTTGGCTGCCATAATTAGCCATTCAGTGGGGACTGAAGGTCAGCTTACACTAGCATTTTTAGTACATCCTCTTAAAGATGTTCCTCTCTATCTAGCCAGGATGAACAGACAAAAGGGAAGGGTTATTGATAGCTGGTAGTTTCTGATTCAGCTCTAATTTTATAAAACCTAACCCAATATTTATTCTCACTTTTCCTAAATGGAACACTTCTTAAATTGCTCCTTATAAAGACTTAGGAACACTACTCTTAGATAGAGTGATTATCAAAAGGGAAGAACTATTGAGGGAGGAAAGAGAGAATTATTTATAAATGCCTCTCCACCAAGGGACAAAGAGATGCCTGCTGGGTAAGAACCACTGTTACTGGAAATAAAATACAGGGAAGCCTACACATTACACCAAGGTGCTCCCTATGGACAAAAACAATTTTACGTTTGGCAGATGACCTTTAGAGCATAGGCACTATGATACATAATAAGGCAATACTTTCAGAGTATTTTCTTTAATACATATTCTTGTTAGTGCTGTGTACTCTACTATAATAATGAAATCACAGAGGTTCATTTCTTTAACATAGCTTGTATGAGGAAGTTTGCCTGCCTTGCAACAAATATTATTTCAATACTGTGATAATCACAGATTAGTACAAACTCTTGGAAACAACAGGTATGTACCCTGTCATAAACAGTATTAAATCTAGAGAATTTTCAGGAACAAATATTACTAAGTTTGTGGTAAGGCTCAAGAGAAAGAAGGCAATGACATGTAATTCAAAGTCAGGGAGAAAATACACAGCCCATTACTTTAACACAAGGTGAACAATGTACAGTGCCAAATGTGTGCTTAAGATCACATATGTCATACGGATTGCACCTAAATTCAGAAACAGTCTCAGAAAATATTTTTTAAAGGTTTATAAAAAAACAAAACATAGAATGACACACTCAAGTACTCCCTTCAATAGCTCAGTTAGTGGAGGTTTGTAGTATTGCCCAGAATGTCATACTCTAATGACCAGTGTCTCACATTTAATAGTAGCATTTTCACCAAAAATAAATATGTGCTAATGACTTTCTATATTGAGCCAGAATATATACAAACCTATAGCCAGGACAAATACAAAAGTTGTTATTCCTAAGACTGAGTTTTTAATACAGATTGCAGGGCCCTATCAGATTAACTATTATTCAAAAGCCCATACACTCTTCTAATTACCTGATAGGTTTACGAGCAGGAAGTTCCATTTGTTTTGCTATCATTACATACCACCTAACCCTATGCAATCTTTACATGACTCCCATAGCCCATAATTAAAAACTGCCACTCATGTCCTTAGAATCCACAATTCCACTCCCATGAATCTTCCAGGAAGCCAGCCTAAAGAGATACTTGCACAGGTCTGTAAGAATATATGTAAGCAAGCTTCCCTGGTGGCACAATGGTTAAGAATCCACCTGCTAGTGAAGGGACATGGGTTTGGTCCCTGATCCCAGAAGACTCCACATGCCACAGGGCAATGAAGCCCGTGTGGCCCAGAGCCCACGCGCTCCAACAGAAGTCACCGCCCGGGAAGCCCATGCACCGCAACCAAGAGCAGCCCTCGCTCCCACAGCTGGAGGGTGCCCGTGCGCACCGACGAAGGCCAAGTGCAAGCAAAAGTAAGTCCTCAAAGCAGGGAAAGAGTACATGCAACCAAAATGCCCGCTGCAGCATGTCACAGAGGGAAGAAACTGAAGACCGAAATACTCTCAGTAGAGAAATGGTTAGATAAGCATGTTATAGCAATTCTGTGGTACGCTACATGTCTTTAGGAGAGCAGAACACTTAATTGCTTCAACAGATATTTGGAAGCCTATCCGGCAGGCATCAACAGGCATCATCTTTGCCTTGAAAAAGCCTGCATTCAACTGGGAAGACACAAAATAATAAAGCTTTTTGCACACTGTGGTAAGTGATATGAAAGATGGAATAGGAGATATACAGGAGTACAGAGAATAAGGAAGGGGAAAGAAAAAAGCTACTTGAGGTTGACTCATCAGCTAATACATCTCTGAAGAGATATTTTAAGCTGAGACCTGAAGGAAGGGGGAAAATTGTATGTATTTGTCTGAATATGCATAGGAAAAAAATGTCCTGAAAAAATATATCTAAAAGTCTACAAGAGAGAAAGAGGAACTCGTGTTAAGTGCCTAGGTCTTCAGTCCTTTCAAAACCTGGCTCCACCAGAAACCTGTTACTTGGAGAAATCTCTTAATCTAGCAAAGCCTTAGTTTCCTCATCTACAAAAGGTTAACTATATTAAGTTATGAAAATCAATTGAAACACAGAAAATATAGTAAACACATTACAAGGGGAAAAAAGGAAGATAAGATCTACATATTAAGTTTTAAGAAAAATATCAACAAAACAAGAATGGAAAATATAGACATTTTTAGATATTTACAAATATTAAGGACCTATCTTTATTATACTACCATGGTATTAGTGTATGTCTTTTAAAAAAAAGTCAACTTTTAGAGAAGCAGTATGAAATATTTACAGATCAAATAAAAACTGAGTTTGCTTCAAAATAACTGGGGTAGGGATAAAAGTATGAGTGAAAAAGAGTGGCCACAAGTTGATGATGTTGTAGCTGGATCCTGGGTACACTGAGGTTCTTTATACAATTCGATTTTTGTGTATGTTTGGAATATCCCATAATAAAAGCCTTTTATAAAAAGAATAAGCACTCAATTCTCTGCTGTGATTATCTTTGGAAAAGAGGAAACTGTTGCTTTTGTTTGCTTTCAAAGAGTCATCACCACTTGCTTTTTTAAAAAAATATGCCCACAGAGATTTCACCTTTATCAGAAATGAGAAAAATTAAGCTTCTGGATATAGAGCAAATCATCCATGATCTAAACGCGCTAACCTACATTTCATTAAGTCATCCTTTAAATTCCTTATCTCCCAATTCTAACACTGTATAAGATAATCAAAGAAAACATTGTTCCTTTCAGAAGATAGAAGAGAAAAACCCTATCACCCACCCACTCATCAGCTAATACATCTCTGAAGAGATATTTTAAGTGACCCTATACATGTTCTAATGGTTCTGTTTTCAGAGCTCTTGAGTGTAGAATGCCTTCCTCATACAAGAAGTCCCCAGTCAGGTGGGATGCAGCCACTTAATGAACTTAGAGAAGGCAGGATCAATTCAACACTTCACCTCACTCTGCGCAGTAGTGCTAAACAGGCATTATGCCACTCCATCACAGCCCAAGAAAAACACCTCCACTTAATAGTGTAGGATTAGTCACTCAGTCGTGTCCAACTCTTGGCGACCCCATGGACTGTAGCCTTTGTCAGGCTCCTCTGTCCATGGGACTCTCCAGGCAAGAATGCTGGAGTGGGCTGCCATTCCCTTCTCCAGGGGGTCGTTCCAACCCAGGGATTAAATCCAGGTCTCCCACATTGAAGGGCGATTCTTTACCACCTGAACCACCAGGGAAGCCCAAGAAGTAAAGTGAAGTCAGTCAGTCGTGTCCGACCCTTTGTGACCCCGTGGACTATAGCCCACCAGGCTCCACAGTCCATGGGAATCTCCAAGCAAGAATACTGGAGTGGGTTGTGGATATACTGTTTTAGTTTCTAAACTAACCAAAATCTAGACTCATACCTCTATAAAAATAATAAATACAAATGAAAGCAACAAATTAAAAAATAAAATGGTAAAAATGCAATCTCTAGTTAAGATTATCAAAGTGGATTTCTAAAACATTTCAACTACAAGAGACAGAACTAAACACAAGGACATAAAAGAAGATAGAAAAAAATCATACAAAATTAGACAAAAGAACGCTGGTGTAGCTATTTTATAATCAAAAACTGTGACTTTACAAATTTTTTTTTTTTGAGACATTACTTGGAGGTAAAAGGGGTACCTTCATAATGATAAAAGGTTCAATTCATGAAGATACCAATTTAGTTTTTTTTTAAACTTTAAAACAAAAAATTTTTAAATATACTAATCCAGGGTGAATTTTAAAGCACCTCTCTCTGTAGCTAACATCAACAAGACAACCAAAAAACAAATCAGTAAGGACACAGATAACCTGAACTACACTGTTATCAATAGAATTAATAGACAACTGCAAATATATATTCTTTTCAAACATACTTAGAATACTGACAAAAAAATACTGACAAAAACTATTCATATTCTGGACCTCATTAAAGCAAATCAACAAGTTCAAAAGAATTTAAATCATATACAGCATATTCTTTCACCACAATGAATAGAAATCAGCAAATCAACTACATTTCAATAAAAAGTTAAAAAAAGCATGATACACAAAGGCAGACTATAAATAATCAGGAATCAAAATAAATAGAATATAATTAATATTCAAATGTATTTTAGAAATAAAAAATCAAATCAAGATAAAGAGGTTGTCATGCCAAGAGAAAATAAAAAAGGTAACCATAAAAATCCCACTGATGGAAACTAAGCACACTTCTACAGTGACTATGTAAATACTTTAAATAGACAAATAGCAATTCAACTCAAGAGTTCACTATCCACCAGCAAGGTTGTGATTTACTGTCCCCTAATTCATTATCTGTACCTGCCTCCAAAAAGTTCATTTGAAATCTTGTCTATTCAAGTTTTATGAAATACGCTTGCCTTAAATTTCTCAAAATGCACAATACAACTCTGAAGAGTTCCATGGCACTTTGCAAAACTAAGACATTTCATTACACGCTACTACAAGTACAATTTGGAAGGAAACTTATGGCCAGCCTAGATAGCATATTAAAAAGCAGAGACATTACTTTGCCAACAAAGGTCCGCCTAGTCAAGGCTATGGTTTTTCCTGTGGTCATGTATGGATGTGAGAGTTGGACTATAAAGAAAGCTGAGCGTCAAAGAAATGATGCTTTTGAACTGTGGTGTTGGAGAAGACTCTTGAGAGTCCCTTGGACTGCAAGGAGATCCAACCAGTCCATTCTGAAGGAGATCAGTCCTGGGTGTTCTCTGGAACAACTGATGTTGAAACTGAAACTCCAATACTTTGGCCACCTCATGAGAAGAGTTGATTCACTGGAAAAGACTGTGATGCTGGGAGGGATTGAGGGCAGGAGGAGAAGGGGACGACAGAGGATGAGATGGCTGGATGGCATCACTGACTCGCTGGACCTGAGTTTGAGTGAACTCCGGGAGTTGGTGATGGACAGGGAGGCCTGGACTGCTGCGATTCATGGGGTCGCAGAGTCAGACACGACTGAGCAACTGAACTGAACTGAACAAGTACAATTATGTGTTTGCAGTCTTGTTTTCGCTCTGAAATTTCCTATGGATCAAACAACGGTTATACTGACCAAGTATTTATACTTAAGTAGTTCCATCATACTGAAATGAAAATTTAGCATGAAAACAAACTACTTGTATAGACAACCATTTGTAATATGCTGCATGTAACCATCTGCCTCTTTCTATCCACTGTATCCCATAGAGCCTATGGAAGCTGGCACATTGTAACAAGTCCCCACAGCCCACAACGCAGGTGAACTAGGGTTCAGTCCTCTGCAAATGACCTATGATGGACCAATGAAAGTCATCCCCCAAGACTCTTTAGGTACCAAGACTGTTAAGGGTAAAGTCTGGCATCAAAATGGCTATGTTTAACACAGTCACACTGGGAAACTGTCTTGAGAGAGTTAAGTAGACAAATCACAGTAAAGACAACAGGTATCTGAATTGTTGGCTTCATTTCTTTGTTCCTAAGACCCAGCTATTTGATTTTATCCTTAAAGATTTCATTAGACACGCATAGCCAATCGATCTCAAACGTGACCGAAGTCTGCATTTGTTTTTCACTTCCTACTTTACCTTTTTATGCTTCAAAATCTGTGGCACTGCTGCTCTTTAAAACCACACTCATTTGTGAATATTCAGTATTTCCTTCAATAACAAAGGCAAAACTATTAAGTCTTTGTACACTGCTGTTCCATAAAAATCCTCTGTGTTCTTCTGACATGTGTCTCTCTAATTCTAACCACCCCAGAATTACAGAAAGAAAAAATTTACTCATATTTAACAGAAGAGAGGCTCAAACAAAATTCATCTCAGCTCAAGAATTTAAGTCTAAAATCAGATAAGCAATCTCCTGACTTGCAGGCCAATTATCTAATACAATGTTCTTTAAAAGGATAAATCATACCCACCAAACCCAGTTTATAACTTTCCATTTGAAGTATGTTATATAAATGTTTAAAAATCAACATTAAATGACAACATAAATATCCTTAAAATAAGGTTCCATTCTAAAGTCTGTACCAAACAGCATAAATGAATACATGAAAATCACTCATAAAATTTAGTAACTTCTTTCTCCATCCTTTATTAAACTTTAAAGAAATGAAGATGAAGACAAAAGAAGGAGCTGAACAAAACCACAGCCACCAAATTTCTATGCTCAGTCATGTCTTACAAATGACAGAAAAATAACCAAAATAATCCATAGGGAGAAATAGCAAGTGCTGCCACACCTCCAGAATGTAAAACAGGAGCCTTAAGTTTCTTCTGAGGAAAACAAAAATCACAAACACCAACAGTAAACCAGAAGTGCCAAAGGGTCCTGAAGATTCTACCCTGTGCTGAGACCTCAGCCTGCCCTGGCCTTACGACTCAGGGGGAGCAGATTGGAGACTTCGCTAAGATGCATGCAAGATTTAAAGAGACTCTGAGAAGCTCAGAAAAATGGAAGACCAACATAAACAAGACAAAGAAAATATTGTAACAAATTAAATAAAGGCTTTAAAACTATGATCCACACAACAACAACAAAAAAAACTAAAAGAAAATAATAACAATAATTTTAAGCAGAAACTGTAAGTCAAAATGGCCAAAAGGGATGAGTGAGCCCTCTTAAGAGGAGAAAGCCAAATAACAAATAGTTTCCACTGGTAGGCCTACAGTACCACACAGCAGAGCAAGAGACTAAGATGTTTTTTAAATAATAGGAAGACAGCACATCACAATGGAATGGTCAATTCTAAAACACAGAATCCAACAAATAAGAGGATTTCTTTTGGAGTGATGAAAGTTTCTTCAGCTAGTTAGTTGGGGATACTTCTACGACTCCAAATAGCCAACACGTTTTGTACTTTAAATGGGTGAACTGCCTGGCATATGAATTTTATCTCAATAAAGCTATTTTTTAAAACCCACTTTGCTCTGAAAATATATCCTGCCTTCCAAAGTACTGTATGAAAAGGAAACCCTTCAATCTGTTGCTTTTAAACCTTCAAATATGCCAACCATGTATGATATGTCAGACTCTTTCCCCGCAAGTATTGGGAAGTACTATAAACCAACTGACTTCTTAAAGATAATCATCATCTGTGAGGAATGAAATGACTCCTAAATATAGCGGACTGCATTTCTAAGGCAGGTACTAAAACCTCACTGAAAACCTGATTTCCTTATGACTTACACCACATCTTCCTATTCTGTAAACTAATGACATTTTGTCTACTCCAGGAGTTGGTGATGGACAGGGAGACCTGGCGTGCTGCAGTTCACGGGGTTGTAAAGAGTTGGACACAACTGAGTGACTGGACTGAACTGAACTACTTCACAGTCCGTTAAACATAAAAATAAGATGAAAACCCTAAGTATTTAACACAAGAATTAACAAACATTTTACTGTTAAGTTCCACAGTACTTAATGTTGAATGAATTTAAGCGATATGATTTTTTTCTAAAGCAAACAATAAACCCAACATGGATATAACGTCTCTTGCTGCTGTTCAGTCGATGTCATATGTGACTCTTCGCGACCCCTTGAACTGCAGCTGCCAGGCTTCCCTGTCCTTCACTATCTCCAGGAGTCTGCTCAAACTCATGTCTGATGAGTCAGTGATGCTATCCAATGATCTCATCCTCTACCGCCCCCTTCTCCTGTCCTCAATCTTTCCCGGCATCAGGGTCTTTGCCGATGAAATCGAGCTGGCTCTTCACATCAGGTGGTCAAAGTGATGGAGCTTCACTTACTTGTCCCCTGAGAAGTTCTTCTAGGATTCACAAACCTCTGTGATCCAAAACAAAGTACTGGTTTACCTTTTAACTAAGCTTTTTAACTAAACCTGAAGATTGAGGAGAAGATATTCAAGACAGTTATGGGGACTGGAAAAGAGTGTATTTATTCTATCAACATATGTTCATGTTCTAACTACACAAAGGGTACTGATGTGTCTTATAAGTCAGGAACACTGCTTGAAGAAAACCTTAAAATAAGATGTGACTAACCACCAACTTAAAATGAATGCTGCTGCTGCTGCTNTGTCCCTTGGACTGCAAGGAGATCCAACCAGTCCATTCTGAAGGAGATCAGTCCTGGGTGTTCTCTGGAACAACTGATGTTGAAACTGAAACTCCAATACTTTGGCCACCTCATGAGAAGAGTTGATTCACTGGAAAAGACTGTGATGCTGGGAGGGATTGAGGGCAGGAGGAGAAGGGGACGACAGAGGATGAGATGGCTGGATGGCATCACTGACTCGCTGGACCTGAGTTTGAGTGAACTCCGGGAGTTGGTGATGGACAGGGAGGCCTGGACTGCTGCGATTCATGGGGTCGCAGAGTCAGACACGACTGAGCAACTGAACTGAACTGAACAAGTACAATTATGTGTTTGCAGTCTTGTTTTCGCTCTGAAATTTCCTATGGATCAAACAACGGTTATACTGACCAAGTATTTATACTTAAGTAGTTCCATCATACTGAAATGAAAATTTAGCATGAAAACAAACTACTTGTATAGACAACCATTTGTAATATGCTGCATGTAACCATCTGCCTCTTTCTATCCACTGTATCCCATAGAGCCTATGGAAGCTGGCACATTGTAACAAGTCCCCACAGCCCACAACGCAGGTGAACTAGGGTTCAGTCCTCTGCAAATGACCTATGATGGACCAATGAAAGTCATCCCCCAAGACTCTTTAGGTACCAAGACTGTTAAGGGTAAAGTCTGGCATCAAAACGGCTATGTTTAACACAGTCACACTGGGAAACTGTCTTGAGAGAGTTAAGTAGACAAATCACAGTAAAGACAACAGGTATCTGAATTGTTGGCTTCATTTCTTTGTTCCTAAGACCCAGCTATTTGATTTTATCCTTAAAGATTTCATTAGACACGCATAGCCAATCGATCTCAAACGTGACCGAAGTCTGCATTTGTTTTTCACTTCCTACTTTACCTTTTTATGCTTCAAAATCTGTGGCACTGCTGCTCTTTAAAACCACACTCATTTGTGAATATTCAGTATTTCCTTCAATAACAAAGGCAAAACTATTAAGTCTTTGTACACTGCTGTTCCATAAAAATCCTCTGTGTTCTTCTGACATGTGTCTCTCTAATTCTAACCACCCCAGAATTACAGAAAGAAAAAATTTACTCATATTTAACAGAAGAGAGGCTCAAACAAAATTCATCTCAGCTCAAGAATTTAAGTCTAAAATCAGATAAGCAATCTCCTGACTTGCAGGCCAATTATCTAATACAATGTTCTTTAAAAGGATAAATCATACCCACCAAACCCAGTTTATAACTTTCCATTTGAAGTATGTTATATAAATGTTTAAAAATCAACATTAAATGACAACATAAATATCCTTAAAATAAGGTTCCATTCTAAAGTCTGTACCAAACAGCATAAATGAATACATGAAAATCACTCATAAAATTTAGTAACTTCTTTCTCCATCCTTTATTAAACTTTAAAGAAATGAAGATGAAGACAAAAGAAGGAGCTGAACAAAACCACAGCCACCAAATTTCTATGCTCAGTCATGTCTTACAAATGACAGAAAAATAACCAAAATAATCCATAGGGAGAAATAGCAAGTGCTGCCACACCTCCAGAATGTAAAACAGGAGCCTTAAGTTTCTTCTGAGGAAAACAAAAATCACAAACACCAACAGTAAACCAGAAGTGCCAAAGGGTCCTGAAGATTCTACCCTGTGCTGAGACCTCAGCCTGCCCTGGCCTTACGACTCAGGGGGAGCAGATTGGAGACTTCGCTAAGATGCATGCAAGATTTAAAGAGACTCTGAGAAGCTCAGAAAAATGGAAGACCAACATAAACAAGACAAAGAAAATATTGTAACAAATTAAATAAAGGCTTTAAAACTATGATCCACACAACAACAACAAAAAAAACTAAAAGAAAATAATAACAATAATTTTAAGCAGAAACTGTAAGTCAAAATGGCCAAAAGGGATGAGTGAGCCCTCTTAAGAGGAGAAAGCCAAATAACAAATAGTTTCCACTGGTAGGCCTACAGTACCACACAGCAGAGCAAGAGACTAAGATGTTTTTTAAATAATAGGAAGACAGCACATCACAATGGAATGGTCAATTCTAAAACACAGAATCCAACAAATAAGAGGATTTCTTTTGGAGTGATGAAAGTTTCTTCAGCTAGTTAGTTGGGGATACTTCTACGACTCCAAATAGCCAACACGTTTTGTACTTTAAATGGGTGAACTGCCTGGCATATGAATTTTATCTCAATAAAGCTATTTTTTAAAACCCACTTTGCTCTGAAAATATATCCTGCCTTCCAAAGTACTGTATGAAAAGGAAACCCTTCAATCTGTTGCTTTTAAACCTTCAAATATGCCAACCATGTATGATATGTCAGACTCTTTCCCCGCAAGTATTGGGAAGTACTATAAACCAACTGACTTCTTAAAGATAATCATCATCTGTGAGGAATGAAATGACTCCTAAATATAGCGGACTGCATTTCTAAGGCAGGTACTAAAACCTCACTGAAAACCTGATTTCCTTATGACTTACACCACATCTTCCTATTCTGTAAACTAATGACATTTTGTCTACTCCAGGAGTTGGTGATGGACAGGGAGACCTGGCGTGCTGCAGTTCACGGGGTTGTAAAGAGTTGGACACAACTGAGTGACTGGACTGAACTGAACTACTTCACAGTCCGTTAAACATAAAAATAAGATGAAAACCCTAAGTATTTAACACAAGAATTAACAAACATTTTACTGTTAAGTTCCACAGTACTTAATGTTGAATGAATTTAAGCGATATGATTTTTTTCTAAAGCAAACAATAAACCCAACATGGATATAACGTCTCTTGCTGCTGTTCAGTCGATGTCATATGTGACTCTTCGCGACCCCTTGAACTGCAGCTGCCAGGCTTCCCTGTCCTTCACTATCTCCAGGAGTTTGCTCAAACTCATGTCTGATGAGTCAGTGATGCTATCCAATGATCTCATCCTCTACCGCCCCCTTCTCCTGTCCTCAATCTTTCCCGGCATCAGGGTCTTTGCCGATGAAATCGAGCTGGCTCTTCACATCAGGTGGTCAAAGTGATGGAGCTTCACTTACTTGTCCCCTGAGAAGTTCTTCTAGGATTCACAAACCTCTGTGATCCAAAACAAAGTACTGGTTTACCTTTTAACTAAGCTTTTTAACTAAACCTGAAGATTGAGGAGAAGATATTCAAGACAGTTATGGGGACTGGAAAAGAGTGTATTTATTCTATCAACATATGTTCATGTTCTAACTACACAAAGGGTACTGATGTGTCTTATAAGTCAGGAACACTGCTTGAAGAAAACCTTAAAATAAGATGTGACTAACCACCAACTTAAAATGAATGCTGCTGCTGCTGCTCACTTCAGTCGTGTCTGACTCTGTGCTACCCCACAGACAGCAGCCCACCAGGCTCCCCCATCCCAGGGATTCTCCAGGCAAGAGCCCTGGAGTGGCTTGCCATTTCCTTCTCCAATGCATGAAAGTGAAAAGTAAAAAGTGAAGTCGCTCAGCTGTGTTCGACTCTTATCAACCCCATGGACTGCAGCTTACCAGGTTCCTCCATCCATGGGATTTTCCAGGCAAGAGTACTCATGTGGGTTACCACTGCCTTTTCCAAAATGAATGCTAGCAACCAATTCTTTCGGCACTTTCATTAAACAGGTTTGCTGCATTTTAAGTCAACCCACTTTAAAAAGGAAAGAATGCCTGCTGGGGAGAAAGCAGACAATTTTAAGGTTAGAGGTTGGGGGACGGGGGATAAAAAGGTTAACTCCAGGGACATTTAATGTCCTGAGACTACAATTCATTACCAAGAATAATTTCTTTTTATTCCTCTATACCATTTTTCAAAAACATGTCTGCTCCTGAAGTTTACAAACTATCTGAAACATATCCTACACTTCTAAAAATGCAAGGAGAGGAATCATATGAACACAAGTCAGTTTACAATTTTCCATTAAGGAAAAACATCTCATTTGTATAACACTTCGTAACAGTGATTTTACATAAATGCTCTCAACTTTAAGCCTTTACATCAGTTGCACCTGTTTTGGGGAAGGGTGGCAATGAGAGGACATCCAGGCCTCATCTTATTACCTTTTAAGCGGGACTGCCAGGTCTTACTCAGCTATTTAACAAATATTTATTGATTGCCCTACTTCAAAGCTGAGAAGGCAATGGCACCCCACTCCAGTACTCTTGCCTGGAAAATCCCATGGACGGAGGAGCCTGGTGGGCTGCAGTCCATGGGGTCGCTAAGGGTCGGACACGACTGAGCGACTTCACTTTCACTTTTCACCTTCATACATTGGAGAAGGAAATGGCAACCCACTCCAGTGTTCTTGCCTGGAGAATCCCAGGGACGAGGGAGCCTGGTGGGCTGCTGTTTATGGGGTCCAGAGAGTCGGACATGACTGAAGTGACTTAGCAGCACCAGCTACTTCAAAAGGGTAAGTAAGACAGCCTCTCCTCTCCCAGAATTTATATTCTACTAGGGAAGGCAGCTGCTGTTGTTTAGTCCCTAAGTTATGTCCGACTCAATGACCCCATGGACTCTAGCCCACCAGACTCCTCCGTCCATGGAATTTTCCAAGCAAGAATACTGGAGTGAGTTGCCATGCCCTCCTCCAGGGGATGTTCCCAATTCAGGGACTGAACTCCGCGTCTCCTGCTTGGCAGGTGGATTCTTTACCACTGAGCCACATGATAAGACCCTAGGGAAGGCAGACAAACAGCAAATAAGGTAATACTGTGAAAAAATTAAGCAATCAGGAAAATGAAGGCAGAAACTACAGTCAGGAGAAGGGAGAAGACA
The DNA here is from genome assembly GCA_006410675.1 of Oreotragus oreotragus. Taxonomy (NCBI): domain Eukaryota; kingdom Metazoa; phylum Chordata; class Mammalia; order Artiodactyla; family Bovidae; genus Oreotragus; species Oreotragus oreotragus. The sequence goes on along the minus strand of SJYX01019332.1, from coordinate 17,622 downwards.
GTATTCCCTACCGAAACCCCATTTCTCCTTCCTGCTCAAAGAATCCCGCCTTACAAGGAGTACAAACTTCCTCACCTCCAAGAAAGTAAGCTACTCCCCTGGCTGTAGATGAGCCATGGCTGGGCCAGAACCAGTGCTTTCCTCAAACTGCAAGATTAGCGCCTTGAAAGCAATTTACCCAGGGGTTTATAATCAAGGAGGTTTACAAACTTGGGACTGAAAAACTTATTTTCACTAACCTCTCACCGAAATTTAACATTTCTATCATGAACAGGCAACACACCACAACATTATTGGCAGTACCCTGACTCTGCACCAAGAGAAATCAGATATTATCATATCACATTACAATTGTTGAAGATACTTCAAAATATCATTTACACTCATCACTACTTTGAACAGCTGCTAGATTATGTTATTGAAAGTGCTAATAAAGAAACATTACAACACCAAACTAATTTAACAGTTTGAGAGCTAGAGTTTCAGCCTTACAGATGGCGCTAGTGGTAAAGAATCTGCCTGCCAAGTGAAAGAGATGCAAGAGACACAGGTTTGATTCCTGAGTTGGGAAGATTCCCCGGAGGAGGAAATGGCAGCCCACTCCAGTATTCCTTCCTGCCTAGGAAATCCCATGNAACAGTTTGAGAGCTAGAGTTTCAGCCTTACAGATGGCGCTAGTGGTAAAGAATCTGCCTGCCAAGTGAAAGAGATGCAAGAGACACAGGTTTGATTCCTGAGTTGGGAAGATTCCCCGGAGGAGGAAATGGCAGCCCACTCCAGTATTCCTTCCTGCCTAGGAAATCCCATGGACAGAGGGGCCTGGCGAGCTACAGGCCATGGGTCACAAGAGAGTCAGACACAACTGAGCACACAGTCACAAGCTACGCTGTAACATTCTGATATATTTGGGTTTTCTCTTATGCGCTGACTTTATGAGTTTAAAAATTTTACTTTGAGGAGCCTACAGCTTCAGACTGCCAAAGCTCTTATCACAATAAAGGTTAAGAATCCTCCATCATAGAGGGTCATAACCAAAAATTCTCCTCAAAATAGAGAACAGAAAATATCAATAGCAGCGTGTGTAACAGTTAAGAATCATGCGAAGTTTATTTCAGTGACACACATGTATCTTATCATATAATGCAGTTCAAAGAATTTAAAAGCCAAGTGGTCTAAAACTACCTCTGCACAAAAATACTTTGGAGTAAAAAATTAAAAATACATTAGTATTTTGTTTTTGCCAGAGGTATGACTCAGTTCTCCCCAGTAAGAGGTATGAGGAGGTATGCTAGGAAGAGTTCTGCTTTCTGAAGTGAAAAAAAAAAAAAAAAGCCCTCCTCTTCTTCCTGCCTTGAATGTGAAATAGACAAGCCATGACATACTTCAAGCCATGATCGTTATCTGGTGTCCAAGAGAACCACGTGCTATGAAAGGCAAAGCAGGTTCGGACAGAGCCTGGTCCGAACCACTGTACAGCTAAACCGTGTTGCATGAGGAAAATAAACCCTGATCTGTTTAAGACCCTGTTACTCAAGTTTTCTATTACTTGCAGGCGTAATGTTCCTATCCGATAAATGACTGACTACGGATAGGGTGACAAAGTAAAGCTGCTGTGAGTGGTAACATCTGAGCCAAGACCTCATGTATGAGACAACAGCCAGGTAAGATCTAGAAGAGCACTCCAGGCAGAATGCTGGAAAATAAGCAGAACCAGTCAAAGGGGAAAGACACAGATGATGATGTCAAAGAAGTTGGCAAGAGTCAGCCTGTACAAGACCCTTGCCTTCCACCTCTTCCATGGAGTGCCACAACACACAGGAACATCTCACACACACAGTACATTTCCCAAGTTAATACAAAACACAAGGGAGGGAGACACCTCGTTTAAAAACCGGCTTGAGGTATAGAACTATTCCTTTAAACATAATAATAGTTCTTTAAAAAAATCTAACAAAGGACGAGAAACTGGATAAATTATGTTATCACATAAATACAAAGTAATACAGGACTAATAAGTTAGGTAAATGTTCATCACACTAGCATGGGTGAGGAAAAACATAATATGGACCCATTTTTACTAAAACAAAAGCTAGAAGAAAATACAAAATGTTTAAAGCAGGTGATAAGATAGGTGTTTCTTAATCTTCCTTTTTTCTTCATTTAGATTTTAACTATCACTCTGTACTTTATATGGGGAAGGCAATGGCACCCCACCCCAGTACTCTTGCCTGGAAAATCCAATGGACGGAGTAGCCTGGTGGGCTGCAGTCCATGGGGTCGCTAACAGTCGGACACGATTGAACGACTTCACTTTCACTTTTCACTTTCATGCATTGGAGAAGGAAATGGCAACCCACTCCAGTGTTCTTGCCTGGAGAATCCCAGGGATGGGAGAGCCTGGTGGGCTGCCGTCTATGGGGTCACACAGAGTCGGACATGACTGAAGTGACTTAGCAGCAGCAGCTGTACTTTATGATCAGAAATACATGCCTCCAAAATTGAAGTTTTTAAAAGCTGCTCACCAAATGTAACGTGGCACCCCAGTGCATCCTGGAACAGAGACATCACGTCTAGACTAAGGAAGCCCACCTTAAGTATGAGCAGTAGTGATGCATCGGTACTGGTTCACTAGCTGAGTCAAACTTATCATACAAGATCTTGCAAAAAAAAAAAAGAAAAAAAAACTGGGGAGGAGTACAGGGTAACTATCTTCACAACTTTTCTGTAAATATGATAAACTTAGAAGTTTCTTTTTTAAAATGTTTAACTCCTCTTACCTAATAAGACTTTTCAAGCGGCAAGTACAGACAGCGGGGAGCCATTACTAACGAATGGTAGGCAAAGGGAAAGACATCTAGGAATTCAGGAAATTTAGGAATGAAATTAGGAATTTCAGGCATTTAGGGAGAGATGAAAGTTAAGAACAACAAGTTCTGCATATGTTTGCGTTGTATACAACAGGCCCTTACTGCAGATAATATAATACTTATTTTTTTCTTTACTATTTTCAGAAAGCAGAGGTTTAATCTATTTTAAAAAGGCCTTATTGATCCCCTCAACTTTAAAAAAAAAAAAAAAAGGAAGTGCTGAGAACTAATATACTTTTTACAATACCTTTGAGTTATAAGAATTTTCATTCTTAAAATCGCAGGAGGACTTCCCTAATGGTCCAATGACTGACTGCGACTCCTAGTTCCCAATGCAGGGGGCCGGGGTTTGATCCCTGATTGGGGAACTAGACCACACATGCTGCAACTCAGAGTTTGCATGCCTCAACTAAGACCTGGTGCAGCCAAATAAATATTTTAAAAAGGGGGAGAGGGTGGCACAAGTCTTCACTCTCAACTTACCCACTTAATACACAATTCTAGCAAGTAGTTTTGTAACTCAACGCATAATAAAACCTAGAAGGAGAAGGTCTAAACATAGCCAAGCCCATTGACTAGAGAGGACACTTACTACACAAAGCAAAACAAGTAAGTCTCTTCAAAAGCAGGACATTTAGGAATGTCCAATTGCTAACGAGAACCTTAAGACTCAGGGTCATCATGTTCACCAATGACAGCCAGGAGTCAGGAATGAGACATTCTGTCACACTCACAGCACTCTGAGAAGCACAGGAACACTGGTAAAGAGCCACACTGGAAAACGGCGTGTGCAGCATACCTCGTTTTGCAGTAGATTCTACATCCATTTCTTTACATTTTTACTGATGAACAACAACAAAACCTTGACCTTCACAGTGGATAAAGGGAAGATGAGATACTCCTTACTCAACTTTTACAACATTTTTATAAACCTGTGAACCTGGATCAAACATTGAAGTTACTCCTCAAAAAGCGTTTCAAAACACTTAATGTATGTTAATCAGGGATATTTTTTCTTTCAAAGTTTCATTTTAACCATTAAATTTACTCAACACCAAATTATAACATCTTAAAAATAAAAAATTTACACAGTCAAGTGTAACTTCATATACTAAAACAATGTGAAAGTCAGTCATCATTTAGAAAAACTACTAGAATAAAAGCTATTATTAAATTTCTTCTAGAAGCCAGTATCTCAGTTAAAAAAAATATATAATACAGTAACTGCTTAACTATGAACCAGGCACTATGCTTAATACTTCACTCATTAAAAACTCAAAGGAATTCTATAAATTTTGTACTGAGTTAGCCAAAAAGTTCGTAATGTCTTATGGAAAAATCCAAACAAACTCTTTGGCCAACTCAGTATTTTCTATAATTTGCATGTTAATCAACTTCCCCAGGACCAAACAACCAGGAAACTGGAACCCAACCAGAAACCATCTCATTGCAGAGTCTACCAATACTTCTGCTTCAAATGATCTCCTGCTTCAAAACCTAAAACGCTTGTCACTCAAGTAATTCCAATATATCAGAGACATCCATCTTCTCTTTCTCAAACCTGTTGTTTTATCAATATAAGAAAATAAAAATGCTTATCAAAAAAAGGGTTAACAACAGTTAACAACAGTTAACACACTGAGCCCTTACGCTGTACCAGGGGTTGTTCTAAAACTTCTACATATTAACTAATTTAATTCTAAAAACAAGCCTAAGATAGGGACCATTATTATTATTCCCATTCTACAGGTGGGACACTGAAGCCAAAATAAGGTGACAAAACAAAAGTCACACTGGTAATAGTATTAGACCCCAAATTTAAGTTGAATCCCAATGTCTGCTCTTAGCCACTTACCCTGAATTCCTTTTTCATTGAAACATTATCATGTTATCTTTGAAAACATACAGAGAGCATTTCAAATTCCTATGAACAAAGTAAAAAAGCAGCTAGTAATATTCTGGAGCAGAGGTTGGCAAATTACAGCCCGCAGGCCAAATCTGGCCAACCACCTTATTTTGTAAAGTTTCAAAATGGCTGATTTGGCAGCTTTTTTTAAAACCCTTTAAAAGCTGACCTGCAAAACCAAAAATATTAATCATCTGGCACCTTGCAAAAAAAGTTTGCTGACCCCGGCTCTGAAAGATGACACTATGTAAACTTTCCCCTAAATAGTCAAATTAACATAAATTTTTTCTTTATCATTATAAATAAAAATAGCAGCAGCTACTATTTATCAAGTGTACACTATTTATGAACGATCCTAACAGCACCCATTTATAACCAAGTAAACTACAACTCAGAGAGTTTAAATTACTTGCCCAAGATCGCACAGCTAGAATATGAGGACCTTGTTTAAACAGTGTCTAGCCTTTAAGTCCATAATCTTTCTATATGACACTTCCTTCAAAACATATAAATGTGCATAGCCATGGAAAAACAACATTTTCTGTAAAAACTGATTAAAATTACATCATAAAAATGTCAACTTTCAGCCTGGATAGGAGGGGAGTTTGGGCGTGAATAAATGTATAGATATTGCTGAGTCCCTTTGCTGTCCACCTGAAACCATCATGAATGACGTTATTTGTTAATTGGCTATACCCCAATACAAAATAAAAAGTTACCAAAAAGTGCCAACTTTAAGGAGAAATAAGATGTTCATATAAATGTATGCACAGGTATTAATCTTATTTTCTACTATATTTACATTTTTGCTGTTATTCCAATTGCGTAACCCAGAGATACACAAAGCATAGCAAGAATATGGCTATCTTCCTTATGTAAAAATATGGGGCAAAGAACTCATTAAAATAAACACAGAAAGCAAAATATATTTACTTAGTGCATTTAACTCTCCTCTGCCACTTCTGCAAACTGACACCCTCTTCTGCTACAGCCTCATCCACCCTCACACAGCCCTGTCTAAAATGCCCAGCTCTTTGGCTCATCCACTCACCTGTCCATCTCCACCGCACCCAGCTCCCCACCCTATCCCGAGAGACTCCGTTAACATTAACCTATGTAAAATATCAGTGTACCAAGGAAAGAATTCAATAGAAGGGAGCTGCTGGTACATTAATTCATGAAGTCTTTTTTATTATTATGCTGTTAATCTCTCACACTACTGGACTGATTTAGCTCACTATCAGACTGTATTATACATATTTACAGTGAAAGCCACATCACAAAGATAATAAAGAACTGAATTCAGAACTCAGTGTGGGCAAGTATGGACAGATACAGCTAAAACAACTATTCTGAGAAACACCTTGGAAATATTTTTACTATATTCTCCTTTCCAAACAGCTAGTCACCTGATTAGGCATCTGAGTAATGTCTCAGAATTCAGCTTAAGAGTTTCTATGATTAATTCTGTCCCTGAGTTTACCGCCCCCCTCCTAATAAAACTATAAACTCAAGGTCAAGGACCACGTCTGTCCATCCTCATAATTCCAAATCTTAACCTAAGGCTTGAAATAGTAACCAAAGCCGCTTATAAATACGTATCATTTGCTTATTATTCACATACATTAATTTTATCTCTACTGCTAACTTCAGACTAACTTCACTGAGAACAGAGATGTGTTAAACGGTTGTTTTCTAGGTTTAAGAATATTGCTAATACAAGTCAAGAAATACCTTTAAAAGATCAATGCACACACAAAGAAAAAAGATCAATGTAGTCGATGCTGAAACCAAGATAATTTCTTCCCTTGTATCATAATGCTAGTAATAGCCCTTAAACAGAAATAATTGCAGAAATTTTTAGAAAAATGGTTTTACTAAGTCCTGGATTTCACATTTGTTAAAAGAACTATGGATTAATCCACTCCTAACTTTAAAATTATTTTAAGTAATATGGAAACTTCCCAAATCCTTTGTGTGTGTGAAAGTTGCTCAGTAATATCTGACTCTTTGTGACTCCATGCACTATACAGTCCATGGAATTCTCCAGGCCAGAATACTGGAATGGGTAGACTTTCCCTTCCCAGGGGATCTTCCCAACCCAGGGATCAAACCCACATCTCCCGCATTGCAGGCGCATTCTTTACCAGCTGAGCCACAAGGGAAGCCCAAGAATACTGGAATGGGTAGCCTATCCCTTTCTCTAGGGGATCTTCCTGACCCAGGAATCAAATCAGGGTCTCCTGAATTTGCAGGCAGATTCTTTACCAACTGAGCTATCAGGGAAACCTAAGAAATACCTTTAAAAGATCAATACGCACACACACTCAATGCAGTGGTTGCTGAAACCAAGATATTTTCTTCCCTTGAACCTACTAGCCCAAATTCTTTACTATAGCATTAAATGTTTAAGTAAATTCAGCAGGTATCCTGAAAAAGTTTTGAGTTTCTCTAAATATAGTAAACTCAAGTTAACTGCATAATTATGAAGCATTAATTTTATTAATCATTTTTATTTTTAGTAACAAATTAATATACTGATTATAAGTAAACACATGAGTGAAGCAGAAGGCCCATTCCACAGAACAGAAAGAAAAGTAGCTATTCCAGCAAACATTAAGTTTCACCAAATCCTCAGCTGATGCAAGAAATATAAACTGAGTATCACCTTAAAGAGGTGCTACAACGAAAATCCCATATGATGGGCTATTATCTCCAGTAATTCGTCTCAGCTGGATTTAGTTTGTGTAATGAGAAGACATCTGGAAAAAAAAATGGCATGGCCTAACATGCAGGCAGCTGAAAGTAATACTAGCTGGTTAGAAGAGGCAACAGCAGATTACCTTACAGTCCCACACCAAAGGCTGAAATTCCCCAAGTCTTACCTCACAGCAGCAACTGAAGAGCAAAACTTGTCAAAAGGCAGGGTGAAAAGATGAACTCTGCAATTAAGTCTAGCTTTGTAACAGAAGTATTTTGAGGTCAAAAGGTAAAAACCAACACTAACATACCTAATGAGAGTTGAGAAATAACTAGCAAACAGGTCTGAGCTAAAGTTAAGAATTACTCAATCTTCTCAAAAATGAGTCTAATTTTTGTTGCCATCTACTGGGAGAAGGGTCCAAATGCTATTGGTAGAGACCAGATCTAATCTCCTTTGGAGACTAAGCTGCTCTCCCTGGGTGAGTAAAAGAAATGGAAATATGTGCTTGATAAAGGAAAAAACTGGGAAGCTGCAGGACTGTCTTGCAGAAAAATAGGCACTACTTACTGCCTGTTGCAGCAATAAAATACTGACACTTCACAAATGCTTCACAAATTTTGGCCTCTAGAGCCTTAACAGATACTATTTTAAGTCATAAACTTGCAATAACAGCTAGCATCTCTGCTGTCCTCACATTAGGAAAAAGATCAAATTAATTCAGACTAAAGTCATCAAAGTCTACAAGAACATGCTAGAAACAAAAGCTGCTAAAGAAAGCTAAATATTATGGCTACCACACCCCTAAATATTCTCTTTTGCTTTAGTTTCCCTTCAGCCACATCTAACCTCATTTTCCATTTTTGAAATCCTGTTGTATGTACTTTTGTAAAAGTATTAATAAAATGGGTAACAAATAATCTACTGTGACATCAACCAGAGAGCAAGGGAAATATTTTACTAAAATATTTCACTTGATTAAACTAGATATTAATTTCCACCTTTGAAAAAATAAAGTGAAAGTTAAAGTCACTCAGTCCTGTCAGACTCTTTGCAACCCCCATGGACTACACTGTCCATGGAATTCTCCAGGCCACAATACTGGAGTGAGTAACCTTTCCCTTCTCCAGGGGATCGTCCCAACCCAGGGATCAAACCCAAGTCTCCTGCACTGCAGGCAGATTTTTTACCAGCTGAGCCACAAGAGAAGCCCGAGAATACTGGATTAGGTAGCCTATCCCTTCTCCAGCAGATCTTCCCAACCCAGCAATCAGACCAGGGTCTCCTGCATTGTAGGTGGATTCTTTCCCAACTGAGCTATCAGGGATTTTATATGTACATACTAAAACCACAATCTACTTTTGTTTTAAACAGTTTTCTAGAGCAGTAGACACTAAACAAAAGGTTCCCCATAAATAAGACTGATTTAAATAACTCAGAAATAACTCATAAATAACTCAGAAGAAATATGTATGCTTAAACAGTACTGATTTTATAAGATCTGAAAACACTTTTAGTTTTCTTTTCAGTTCATTTACAAATTAAATATTTTCTTCATGTTGTCCCTGCCTATTCATCTGCCAACCATAACTTCAACATGTCTATTTGTTATACTGAATTTCTTAATCTCCCATATCAGAACCTCAATAATCTCAGCCCAAATTTCATAAGTGTGGACCCTCTCCTTCAGAGGGCCAGTTTACCCTACCATTAGATCCTTGTCAACTCCACTTTTAAGCTCCCCACCCTCCTACACCTATCCATGAATCAGGGCCAGCTCAAGGCCCTCCTCTGTTCATAGTCTTCCTCGATACTCAATCTCTCTCTAAACTTGAGTACTCGCTATATAAAACTCACCTTTGCACTTAAAAACAAATATGTACGATGTTATATGTTGTGTTCTTTTGACATAGTCTGAACTCATCTGCAATATTAGTATATCTCACTTTATAAATCTTATTTCTCCTCAGCACTCTACAAGAGGGCAGACCTTATATGGAACCAGAAATGCACACGCGTTTGTTGCTGATGAAATATTTGTGCAGTGGAGGCACTTCCAACAATTTATTCAGCAAGGTCAAAAAAGCATGCCCTAATTCATCTGTTTCTTAATTTAGATTCTCCTATCAAGTTTTCTAAATGCAGAACACCTGCATTTAGAATATCTACAGAATACCTCTCTATGCTAATTATACATAGTTATCAAGTCAGTTTGACTACCAACTAAAAGAAACATAACGAAACTCGGAAGACAAAAACTACATCTTAAATCCCTTTTGTATTTCCCCAGCACAGCCCTATGGTGCACAGTAAGCACCTGATAAAACATGACAAATTTTCATCTACTAACAACCATAATCCCCAAATGCTAAACCTGGGGTATCCAAGTCACTAAAACAGTCTAGTACTTTAGCAATCCCTTAAGCAGCTGATTTTAATAAACCTAATTCTGAAAAATTTATATTCTGGGATCCTACCTTCAGCTACCAAACCCTGAAAAACTAAAAATAAGCAAGTTGAGGGAATTCCTTGGCAGTTCAGTGGTCAGGACTTTGCACTTTCACTGCTGAGGGCCCAGGTTCAATCCTAGATTGGGGAACTAAGACTCTGCAAGCTGCCAATAAAATAAGCAAGTTGACAGCATGTGCATGCATGATCAGTCACTCAGTCCTGTCAGACTTTTTGCAAACCCCTGGACTGTAGCCCACCAAGCTCTTCTGTCCATGGAATTTTCCAGGCAAGAATACTGGAGTCAGTTGCCATTTCCTACTCCAGGGGATCTTCCCAACCCTTATCTCCTGCATTGGCAGGTGGATTCTTTACTGTTGTGTCACCTGGGAAGCCCAAGCTAACAGTAGACTATGTCAATACTATTATTTCACAATATAGTTCTTTAATGTGTCACCAGAATGAACTCTACCACTGCCATCTACCATGTATGATACATTATATGGAGACTTGTGCCAGCCTCTGTGAGGAGAGAACAATGAAACCTTTACTCTCAAGAAGCCAAAGAACTCATAAAAAAGATGTAAACAACTAGTAAGACTGCAAAAGCCATCAGTGAAATAAGTGCTGCAGAAGGGAGGAGAAGAGTGAAGACTGAAAATCTTAACAGGAGCTACTCAAAGAAAGTTAAGAGCGTATGTAGCTACAGAGATACAAGGTTGGGGATAGGTACTAATCCAAGTGGACAATCAAAGCCACTGCACGAAAGAAGCTCCCAGGTGTTTTCAGAGAGGAAGAGGCAGCTCCTCTGACTGCCCACAGCCAAGAGTGCAAAATGAGATTATAAAATACTGGGGCCATAGCAGAAATTATAGCATTTTCACACATTTGCTGTTTAGCACTGAAGTTTTAAGATAAGGGAGATTGGGGAAGGGCCCTTCATATGATCTCCATGAACCTGGTCTCTAAGGACACAAAGCACCTTATATTACAACTCAACAGTCAATTTCAAACAGGTTATCCATACAAATTCACTTTGGGTTTTCAGGGCATCATACATGTTTACCAGTATGAGGACCTGAAGATGAGTTAATGTGACCTCTAAGACCTGGTGGCTCAGAGGGTAAAGCATCTGCCTACAATGCAGGAGACCTGGGGTTCAATCCCTGGGTCAGGAAGATCCCCTGGAGAAGGAAATGGCAACCCAGTCCAGTACTCTTGCCTGGAAAATCCTATGGACAGAGAAGCCTGGTAGGCTACAGTCCATGTGGTCACAAAGAGTCAGACACGACTGAGTGACTTCACTTTCACTTTTAAGACGACAGCACAAGGTCCATCTATTTATTCAGAATGCTGCCCATGGGTGGAATGAGTAGGAGTTGTAAAGTCAGGGTGGAACTCATTCACTGGTTATGACAGCCAACAAACGATTAAACATACATTAAAATGCTATAATTTCAAGTCTTGAAGGCTTGCTGATAGACACTTCAGCTTATAAATAATAAATAATTCAAAAATCCATGTATGGGTAATAACATCATATTTATAGAAATATATATATACTTTCTAAAAAGAAACAGAACTAAAATGATGTGTAAAATTCAGTTCTGTACTTAAATATGCAGTCTCAAAACCCAAGTCCTCAATGAAGCATTTAAATGATCAACTATTTCATGCAAATAATGGACAATAATGTCAAGTGGCTTGCCCTAATTTTTTTTAATAAGATTCAACTTGCAGTCTCTAAAATATATATCAAGAGATTAAAGAAGAAAACTCCCAAAACCTTGTTAGCATAACGGTGATCCAAAATGCTTATCAAAACAAATCAAATAGGGCATTACATTAAACCATTACAAAATATTTTCACTTTCAGAATCTTATTCTCACAACTTATTCCTTCAATAAACGTTAAAAGAATCTTTACTATGGGACAGGCCCTGCGCTTGCTTCTATGGATAAAAGGGCAAAGAGTAACTTCAAGAAATTCATGATCTACTAAGGAATACTATTCGATACTCAAGTATCTTCAAGTAGAACACCTACATACATTATAAAAGTATGTTCTAGGTAGAACAGTGTAAATAAATCAGGCAGTAGTGATCAATGCAGGGATGAACCAGGGGAATAAGGGCTGTGTTCCAATCCATCTTTGTAGCCTGATCTCCTGAATACAGTGCCTAGCACTGATATGGTGGCCATGACCACATTTTTCAGATTAAGCACTTGAAGTACACAAAGGTTGTATTATTTGCCCAAGGTCACAAACACAGAAAACGCATTGCCAGAACTGGAACTCAAGTCTTCTACCTTCAAATCAGATGCCACTTGAACAGCACTGTTCCTTAAAGAGAGATCGGAGCAACGGGCAGCTTTTTAACCCTAGGCGCCTAGAATGACTTTTTAAATCACGCATAACTCCAAAACTAACTATTAACAGCTTCTCGGCACACTCAAGACAAAATGCTGCTGCTGCTGCTAAGTCACTTCAGTCGTGTCCGACTCTGCGACCCCACAGACGGCAGCCCAACAAGCTCCCCATCCCTGTGGGATTCTCCAGCCAAGAACACTGGAGTGGGTTGCCATTTCCTTCTCCAATGATGAAAGTGAAAAGTGAAAGTGAAGTTGCTCAGTCATGTCCGACTCTTTGTGACCCCATGGAGAGCAGCCTACCAGGTTCCCCCATCCAAGGGATTTTCCAGGCAAGAGAACTGGAGTGGGGTGCCATTGCCTTCTCCGCAAGACAAAATGGGTTAAGTCTAAATAATGGACTACTCGAGTAGCTTTTTCTTCTGGCCAATCCAGTTTCCTGAAACTACAAGAATTACAAAAAAAGATCTGAAAGTCCTAGGAGAAAAACTATCTAGCAGACTTATTTCAGTCTAGAAAACGACTTCTTTTGCCCATACCCTGAAACTAGCAATAAATTGGGGATTTTATTAAAGAACTGCATTTGTAAAAATCCAGGACATTAGCCAAGTTCTACTTAAATACAAATCAAAAGACTGGCTCGATATTAATATACAGATCTATTTACCATAAATAACAGCAAGCACCCACTGTATACAGAGAAATCTAGTAGACTGGGTAGAAACTAAAGAACAATTTGCTAGGGGCTAGGGGTTTATATCTGGAGAAGGCAATGGCACCCTACTCCAGTACTCTTGGCTGGAGAATCCCATGGAGGGAGGAGCCTGGTAGGCTGCAGTACGTGGGGTCATAAAGAGTCGGACACAACCGAGACTTCACTTCAGGGGTTTATTTCATGGGAAATAGATGGGAAAAAAGTGGAAACAGTGTCAGACTTTATTTTTTGGGGCTCCAAAATCACTGCAGATGGTGACTGCAGCCATGAAATTAGAAGACGCTTACTCCTTGGAAAGAAAGTTATGACCAACCTAGATAGCATATTCAAAAACAGAGACATTACTTTGCCCGTCTAGTCAAGGCTATGGTTTTTCCAGTGGTCACGTATGGATGTGAGAGTTGGACTGTGAAGAAAGCTGAGCGCTGAAGAATTGATGCTTTTAAACAGTGGTGGTGGCGAAGACTCTTGAGAGTCCCTTGGACTGCAAGGAGATCCAACCAGTCCATTCTAAAGGAGATCAGTCCTGGGTGTTCTTTGGAAGGACTGATGCTAAAGCTGAAACTCCAGTACTTTGGCCACCTCATGCAAAGAGTTGACTCAATGGAAAAGACCCTGATGCTGGGAGGGATGGGGGGCAGGAGGAGAAGGGGACGACAGAGGATGGATGGCATCACTGACTCGATGGACTTGAGTTTGAGTGAACTCCGGGAGTTGGTGATGGACAAGGAGGCCTGGCATGCTGTGATTCATGGGGTCGCAAAGACACGACTGAGCTGAACTATGCCTTTAAGAAATCTATATGGCATAGCTGTCTAAACTATACCCAGACACTTAAAACACACACACACACACACAAATGTAAAGCTAACATTACATGTTAAGAGCTAAAAGCACCAAGATTATATAACAACCTACAAATCATATGTCTTCTATAATATTCACCGAATTCTTACCCTTCCACCCTATCCAGGCACTCTGATGGCACAGCAGTCAGGAAGATGTGAGACGCTGAGCACTAAACCAGACAGCACCCTGAGAGACTTGTTGAAGCCAAGAAACTTTCCAAGAAGGAAGACTGGCTGCATAGCTGGCATGGCCAGGCTACCATGACTTTGGAGTGGGAAGGAAAACAGGTGTTATTTTCAATCAGGTTTATGAGTACACCTTCACGCAAAACAGAAGGACACTGAGATAATCCTTGCCCTCAGGAAGCCCATAATCCAGTCAGGGAAACAAAAGCAATGCTTGTCAACAAACCTAGCACTATAATCCCCAAATGAAGCATATATAGATAACAAAGAAATAAAAAGGAAAGATCATAGGGTAGAAATTTTTGAGTAAGTACTTGTGAGTTGAGGTGAACCTAAAATGACTCAAAAGAAGGAAAAAGGCAGGCTGGCAGATCAAGAACCTGAAGATGAAAAGCAACAAGCAGGTTACTTTTTCAATTTGAGTTCATCCAATTACCTCAGCAAACATGCAAAAAATAAATGAGCAATTGCTATCAGTTTGTTCGAAAAGATTCCTACACACATTCCCTTTAAAGAATTAAAAACAAAAACTCTCCCAGATTCTGTAAAAGAAACCGAACCAAGATTCTGAAATACTTTTCCTTAATTGTGGTGGTCGCTTAGCTGCTAAGTCATATCCAACTCGAGACCCCATGGGATTTTCCAGCCAAGGATACTGGAATGGGTTGCCATTTCCTTCTCCATCCTTAATTGTAGTCTCTGATATTAGAAAATCAGTTTCATAAAAACCACGAACCAGAACAGGAACAAATTTTTTCCACAATAAAAACACGAAGCAATCTGTCTGAACTTTCTCTCAGCAGAATTAACAAGGTATGGTGAACAAGCATATCACTGCAAAAAAAAAAAAAAAAGTAACATAACAATTGGGGTCCAAGTTCCACTACCAATTAAGCAGCTATTTCACATTATAAAGTACTGTAACTTCCTATCTCCAAGCCACCTTACACTGACAACTTTCCACCACTGCAACTGATGAAAGTTTTTTGTAATTACCTCAAAATAGATAATTTTCTAAAGCTAATAACAATTGTCTTACACTTATTTAGCAGTTTGTATTTCTTCTCAGCCATTATATCCCCTGGATCTCACAATCAGCCAGTAGTAAAGAGACAGACTATTCATTCCCATTTTACAGATTAAAACAAATGGAGATGAGATAGGGTCAGAGAATAACTCAAGGTCACACAGCTACTAATTAGCAGTGTTATGAATTCCTAGGCCAGCATGTGTCTTCTTTGCTAGGATGATGACCTCAGACAGGATCATACAACCACAGCCAGATAAAAATGCACTAATCTCAAAAGTTAGAATGGAAAAGTAAACATTACTTCAAATTTACTTTGCTACATGAAAGCACTGCTTTTATCCTGACCAAGCATCCTCTTCCCCACTGTAAAAAATAATTTTGTTTAGCACCTTCAGAAAGTCTAACTACCAACATGTTCTAACTTTTAAGAAAGTAAATGAAACGTAAAATGCCTGTTTACAGACACAAAACAGTAAATGTCAGCTGAGCAGACTTAAAAACAGCTCAAACTCCTGAAAAACTGGGAATCAAATGGAAGCAGTGATAATCTTAATTGTTGTTCTTGTTTACACGCTAAGTACTCTTGTGACCCCATAGACCACCCTAGGCCTGTCAGGCTCCTCTGTCCATGGGATTCCCCAGGCAAGAATACAGGAGTTAGGTTGCCATTTCTTTCTTCAAGGAATCTTCTCCACCCACGGATTGAACCCAAGTCTCCGGCACTGCAGGTGGATTCTTTACTATTGAGCCACCAGAATATTCTTAATTACGGTTCTTCAATTCTTATGGATATTGGCACATTCATAGAAAGGGTGATGTGGACAAAGCCCACAACCCTCAGCCATTTTAATGTGCTCTCTCTCAACTTCAAGTAAATGAAATAAAAACTCCCCAAACAATTTCACAAAGATGATATAAAAGCCTCACGAGTTCAGTACTTCTGAGGCTGAACGTAGAGCAGGAAGTTTCTAAAACAAAAATGTATTAGAAATGTGTTTACTCTAAAATCCACACTTAATACTGAGTTCTTTACATGCTCTATGTATGGAAAAAAAAAAGGCCTCAATAAAACCCTCTGCCATGTACTGTTTCTAAATCTCTGATAATTCCACTCCATAACCCTAACTGCTGTCCCCCCAACCCCACTCCCCAGTAAATGCGACACACACAGGTTTCATATATAGGCATCTTGCCTTTTTCTCTAACAACTAGGACCTTTGTTCCGAACGTCGGTTTTTTACCCCACTCAATAGCTCTTTCAAGTTTCTATCCCGTATTTTTTTTGTTTTGTTTCGCTTTTTTGAGAGGAGATTGTGAGCCTCAACTTGCCGGGTCTTTTTAACAAATGAAACGCCAAAAATAGCTAGATACTGGAGAGGAATAAAAAGTTCAACACACCACAGAAGGGCCTACAAAACCAAGGAAAGCCCGGGGATCGGGTGATCTGGCAGCCCAGGCAAGACAGGGGAAGGCTGACGAGGAAGGGAGACAGCAGGGGAGCAGTTAGACATTCACTCGGAACAGACCCATTGCGCCACTAAACGCCCCCCACCCCGCCCCCCATTCCACACACACCAACGTTCCCCCGACACATTCTGTCCCCCCCAATTACCTGACGAAACAATTAAACCATACCCAGCACCAGATACCAGGCTTAAGCTAAACCTCCCCCCAGACAAAGTGAAAAAAAAAAAAAANCACTAAACGCCCCCCACCCCGCCCCCCATTCCACACACACCAACGTTCCCCCGACACATTCTGTCCCCCCCAATTACCTGACGAAACAATTAAACCATACCCAGCACCAGATACCAGGCTTAAGCTAAACCTCCCCCCAGACAAAGTGAAAAAAAAAAAAAAACAAACCGACATTATCAAAAACAAACAAATCTGTCTTAAGGGTTTAGGAGCAGCCCCTTCCGTCCTCTCCTCGCCACACGGGGCACCCAATTCCCTCTCGTCCCTCTGTCCCCCCGCAGGAGTTCAAATGTCT
Source organism: Oreotragus oreotragus (assembly GCA_006410675.1). NCBI lineage: Eukaryota > Metazoa > Chordata > Mammalia > Artiodactyla > Bovidae > Oreotragus > Oreotragus oreotragus. The sequence goes on along the minus strand of SJYX01019332.1, from coordinate 558 downwards.
AAGCGCCCTTCGACTTCCAGACACGATTTGCCTGTGTGTTTCTCTTTTCCCCCTTCCTCCAGCAAATGAAAAGATTTCGCTTATTTCTGAGGATGGCGACACGGAGAAAGGACAGGATGGGGGACGTTATCACCTCCGTTATTTGCACTCCCCTCTAACTTGTTCCACAACTGGAAACCCACTCACTGTGGAGGAGGATGGAGAGAGGGTGAACTGAACGGACAGACGTTATAATAGGTTTTATGTAATCCACATATAAATTAATCGCTTGACTCGCTCTGAATACTAATACGACAGAAGTGACAACCGGTCCACCTCCCTCCCCACAGGTCCTAACCCCACCCCCACCCCAAATTTCCACGCCGATCAATGAAGGATGCTCCGCTCCTCTCGGCCAAGTTTCTCGGCCTGTTTCACGCCGCTCCCCACCCCGCCCTCCCCGCGTCCTCTCTCGGCGTCCCCTCTCCGTCAAGCCTCAACTTCCCACGGGCTGAAAAAACAACTGCCCCGCGCAGACCCCCCGGTCTGCGGCCTCGCCCGCCCTCAACCGTCTCCCCG